>CM065465.1:36738817-36805500 GCA_032872475.1 Leptopilina myrica (nomen nudum) | reverse complement strand
ATCATCAGGTTTGTCCTGTTGAAACTTTTAAAAATAGTTCCATACTAAATTTTGCGCCAACATAGGAGGAGAACGTGATAAATTTTTTAAATTAACATTTTTGGGTGTAAACGAAAAGCAGATCGAAACAAAAATTGCAATTTTTTTTTGCACGGAGAAAAATATAAAGTAATTTTGACTAGTTTTTTAGTAAAACATTTCTCGTAACTTTTACTACATTAGGAGTAAATTTTGCTACGTTCAAAGTAAATTTTACTCATTTAAACTTTTCGGTACTTCTAAATTTACAAATAAATTTACTTTTAAATTTACAAATAAAACTTTTAATTTTACAAATAAATTTACTTTTAAATTTACAAATAAGTTTATTTTTCAATTTACCGTTGAATGCAATTTTTGAGAAACAAATCTTCTTTTAAGAACAGCGTCTGACACTAATTTTGTCTTGCAAACAAGCAGCACATGAAACTTTAATTATCAATTTTTGATTAATTTTGCAAAACAAGTTTCAAGAAATTACAAATTGCGAAGGACGTGACACTCTTCTTAACGTAACTTTTATTATAATTAAAATGACTGAGTGCTGACGAAGCGCAAAGTTGTAATTTTGTCGTAGACAGCACAAGATAAAGTAAATCACGAAGGGAACTTTTCAGAGCAAAACATCGCATCTGCAACATTTCTTAAATTCATTTTCTTCTTTAAAAAAATGATTCAAACAGATTTAAAATTTAATTTCCAAGAAATACAAATTCAAAAGGTAAACAAGGAAAATTTTGCTCCAATTTAATAGTTGAAGAAGAGTTAGAAACCAAGGTTTTATATTTAAAACTTTAAAGTTAATTTTGGAACTAAAATAATCCTAAACTTTAGGTTAGACAAAGTTTATATAAACCTTTAGGCCATTTTAGACAAAGTTTGTTTGACCTAAATAAATATTTAGCGGATTTAACCTTTGATTCATCTGAATAAATCTAGCACTCGAGGAAAGAATTTATCAAGAAAGAGATTTTTAGTTGAACCCAATTTACTAACAAAGAAAAAATTTGTTCAGTGCAATCGAAGAATTTTGACACTGCATTCATTTTACTAGTTTCATGACAAACTATAATTTCGTCAAAAATAAATCGATCATTAAAATTTGATCGCCTGGGACAAATTTTTTTTTTCCAGATCAAAGACTAGACACACGGCTTACTAACAAAAAAATACCCAATTTCCAAAAAATCGGACAATTATACAATAAGTGATAATTAACAGATTCATGGTGTTAAGGTTTTTGATGGTAAGCCTGGTGGGGTGTCCCTTCGTAACCATGGTGGGTGGCGGTATAAGTAGACGGCAGCGTCTACCAACGTTCTCATATACACTCACCACGTCCTTCGACTCTACCTCTACCTTACTTTTACTTTTTACGACTTTCGATCGCGATCGAAACACATCTTCCTTCTTGTGTGTCTGTGACGTTTTTTTTCAAAATAAATTTTTTTTCTTCCTCTCCACTTTTATCGATAACAGAAAAAAAGAAACAAACGGATTAATCAAAGTGAAGAAGCGCGAGGACAAAATGAAGTCAATTGTGTCCAATAATTAGTGCTTTAAAAAAAAAAGTGAATTAAAATCGTTGTGATCGGGGGAAAAAACAAAAATTTTTTCAGTGAATTTCAAAGTCTCTCCTTTCTCTTTCTTCTTTGCCAGACGTGAAACGGTGTGAACGAGAGTGAGAGAGGATAATTCACCAGGAATATCAGAAAGCGGCATTCATATAGAGATCCGCATCCACCAAAGGATCGCGAGAGCGTAGAAGAGAGAAAGAAGAAAGTGTATAGTGCAGACATGTGGTTGAAGAGCGCGCTTTTGTAAGTTGTTTCTATATTTTTTGCAAACTTCATCTTAAACTTCTTTTTCAACTTCTTTGTAAACTTCGTTTTAAACTTCATTTTAAACTTCGTTTGACACACCTTTTTTTGCAGTCCCTTCTTTTGACACCATCCTTCTACAATCACTTCCTTTGGCACCAACTTCTTTTTTCCATTCCTTTTTTTATTTTCCCTTCTTCTTGCCGCATGAATTATTGTCTGAAAAATACGTTCGAGAATTAAATTAAAGTTTACGTTAAAGCATAAACATTATACTTTAATAATAACCAGTTCATTTTCACGTAATAAGCGAACCGTCTAGACTCGCGGGGGAATTTTATATTTAAACCATTGTGCGAAGAGAGTCATAAATTTGTGCGCGAAATAAACGTTACACAAGTCCAAAAATTTTAAAAACTTAAACAAAAGATAGAATTAAAAGGAAATTTATTACTCGTCCAGTAGCACGCAACCGTTTTAGATTTCTCTGTTTAACGATTTTACTGGTTCACATGGAGAAAATCGATTAACGTGCAAAGATATAACGATAAAAATGTTACACGTACTTTTTGCTCATAAACGAAGTGAATTTTTACTTGTAAAAGTCGAAAGTAATAATAAATATATAGTTCTACTTTGAAAAAGTCAAGAAATATGCGCGCGCGAGCGGTGTATCATATTAAAAAAAATTGTTAATCTAATTATTTATTAGTTTTCGAAAAACGTTTCCCTATTTATTCTAAACTTATCGGATTCAATTCCACAAAAAGTTTCAAACATTGAATCACATTTTTAAGCTTCAAATATTTGTCCAAGTAAATCTAACGTTTCTTACTTTTTCCAGTAAAAAAAAATTATTTAAAAAGCAATTTTATTTTTCACAAATATTGTCAGAAGGAATAAGTTTGGAATATTAGAGGCAAGTACAGAGCTTGCGAAAAAGAACCCTAGCTTATAAAAAACGAATCTATCAAAATCTCTTTCCTCGTTTTTTTTTCATTTTTGTAAGAAAAAAATAATAATCGAAAATTGTCGCAAATTTCTCAATCTAAACCCGGAAGTGAACTACATTCCTACATTGATTATTGCAATACAGTAATTCAAGATTTGAGAGATTAAAATTCATTAATACCTGCCAATGAAACATAAAAGTGAAACTAAATAGATTGGAATTTTGAAACGAATATAGTATGGAAATAAAATCAAAGTATCCGCATATAAAATGTCCAAGAATTGAGACGAATTTTCACAAATTTCGAATTTAGAGAGTGATAAATTTGAATATCAAAGTACAATAAAAGTGAAATTTCTCGATTTAAATGTTTCGAGAGATTAAAAAGCGAAATGATTTCAAATCCACGTCCACATAAATATATAATTGAGAGACAAAATTAGATTAAAATTTTAATGTATTCGTGTTTCGCAATGTGAAATATAAAACTCGAGTCAATACTTGAAGTTATGTCAAAATTCGAAGAAACTAGATTTCGAAAATTTCAGTTGTGCCCAAATATTGTGTTACAATTCCATTTCGATAAATCGAAACGACAATTTTTCTTTTGCTCCTTTTTTCAATTTTTCAGCCAGAAAATTTTTATTCGTTCCTTACTGCAATTAAAAATTTCCATTATTGAGAAAATCAAACAAGGAGCAAATAAAAATTTTTCCGATTTAGAAATTGAATCAAGGAGCAAATGAAATTTTTCCGATTGAGAAAATCAAGCAAGGAGCAAATTAAATTTTTCCGATTAAGAAGATGAAGGAAGGAGCAAACGAAAATATTCCGATTGAGAAACTGAATCAGGAAACCAATGGAATTCTTCCGATTGCGAAATTGAAGCAAAGGAAGCAACGAAAATTTGTCCGACTAATGAAAAGCGAAGAGCGGATAAAAAAAATAAAGAAATTTTTAAGATGTTTCACATCTTGACAAAGTGAGAGGCATATAATTACTGCTACATCAATCGCCATCAATGAAGTTAGTTCAGTCCAAGGTCGGTAAAATGTCAACATGGTGAAACGATTTCTAAAGCAAAACTGCTCTTACTTCTCGTTTTCAGGGAGGCGCTTCGAATCGAATGTCTGACTTGAAAGTAAATTATACGACCGTCTAGAATGTCAACTTTGAATGTCAACCAAAGTATAACTGCAATAGATATAAAGTTTTTTAAAAAAAGAAGAGGAACAACGATTTATCCCTTGTATAACTTTTTTGCAAGGAAAACTTCTTTTAGAGAAACAATTCTGGTTCCCTTAAATCTAAACGATTAGAAACGTACAAAACGTCGTTTATAACGTGGGTGAAGTTCACAACGTTTACGATCAACGATTAAATAAAATTTACATTTCTCATACGGAAAAATAATCAACTCTTTCGTATAAAAACGTTTCTTTCAAAAACTGATGACCAGAGTTTGTTAAAACGATCTTTTTCAAAGAAATTGGTAAAATTTCTACAAATTCCATCACAGCTTGCGGAATAATACTTTTTCTTTTGAAATCGTTTGTCCCAAAAGTTACAAACTTGATCAAAGTCATTCTCGTACAATAGTGATGTTCACCCGAAAACTGCCAACTAAACCTGCCAACAAAATGACAATTATTTTACAGACGAATTTTGTTCATAACTTATCATAAAGAAGATTCATAAATTTTACAAATTAGGTTCTTTAATTTGGCATTTATTTGTAAAAGAAAAGATTGTATGAAAAAACTATTAAAGCAAATTTCAAAGTCTCCTCTTGCAGCATCTCTATTCCCCACTCTTCAATAATAAATTCAATTTCGAAAAAAAAATAATTAAACCATATTCATAACTCACTCTCGATGAATACGAAAATAATTGAAATTCACATCGAACAATGATTCACTTTTTTCATATATGCATAAAACTGGAATTCCCATTTAACTATCCTTATTATCTTTTACAACAACAATTCATCATTCCGTTGCAATTTTACGAGAATGCCGTATGTAGAAAGAGGAGGTTGTAAAGGTTACTTGGCCTGTCTGTACAACCAACAATCTTAAATATTCCTTCGAGAGAAAAAAATTTACAAATTGATCAATAAAATTCATAAAAGTGATGATTTTTACTCCATATGCAGAGAGGGATAATAATGAAAAATAAAAATTCCCCTTTTTTTCGCCAACGAATAATCCAAGGTTTTTGCGGTTACGTTCATGTATATATTGCTTGCGTAAGACGGTCGCCTCTCGTACTGTTATAGAGATACTCGCGCACACACACCTACATACATTACTTGCAAGAATATAAATATATATGCATACATATAAACTTTGAAACCACTTTCTCCATATGGTTTCATGCCGAGAGTATTTCATATCTAACACCCCGAGATAACGCCCACGGAAAAACTTTCCTTCTTAATCATTCTCATGAGAGAAGTTATTATTAACAAATCGGAAGTGATCAGCCGCGCGGTGTCCGTAAAGAGAAAAAGCAAAACGAAAAAGATGAACTTCACCCTGAAATTCCTTCTTTTTTTTTTTGCCTTGACCTATACATAATTAATTCCTGGCACCTTGAATAATGATCATCTTTTTTTTTTTGCAATCAAAATTTACAATTGTTTCGATTCTTGAAACGTTGGTTGAAAATTAAGTATATAGCTTATAAATTATACATATTAATAGTTTTCTCATTTACACGTTCGACTAAATTTGCTAAAATCACGACAAGACGGAATTCCTTTCGGTGTATTTATTCAACTTTCAAAAAGGAAAATTCGACGTATAAATTTCACACCGTTAATAGTGTGCGAGTTGACTTTATTTTGTCCATACGCAAGCAGGGATTTTTCAAATTTCTCTTAAAAACATTTTGCAATTTATCTTCAGTTTCGAAATGATTGATCTTTTGATTACAACACAATTGTTTCGTTTCGGTTTCAAAGCGTTGGCGGCGGCGACGGCGACGGTTTTCTGTAAAATTTATGCAATACACACAAAGAGCGTTTAATTTTTCCACAATTTGTTACTTACTACAGAAATGTTTTCTAAATATCGCAAAAAAACAGCTAATTTCAATTTTTTTTTTTACTTATAAACCTTTCTCGAATCACTTTCAATCAATCAATTGTTTGTTGTCAAACATCAAAATTCCTAATCTTCAACTATTTCCTACGTCAGTTATACAAAACGATTGATCGACAATTGAAGGAACAATAAATATTTATCGAGCAAATGTTTTTTCGCCTCACTTCATAAAAGAAGTGAATTTAAAGTCTAAAACAATTTTGAATAACGATTGTAAATTTTTAAACGTACACTTCGAGAGCACTCATGAAAAAAGGTCCATTAGGTCTAAAAATGGATAGACAGTGTCGTTATGGAATGCTGTAAGATGTCACGAGTCGGTGAAACGTATAGCGAGTGGATAATGCATGGATAAATATCAATATGCGAGTGGTGAAAGTTCACGCACAGCCATATAAACTCGTAAAAGATGTGTACTTATTCGTCGCAAGGATACGCGATTCCAGTCGCACGCAATTCCAGACAAGAATTCATATTACCGACATTAAAAAAATTTCTAAGAAATCCTACTCTTTTTTTTTCTCAAACGCGAACAGACTGCAATTATCAATATTAATGTCGTATAAATTTTCAAGACGTGAAGAAGAAATCCCATTATACCCAGATTACTTCAATAAATCTCTTTTTTCTATTTTCCATTTCGAAATATTCGTCTAAAAATAGAAAACACTTTTTTGCATAAATATGTTTTTTTCCCCCTTTTCTTTTGCAGAATATGCTGCGCTGTGTCTACACTGGGAGATGAAAGAATCGTCGCAAAATTAAGGCCGGCACAAACATACTCGAATATTCAATCGGAAAATATTGAAGCCGTCACTTTTCGCGACAGATCGATACCAATTGAAGGTAAAAACAAACTACAACTACTAAAGCAAAGAAAAATGTTCAATACTTAGAAACAATTCTTATTTTTTAATTACATGAAAATGATTTCAATCTTTTTTTTCCATCAAAACGATATGTAAACAAACTAAACTTTCGTACACTTTCATTCTTAGCGAGTGAATGGTAATGAGAACTAGAAGCTTACGTAACGCAAAATTCTTTTCAATTTAATTAAACTTCCTCGAAAAATTCCTTAAAAACAAATAAATTGCTTGTTTCCTTATTTTTAGGAAAGAAAATATCCATAATTTTTTTTTCTTTTTGATTTTTAATTACAGAATATGTAACATCGCGAAAATCTCATATTGCAAAGTACGACGACGATTACTATGGTGAAGATGAAGAAATAAAAGTTGTCAAGACGCCGAATAAAAAAGTGCCCGAACGACTTGAGAATTCAGAGAAAAAACAAACATCATTCAAGGAAAATGATCGAGTTATTCCTAAAAAGCAAACGCGTGTCGAGTTGGAAAATTTCAGTGGCACAGGAGTGTTGCATGAAGATGGAATCAAGAAAGTTGACTCACATCGTACACAAGTCACTCGTCAAAGAGATTCTGTCATTCCTGGCGTTTATGTCAGGTAATACATTTATTTATTGCTTTTTAATTTCAGTTTACTTCAAAAAATTACGTAAGTAAAGGAAATCGACAACTTTTACATTTCCATCAAAAAAAAAAAAAAGAAGGAATCACTTTCACGCGAAAGAGAGAAAGACGCGCTAAAAAATCAAATGATGTAAACATTGTATTCTAAAATAACAAGATAATCAGTTAAGTTGTCACTTTGTTGTTTAATGTTATTATTGTCATTATTGTCATTATGTGAAAGCTTATGGATATTATTCTCTCGGTAGGCGAAATGTTGTAAAACCGGTTCTCTCTCGATAAAAATGCTAAATGATTTTTTTTTCACAAATGAAATATTTCTAGGCATTTCTTTTTTTTTAAATCATTCTTAAAAATTTATTTTTTACGACAGCAATGAATATCAGACGACAATGTTACCCACACTGACCACTCCACGGGAGGCTCGCTCCTTCGATTTTATTCCGGTGAACATTATTCGAGAGGACAGCAAAGATGCATACACTTCTTATGCAGATCGTCAATTTGGCGACTTGAGTGATGTTAGCTTAGTGCCAGCAGGCACGAGTTCACGGATTCAAGTGAAGAAAGGACCCAATGGCAAGGACTATGAGTATGAGTACGTCTACTACTACTACGACGAGGATGACGAGGGAAAAGCAAGTTCCGCCACCAACACTCAAGACACTTCCAGTCGGACAACACCGTCGTCGCCCAGACGTGGTGCAACAAACGTCAACAGAAGTAAATACACAAACGTGGAAAGGTCCACTACCGCCGAACCTGTTAGCAACGAAGTAATTCCAAACAGAAATAGAGGCAGACAACTTGCCGAGGCTGATGAAATTTCCGAAGAACGCCTGCCAACTAACACTAGATTCCCACCGAGGTATTTGTCAATCATGTATCCTGTTTCTAGTCAATTACATAACTGATTAATAGCCGATATCAACATTTTACTGTTAATTTAATTGCAATTTAACGTCAATCTCGCTAATAGTGTAATTAATTTCCTTTTAATTGCTCTACTGTCAGAACAATCAGAACTGTTTGTTCCATTGTTAGGGATTTTCTTTCGAATACACTATTTGTGTTAAAATTAATAATTTCTCCATCAGATCTCGTTCGAATCACAATACGGGAACGACGGAATCGAGTCGAGTGCGAGGCAATCGCCCAAGACCCAGTTTGGAACTAGTGGACTCCAGTAGTTTTCGCACTCATCAAGAGGGACCAGAATTTCCCCAAAACCTACCGAAAGGACCGGTTAGATTCATTGGAGTCACTCCTAATGAAGATAACGAAGAGAAACCGTCTAAAAACCGCGCCAGGCCTCATCGGGTACAAGAACCAGCTCCGGTCGAAGAAACTATCGAGGATGCTCAGCCCACTTTCAGAAGACGACCTGCTTCAAATATCGATCACGAGGTACTTTCCTAAGCTGCGAATAACTATTTTTAGATGCGAATAGTTTGCTAATTAAATGACACTAATCGTATTTTTATTCCGCCAGGCCCAAGTGGACCTCAACAGAGGTCAACCATCGAGACAAGCAACGAGTGAAGAAGTAGAATCCGAAACCCCGGGAATAGTCTACCACAATTCGGGCGAAAAGAAAACTCACCTGACTGAAAAACAAGATACGGAATCTTCCGATTTGACGACTACGGACATTCCGACAACGGAGTATCCTTCGGCGATGGACAAAGTCGCTTTGGATCTTTACGCCTTCTTCCAGCAAGGTCAAAGCAATCTCGTTGAATCGAGTTCTGAATCCGATTCCTCAAATGACAGTACAACCTTGTCTGAAGGCGATTCTACGGAATTGATTACAACCACCGAACCTGCGACTCCAGCCGTCACGACAGAATCCACCACCACGTCGACTGAAGCATCAACAACCACCACCACAACTCCAGAGCCAACAACTTCCGCCACCACCACCACTGGCAGAGGGAAATTCCGTCGACCAGGCGTGCCAGGCGGTCCCATCTCTAGAAACAGGTAAAAACTAATCCCCCTTGCAAAAACAAAAACCTTACCTTACTAATCAAAATCCGACCTAACATTACAGATTCAAACTCAATGGCGGTGGATCAACGACAGAATCCAGTAACTCTGCGGAACCAACCCAAAAAGTTAGAGGACGATTTGGCAGCAATGGCAACGGTGGATTCAAGCGACCAAGACCTGGACAAAAGCATCCAGTCGATGAGGAAGTTCAGAAGGAAAATGCCGCTCCCAAGGACGCAGAGAAACCAAACGGCACTCGCAACCGATTCCGAGGAACTGGCAATCGAAATATTTCCGGTACCACTCCAGGCTCCGCGACCCCGGCTCCATCCTCTGGTTCGGCGGCCAATTCCCCCGTACTCCGACCGACGTTCAACAAACTCAACATCAATCGCAGACGAGGCAGACCCTCCACAGCCTCTCCATCAACCAGTGAAGAAACTTCAGAAGCTGCCGAACCCGAGAACCACGAGGCTGTCACTCCAAAGCCAAGCGCTCGACCAAAGCTACCAGGAGTTGCTCCCCGACCCGCTCGACCAGGTGCCCGAGTTAACCTAAGACCCCGACCAGGACAAGCGACCAGCACCACTGCCGCTCCCGAAGCAGCCGAGCCTTCCGTCGACGAGCCCGCCAGCGAGGGTACCGAGGAGGAAACACACGCCGTAAGTTATTACTCTACTCCCTTAATTCCCTGATCTTTGAAAGCGACTCTTGCTTTCCATAAACGATCAATTAAAAATACACTAAAAGAAATATACTAGAAGAAATGCAAAAGACACTAAAAGAAAAAGTCTAACCACCTCTAATTTTTCCAGGCTCCAGCAGAATCAAGTCCACCGAATCGTCTGACAACCGTGAATCCATTAAACAAACTCCGAAACCGTAACCGACTGCAAGTACAACCGAAAACCACCACAAGATCACCAATATCAACAACTCCTCGAAGATCGCCTCTCCTGCCGCGTCGAAAAACAACCGAAACACCCGTCGAAGAGCCCGTCCACGAACAGGAGAGCGAAGAAGAATCCTTCGCCGAAACAGAGCCAACGGAAGTTTCCATTGCCGAAACAAGTACAGCCGCAAGCACTAAACACGAAGAAGTCAGAGGACTAAGTGGTCTCCTAGCTCCAAGAAGAAGGATAGCACCTCGCCGTCCCGGTCAAATAATATCTCGAGAATAGACTCTTTTTTAAATTTTATCAAAAAACTACCAATATCCTTTTTTTCACCCCAATAAACAGCCTTTCGGTTCCTTACTATACTCACAAAAAGTCTTCCAAATTAAAAAAAAATTTCTTCCCCAAAAAAAATGAATTAACTATTAGTGAAAAATGACTAAACGGACTTGTGCACTTTAAGCTAGTCTCTAATCAAAGCGCACTTCTTAAAAATGAAAGTGCCATTCATGAAACAAAAAAATACTCAAATCGACTGACAAAAAAAAACAACTTCGACAGCTTTTATATATTCCCACAGTGCACAATAACCCTAAACTATAAGTCCGAGTTGATGCCCGAAAATGAATGAATTCAGATTTAAAATTGAATTTTTGTGTGATCATCTAATTTTAAATAATTTTACTGTCAAAGTAAATTGACGAAGGAAAAAATCGTAATTTACCTGCGGTAAAAATATTTATACTGCACAACAATAGTGATGGTAATTATATATTTAATTCGACATGACTTGTGCGTGTACTTCTTATTTAATTATCTTTTTATGTTTTATATTCTGATGTTGTATATGTACGTTTAAAGCATATGATATCGTATCTTTAATATTTGAAGAATAATGTTTTTCTTTCAAGTACGAAAAAGTTGGCAATATTAATGTGCCTTATTACGTTTGCTCCTACTTTTATATAGAATAGCTTAAGCTCCAAAAATAATGTAAATATTATTATTATTATTAAATTCATGTCTAAATGACAATAATCGTACCTTGACTCTATTTTAGTTGTCCTTTTGCCATCCAGCTCTGTCATGTATAGTCGAGAACACGTCCATTTGATAGAACTCATAACATTCAAAATATATTAGTGAAAAATTCATTCCAAACATTTTGAAATTTTAGAAAAAATTAAAACTGCAGCAATGCATGAAATTTTTTATGTACTAGATAAACATTTTAGAAAATAATCAAAACGCCTTAAAAAAATTGGAAATACAAACAGATTTCGAGACAAAACACCAAAAATCCTATAGAAGTCAAAATAAAAACGAACTAAAATAACCTGATTAAGAAACAAATTTCGTACAAAATTCTAAAATTTGTTCGTACAATTTAAATAGAAATTAAATCACTGTAAATTATTTAAATTTATTACAACTTGTCTCCAATTTATTATGAAGACAAGAGGGACTTATCGATAGATGAATTGAAGAACTGAACGATTCCCCATTCTCTTTCTCTCTATAGTACCTCTTCTTCAGTCCTAAAAAAATACAAAAATGTATAAAAAATTGATAAAATACCTAACAATTAAATATAAATTTCTGTTCGAAATAAATCTTAATTACTAACCAGTAATTTAATTAGTAAAATAATAATTATTTTCTAATAAAATAATATTCTAAATAATTTATAAAAAAAAATGTCAACATTCTTAGTACATTCTCTTTCAATTATATATATATTTTTTCTTTTCTAGTTAAGATAAAAATAATAAGGCGAAAAAAATTTGCAATCAGATACAAAATTAACTTATTTTTTCAGATAAAGTAGACATAATTTTAAAAAATTATTTTTATTGTCCGCTGAGTGGCGGATTTTAAAATTAAATAAAATTTTATACTTTAGGTTTGTTTGAGCCTCGGCCCTTAATTAAAATTCGAGTGATTTGCCGATGAAAAAATATTAAAAATTAAAAGAAATAAATATTTAATTTTTAAGTAGAAAATACTTTTTATAAACAGTGCGAATTTTTTTAGCATTAATTACAATTAACTCCATCAAACTTCTTTTACAAGGAAGCAGAAACAAAAGAAAAAATAAATTCATATTTAGTAAAAATTTAAAACTAAAAAGAAATGATGAAAATGAAAATAATTATTTTTTTAATTCGTTGTTTGTATTGTAGTTTAATCATTAAAATTTATAAAATTAATTTTGCTTTTGAATAGCATAAATTCTCTAAAGATAAATAAATTCCTATTCAGAAAAGAATGAAAAGAGGGATTATTGATTTTGTTTACCTTTCTTCAACCTTAATTTATCCTCGACTTCGAGTCATAAAAGACAAAGGCACAATTATGAATACAAAAAGATATTCAACTGAAATTATCAACAAAACAGTAAATTATTATTATTTTGATTTACTGAAACAATAAAATAATGAATTTGTTTGATAAATTGTTGAAGGTCAATAAACGTATTCAATACAAATTAGAAACACAAAATTTCACCCACTACAATTTAAAGAGAAATTAATAAAATTCCCTAATATTCCGATGTATTTAGTATTTATTAATATTCGATTTAAAATGAAAAAATGACTTTAATTTTCTCGATAAATCACACATTGCATAAAAATATAGAAAGAAATAAATGATTCCAGATTTAATATAACCTCAAAAAGAATTTGCTATTTTATAATTGACAAAATGGAATTATAACAAAAAAAATAGTAGGAAATTATTAAAAATTAAACATAAAATGAAAATCAGTTAAAATTCTGGTACAAATAATATTATTTTGATGTTAACTTACCACTAATAGCAAATTTTGTCCTGGGAAGTATTTCGCGTACGTTAACTTTCGGAGAGTCCATGACAGATAATGACCAAACTGGTAGATTTTTGTAGTTAATTAATTATCCAAACCGACACAGAGAACTAAAATAAAAGAGAAATAAATCATCCCTTTGTTCGACAATGAGCCCCATTTGCAACGATTTGCAAACAAAGAAACAAAAACGTGTGTAAAACAAAGACTCGCGATCGGGCGACACGACGCCATTTTGGAAAAAAATTTATTCGCACGTAAATTTTGCAACAATATCATAAATTCACACGAAGACTACAATATGCCAGTATTGTAGCAATAATGCAAGAATATTTCCAAACTTGGGGAAATATTGGCAACATTGTTGAAATTCTAGGTGCTGAAGTGGAAAAATTTGTGAAACGACATTACCACACGTGGCGTCAAAAATTGTCAATGTCTTGAGAAAATTAACATGAAATTATATGCTACTGTACTTTATAAATGCATTTAATCCAAGTTTTGTGTAATAATAAAGTATATTTACCTATTTTTACAAAGAAAATTGCCGGGAACCAGCGGGAGACGCCGCATAGAAAACTTTTTGAATGCACTGAACAAGTACATAACGTACCCAAGTCTTCTACGTCTCTGATTGGCGGCTTGAAAACAAAATGGCGATGCACCGGAAGTCTCGCGTTAAATTCAAAATTATCAAATCTTTTTCGAAAACAATCAACTCTGATTGGCCAGTCAAGCAGCAAGACTAAAGTTCTGTGAATCGGGCTTTATTATTTAAATATTTCAAATTTATATTTTTTTCATAATTTGTTAATAACAGATCAAATAAATATTAATTATATTCTTCTTAAATAATTATTCAAAAGAATAATTCTAAATTAATGTGTTAGTAATAAAAAAATTTAATAATAAAAAAGAAAAATTAAATAATAAGAAAGAAAATTTAAATAATTCCATAAATAATATTAAAATTAAATATTTATCTATAAATTAATATTTATTAAAAATTTAATTTTTTAAATAACATTTTTAAAATAAATTTCTAAAGGTAAAATGTTTCATAAATATTATAAAGAAATATAATTTGTTATAAATTAGAATTAGAGCTAATTTAATTAAATACTAAAAAAATTGTTTTATTTAATAAAATGAAATTAATTAATAATAATTAATTTTAAATAAAAATTTAATACTATAATTGTTTGAAGAAATGTGGATTGAATTTTTAAACAAACAAACAAATAACATCATTTACTTAATTAAATAGTATTTTATAATAATAATAATTAATAATAATTAACAATATTAATTCATAATTAAAAAAATTAATATCATAGAAATAATTATTACAAAAATTATAAAAAAAGGTTCAACGAAAAAATTAAATAATTAATATATTGTTATAAAGATAATTAATTTATTATAATTATCTAAGGTAGCAATTATTTTTGCATTTCCGAACTTTTAAGGTTGAATTTAATTTTTAAAACTTAATAAAATAACCTAATAAAATGGAGCATAAGAAAAAGATTCCCTTATATCAAAATATAATCGTTTAATCAACAATAATGTTTCATAATACAAAGACCCAGAATGCTGAAAAATCGCAAGAATAAAAATACTAGTCACTTGTATTTTCTAAGTATCATTCGTCCCATCACAGATTTTGCTCCAGTTGAATAATTTCTTTCTATTTTGTTTTCTCCAATATTCTAACTGGTAACATTTTTCCTTCTCTCACCTAATTTAAAATTAGTGCGAGCAAACGATAAAGGAAATAAAAGAACAAAGTCACACATTATTATTATTATTTCGATGCAATTGACAAACGGTAAGAAAATTTACTTTTTTTTTTATTCTCTACTATTATTAATTATATAAAAGATCTTTTTTAAAATATGCCCAATATTAAAAAAGAATTTGTAAGAAACATTATCACACAAAACTCGTTGGTATTATTGTAATGTTAATATAGAAAATTCATGAAACGCCCACTGCCATTCTGATAACTATACATAATGCCCATTAATCGGTGAGTCATTTTGATAACTTGGCAGTGATAATACAAAAATTTAACATTGTAGGACGTTGTCTTAATAAAAATCTAAGAAGCACTTCTTAGTTTAAAGGATGGGCAGTCCTTTTTTAATTTTAATTCATTTTAAATAACTCCCGAAATCAAGTAGAAATTCGCAGAGACTAAACGATAATAAAGATAATGTTGTTTTTTTTGTTCAAATCAACGATGATAAGAAAACAAAAAATCAGAATCAGGTAAAATATAAAAATTTCTAAAATAATAAAACTAAGCGAGAACATCTCGCAGATAGGAAAATATACGTTTGAAAATTCTACATCAAAAATGTATGTTTGAGAATTCTAGAGTAGCATAAAAAATACTTAGACTTCTCAAAGTGATTAATTGATAACTAAAAATTCGTTGAATCATTTCAATCCGTATATTATTTTGAGAGTCATCACCCTGTTTATCACTCGAAAGCTATAATTAAAAACTACCTATATTTGTACAATTAATTCTATTTTATCATTAACGACATTATATATTTTCTTTTTATCTATTATTGGAAAAATTGCATTTTTCTTTAATTAAGTTGCTTTACTTCTAAAAGTTGAGGATAATTTTCAACTATATTCAAAAGTATTCCATCGATGTAGGATCTTAATTGAGAGCTCACTTCCTGCTGTTCCTTTAGGGCCTGCTTCCACTGCGAAAAAAAATGTTAATTAGATAATTGATCGTAAAGGGAAAAATTGGTTATAAAATTAATGAGTTATTAATATTATTAATTATAGTAATAAAAAGTTTAGGTAAAAATATTTGTTGTCTGATAGAATTCATCTTACTTCAGCTAGTGTGCGTGGTTCTGGCTCCCTCGGCTTATTGCCATCAGTCTGATCTTGATTCATTCCCGCCAATAATTCAGCAGCAAGACTAGATCCTTTATCGACATTGTTCGCACAAGGATTCAGCATTAATAATTCTCGACCCGCCTGTAATGCCGCCGCTGCTTGAAGTTCGTCTCTCGACTCCTCTAAACCTATTTTTCCATTCAACGAATTTAATATAAATATATAAAGAACAATTTTTTCTAAAATTCTAATTAAAATACTGAGTAAATTCAGTGCAATGAGATTCTAAAAATTTCTAAAAAGAAAAACAAAGACATACTTTTATTTCGTGATCGTAAATGAGAAATTTCCTGCATTAGTGCATCTAATTTTTGTTGCTCGTCAACGTGCGCCGCCAATTCTTCTCTGGCAACTTCGAGCATCTGTTTGGCTTCATTAGAGCGACTCACTGCCTGACGTACAAGTTCCTGTGCAGCTTCAGCGTCTCTCCTTGCATCGTCCAACGAATTCTCCAGTTGCCCCTTTTCCAGTCGAACTTTTTCCAACTGATCCCTCAATCGAGAGACTTCGTCTCTTAAACTCGCACTCTCAAGTTCCATTGCTTGCAATTTTATCGAGCAATTCTCCAGTTGCAATTCCTTCTCCCGCTCCAATCGGCAGGCAAAGTCTCGATGCCTCCTCTGCTCGGCCTATTTGGAACAATAAAAATAATGTAAAAATTTGCATTCAATTTAAAGAAAGTAAAGTAATTAAAAAAAACAAAGAAGAAGGAAAATAAAAGTTTGAAAATACGGACTTGTAGTCTTTCGTCAGCCCTGCTCTCCGCGTCCTTGGCAGCTTCCTCCAACATAAGTACCCTGGCCTGGAGTGTCGCATTTTGCTCCTTCGCCCTGGCGTACCTCTCCTCTCCCACCGAATGTGTGTCCACTAAAGCGTGCATTTGCTCCTGTATCATTTGTACCTAGAAACATTAATAATAATTAGACAAAAAATTCCCCTCTCCTTACAAATTAGAAAACAAATATATACCAATTTTGATTTTCCTTGTCGAAAAAGTGAAAAATAGTGAAGACACGAAAGAACGGATTATTGTAAATTACTAAAACTAGAGCAAACGAATTTAGAAGAACGTCGTTTTACCTTCTTTTCTCAAAATAAATTTCTTTATTTTACTTTTAAAGAAAATAAATTTTCTTTTTTCCCAACAAAACGATTTTATACTTATTGAAAAATTTCGAAATAGAAAATTTTTTTTTCCTCTCGTAAATAATTTGCATTGTTCTCTCGCGAATAATTCCGTCTTTATATTTTCCTCGCTGTGCTGTTTCAGAAACAAAAAATAATCACAAGTACCTATTCTCTATAGTTGCAATCGAAACCAGTGAAAATAGAACTATTTTTCTATTTAAAATACAGCTATAAGATTCTCCTATGTATACGTGTTTTATAAATGCCGGTCAATAACCAAGCGTCAACGATCGATGATGCCTATATTTTCTTACTTGTTCTAATGATGCACTGGGACAATTTTGTCGTGAGTTATGATCTGGTAAGGGACAGTGCTCCAAAAATTGAAACTGACCTTCCCACAGATCGTACTCGAGACCGGCACCAGGTTCACCAGTTGTAACGTCACTATTAAAATGAATATCAAAATTTGCCTTGCAATTGAAATTATCTAATTTACACGATTTATTATTATCAACAACACCAGTTTCTTCACAGTCCGCTTCCATTCTACTAGCTTGACATTTTACGAGTTACAAAGTTATATTTTATGCATATGCCGCAAGCGCGTGTGTCGTGTATTTTTTTTCCACCAGAGAATGAGTATTTCGATCGTCACTCTAACTCCATTAGTATAGTTATATACTTCCACCGAATATATATATATATATAAACACACACAGACTGAAAATGACCTTATTATTATCTTTGCTAATATTTTTTTTTATTACTCTTTTTCTTTGGAAAAAATGGGGAACAATTTCAGAAAAAAGAACGCGCACTTTCGTCTCGTCTTGGCCGACGCCTTAAATTGCTCGAATATATTTGTTGGATAGTCTCGATTATGTCGTGGGTTGTTGTTAGTCGTAGTGGGCTATTTATGCACTCCATACTCTGTTTCGCCTAACTCCTTTTAATATGATTTTCTAATTAGAATGATTGTCGGGGAATATCTGAAAATACATTTAATTTAGTTGACATTTTTTTCACTTCGAATTAAGTAATTGAAAAAAAAATATTTTTTGCAAGATACCTTATTCTATTATTAAAAAAATAGATTTAACTAAAATGAAAAATATATTAAAAAGCAGACGAAATTAAAACAAAAATTAAAAATAAACAAAATTTAAAATAAAACCAAATATATTAAAATTAGATAATATTAGAATAAAATAAATATGCTAATTAATATTCTAAAATAAATAAACAAAAATAAATTTACTGAAATAAATATACGAAAGTGATATTAAAAAAAATACGATAAATAAAAAATTTTATTCCGAAATAAGTTTCTTACTCGAAAATTTTGCTCCATCGAGTGAAAATTAACTATCGAGCCATTTCTTCAAGTGCACTATACTCCAATATCCGGTGTCGAATAAAACTACAAGAAAAGTTAAAAAAGCCCAGCCTTTCCATTCGAGAAAACTTTTATTACTCACTGAAACATGTTTCGGGCAAGCCATCGCGAAAATAAGTTCCAATGAATATCAATTACAAACTAAAATTCCAATAATTCTTCTTACAATAAAATTTCACTTCCTTTTTTCTTACTTAAATTATTTCCCTTCTGTTTCAAATTTTAATTTTACTTTAAAATACCTAAATTCAAATTTTGTAAAAATTGAAATTATTATCACTGTAATTTAGAATTTTGACAATTTTCTTGATTACTTAACAAAAAAAAAAATATAAATAAAAGACTGCAGTTAATTAACAAAAAAATATCAACCATTTTCACTCTGAACTAGGCCGTCAGATAAATATCAATTGTTCCCACTTCTCGCAATCAATATTTTTCCGGAAGCTATATTTATCGCGTTAAAATAAAAAAAAGCGAGAAATTAACATTTATTTCAGATTTTTAACTTGCAGGAAAAAACTATTTTTTCAGTGGAAAAATTTTTTTCATTCACAACTATTTATTATCGATTTATTGAGTAAATAAAAACAAATTGAAAATTGTTACCAACTCAAATACTACATTATTTATTGAATATTGTTCCTACATTTTTTTTTATTGTTTATTGAAAATTTTCATTTTTTTCTTTTTCGCTCAAAAGACTCAAAACGGAAACTCCTTCATTCTTATTTAATATTTTTTGCTCAACTACCGAACTCGGCTTATTCAGAGAAATTTGAGTAACTAAAGAAGGAAAAAATATTTTATACAAGAAAAATGTAATTTCGAAATAATTAAATATTTGGATGATAAATAAAAAATATTAACGTACTTTTATTCGTCACGCGGTTCTTTTTCAACAGTTTGCTATATAATGATTCACAGTCGATGGGCTTATGAAACAAAATGCTGCTTGTTGAAAGAAAAAAAAATTAAAAACTGTTATAGTTCATAACTCTAAATTAGTCATTTTTCTCTAAAATTCTAAATTTAATATTTCTGACTATTTGCAATATTTTTTTTTAATAGATTGCATTAAATAGTAATTAAAAATAGAAAAATGTTTAATAATAGAAAAATATAGGATAATTAAAAAATAGAAAATAGATTCAAGAATAATTCGAAAATAGAAAACAGATTCAATAACTATAAAAATAATTATTTGGAAAATAAATTCAAATACTTGATTAAATTGAAAAAGAAAATTAAAATATTAAAACAAAAATAAAAGAATGCAGACGGAAAACAAATTTTCCAAGAATTCGAATAATTATTTACACCTTGAGAGAAGTTAATTAACGCAACTAAAGCAATGGCAAAACTCACGCAAAAAGTAAAACAGCCGCCACTGACAGTAGAATGAGAATTCCGTAAGTGAACGGATTATTAATGAGAAAACTCCCGTAATTAAAAGTTGCTTTTTTAAAATAAAGTTTCCGATGAAAAAGTCCCATCTATATGTTAAGGAACTTTACGTAAAGCTAATTTCTCATCATCCGTCATAAAAGTTCCAGAACTTTTTTGATTTTCCCTCAATAAAGTTTCTTCGGATCTACGTGATTTATTGCTGGCCGTATCGATAGCGATATTTTTACTATTTCTCGATTTTTCAACAATATGTTTTGAATTCGATGACAATGAAAGTTTCCTTGGAGTTGAAGTGCCAGGAATTTGATCGTATTTCGGCTCAATTATTCCCTTATTATTAGTGCAACAAACATTTGACGCCGGACAATTCTCTGAGACATTTCTTTTCTCTATTTTTCTCAATGGCGCTCCAATTGGAAGCAAATGAGGATTCTGTGCATAATTCAACTTTTTAAAATTATTTCAAATATAATAATAGTTTTTTATTCAGACTTTATTCTATTGAGAGAGCATTTTTTAATCTAATGATTGAAATTAAAATTCTCTTTTGGCAACTTTTTATCTTTAAGTCGAAGAAATTTAAAACTGGAAAAATACCTGATGGGATAAAAAAGAAGGAGTCGACCTTCCGGAATTACTAAAGTGACTTCGGAGAAAATTGTAGGCAATAATTATGGAAATAATTAGAAGTGCAAAAAGAATAATTGGTAGCCAAGAAGTTTCTTTGGTTGAATGTACTTCGTGCGAATTAAAATCAGAGGGGCGATCGGATTGACAAGTGCATGGTGCTACAACAACAATAATAATATTAATAACAATAATAATAATAATAGTAAGAATAATTTTTAGCAAATAACCGAATCACTTTTTTATAGAATCGAAAACCAAATCTTCGAAATAACCTACTTGAATAATGTTGATAAGACCTCGGTGGTGGAGGTTGGAAATAAGATTCACATGGAATATAAGAGGGATACGAATGATAATTTTTACAATTTGTCGTTGAATCCTGATCTGTTGACGAAAAAGATTTTTCTATCATATGACGAATGGGAATGAACGAGTTTCTCGACAAACTGACTTCATGTAGTTTTAATTGTTTTTTCACAAGAGAATTTTACTTTACTTTCAAAAAATGAATTAGAACTGAAAAATATTGACAACTATTTCCACTGGTTTTGATTTTGAAAACTGTTTGTCTCTGATAATGCCGAAGATTACATTTAATGTCAAGTATTTGCCTACATTTCTAAAGTGTCATTTTTTACAACTCTGAAATTGTCTACTTTTCACTTTCAGTCATCGATTTTCAGAGTTGTTTATTTGTTAATTTATTAAACAAATTATGACGATATATTTTAATTTGTTTTAATTGAATTCTAATTGATCTACATAATGTGACTATTACTGTATATAAATACATTTTTTTTTCTTGCCAGTCACGATTGAACCGAATGTTTTTCAATTACAATCTTTCCTTACAAATGTTTTTAATTTTTATCTACTTGACTTTCATCTATTTAATTTAAATTTAAATTTTACTTTAATTAAATTAAATCTAAATTTAATTAAACTTACATTAAAATTTATTTAGACTTAAATTAAAATTTATTTAAACTTAAATTAAAATTAATTAAACTTTCATTTTCTCATTTGTACTCGATTTAGAAATTATTTCGACTAAAATTCTCTTTTTTCGGTTAGCTATCGAAATATGTACGAATTTCCAAATTTTTCACTTTTTAGAAGGCGGAAAATTCTTCTAGGTAGGTAAAAATAATTTTTTTCAATACTCACTCTGTGATTGAGATCCAGCACGTCGTCTTCTAAAGAGACATCGCTGTACATTTCTTCTCCTGTATCACAAATAGATCCTCTTCCTGAACTATTGAAACTACTACTTCGATAAAGTTGACTGAAAAGTAAAATTTTTTACCCATAAATATTATTTAACTTCTGTATTTTTTATTTTTCATTAGAAAAAAATATATATAAAGCAATTAAATACCTTGCTAGTGCATTAGAGCTTAATCTTTTCCTGTTCGTTCTGAAAGAAAAAGATAAAGAGAAAATTTAAAAGCAATGATTAAATTTTCAAAAAACGGGATTTCCGCTTATTATTTTCAAGAACGCTATAAAAAAAATACGTATTTTCCTTACCCAGTTCTTCTCAACGAAGTTCTAAGCCAGGAATGTCGGCCAATTGTCGAGTTCGGACTTTTCGGATTTCTGAAGCAGATAAAAGTTCAATGAAAGTCAATAAACGAATAGATTTTTTTTTCAACGAATATTAAAAATCAAATTCTATTTATATTTCACGAAAAATATTTTTATCTCAATAGTTTCGTTAAATTCGAATTAATTAATTCCAAATTTATTTCAAATCCTAATCGAGTAATATTAATACATGAATCAAAAATTCTTTTCGACAAAAATGAAAAAATTGGAAAAGTGTATAAACAAAAATTACAAAATCATCAAAATTTAACAATCTAATTTTGATGACACTGTAATTTTTTATTTATACTTTATTTTGACAGTAATTGAATAATTAGGTAACCTCGACAACCTGAAAAAATCGCGTCATCATTTTATTCCGGCTCAAGAATCTGAACAATGACACGAAAAAAAGAAGCATTCCATTGTGCTTGCATTAAAAAAAATTTTTTTTTTCTTCTCCTTTTTGATAAATACTCCCGAGTTCTTTTCAAAACAATTCTAATACATAACCAACGTGTAATTGTAGACTTTGCGAGAAGCAATGGCAGTCATGAAACTTTGAAATTATAATGAATATAAGGTGCTTGAATTTATTCCCTTATACTCGTCTTCCTGTTATGTTTTTCGATTATAACAACCGTGATTCTCACGGGCTTTAAAGGAAGCGAAAAAAAGTCCTTGCACGATACACACCAATGAAATTGTGATGCAAGTTATGTGTGCTATACAATGAAAGGAATTAATTCCTCTTGTTGTTGCTGCTGCTGCATTACGTCAAATAGTGTCAAAAAATAACTATACACTATATTGTGAGTGTAATTTATTTAATCACCGTCGTATTTAAATTTAAAAATACATATATACATTTACAAACATTTATATAAATAAATGTATTTTTAAATTCATTTCATACGCAGTGAATTGAAACACGTTCGTCATATGAATCGTTTGCGATAAAAAATTATACGCCCCTTTTTGTTATTATCCAACTAATCGAGAGTAATCGCCAGGGAATTAAAATTTTATAAATCGGAAGCATTTTAAAAAGGAAAAAGTGACTTGGAAGCCTCTGCTTTCTCTTCTATATAGTTGTACTCAATTTTCTAACGAGGCTAAATAGATAGTCGAGGAGAAAAAACTAATTGCAGCCGTATTGAACCTAAATTATTGAATTTAAATTTTCCCTTTCGTATTTTTCGCCTACAAAAAAATATCCATCTCGGTTTCCCAAATTATCTGAAGAAAAATTATTTAAACTAATTTTCAGCGTAGTAAAAAATTGATTAATACTACTATACTGAATTAGCCGATTATTGAAATGGCTTAAAAAATAAATTCACGCTATTATATTGAAATTACTTTTTTGTATTTTGGATAAAAAGAAATAACTCAAAAATCGAAAATTACAAACGAAGAAACTGCTTTGTTTGCGCTAATAAATATTAGCAAGTTATTGTTAAAAATACTGCCAATATTACGCAACTATTTTCGTATTCAATTGCAATATTTTCAGTAAACCGACAGGCTACTTTAATAAATGAAAAATATTGAAAATATAAATAAAAATATAAATGAATATAAATTATATAAATGAAAATAAAAATATAAATAAAAATATTAAATTTAAATGAAAACATAAAATATAAATAATATGATGAATATTTAAAGAAGAATGAATAAATATTCACAATATTAGTAACGAATAAAAAATTGTATTTGTAAACAATGATGCTTACGAGATTAGCAATTCTTAAATTTGCACAATGCAAAAGGAAGTGTGTTTCTTGAAATATGCAAATACGAAACGAAAATTGCTTAATGCGTATTCGTTATCAATTGCATTGTATCTTATTCCTTTGCAATTGCACACTATTGTCACCACCATTTTTTTTTATCATTATACCAATATTGCTTGTTATCTAAAAATAATTATCACAATATAACACGAAAATAGACTAGAAAAACTGGACTTCTAATGGAAACAAACGCATCGCTAACAATTTTTCGAAATTCAAAACTCGTTTCTGATGGAAAATAGAATTTCCAATTCTTTATGTAAGCATTGTTTTTTCTTTGCTATCAAAAGTGGTCAGTTTAAAACAAAATATGTTTATATTTAAACGAAATATTTAATTAAAACAAAATATGTTTATATTTAAACAAAATATTTAATTATATTTAAACGAAATTATTAACCAAATTTAAAAATTCATATTGGAATTATTTAGAAGTTTAAATATTCTGCTTGATGAAACAAAAAAAAAAGGTTTTGAAATTCGAATTTGAGTGAAAATTAAGTTTCTTTTGGTTTAAATTCGTCGATTTTATTTAAATAGAACGAATTTAAAAAGAGAACTTTTTTCCAGTAACTATAGCCTTTTTTTTGTCTCGATTCGATTGGAAATGAGTTTAGAATTGAATTCCCCTAATTGAAAATCGCCTCTTGTTTTTGTAGAAGGCATTTTTTTCTCGTGCAAAAAAACGAAACTGTTTTCCTTAAAATTAACGTTTTGAGTTTGAATTTGCGATTTTCCGTTGCTTTCTTGGTCGGCTGACTGACTCACCTCAATGAAGCGGGTCCCGTAGGCGATGGTGCTGAGCTGCTACCACCAGGAGATTCCTCCTCGTCACAATCACCTTCAACAGAGCCAAACGCCTCGTAACGTTCTTCTTCCTCCTCGTGATTTCTAGTGACCTTGACTTCACACGAAGGAGCATTATTTGGATCAGGACTGGCCGAAAATGATCCCGAATCGTGATGATTCAAATCGATGGACATTGAAAATGAAGGTGGACCACTTTCGCTGTTCCATCGTGTTCGTTCGTTATTCAAAATCCCCTCATTGTCATTCCTCTGATTAAATTCAGATTCCTCTCCAGTGCTGCTCTTGGTGCTATTGTTGACGGCCAGGTCGCTCTTATTTGGTACGTCGACTGTCGAGCTGCTGTTGTTGTTGTTGTTGTTATTACAGGTGACACTTACGCCTGGTGAACGGGAGCTCACCATCCTTCTCTTTCCGCCAGCTCAATCAGTCGACTTCAGTGTTGTCGACAATCGTGAGAGTTGATCTTGGAATAGAAAAGAAAAAGCAATTCAATACATATATGAATGTGTATGTACGTAAAAATAAATTGCTTAATGCACCAGAGACTAGACTAGATGGAGTCGCGAGTGAAACTGAAAAGCTAATGGAGAACGAGAATCAAACTGGCACACGGCAGAGGTAATGCACGAACGCGAACGAACCGACAATGAGTCATACCTGAGAAATGTCAGGAGGCTGACTGTGAGTCTCTCTCTCTTTCTCTCTCTCGGAGTGAGACTCCGAGATCTCTCCGAGTAGGTGAGAGAGAGAACTGCCGATCGTTTACCGTCTCTCTTCTTTATGCAGAGGTGTTGCGTGCCGGGTACAGATTTCAATGCATACTGGGTGTTGCGAAAATATTCTTTGGCGAAAAAAAAAATTCTTTTCAAAACGCCCACTCAATAATCAAAATCGCATCTTTCTCCTTTTGTATTCAATTTTTGCACTCGCAAATTGTCCAAAGGAAAAAAAGGAATTTCACGTCTCTGTATCCCTGCCACTTTCAAATTTAACTATAATTCCTGTAACGAAAACAGATTCAAATTTAAAATTCACTTAATCAAAAATTATTTTAATATTCACAAAATTCTTCCTGAGATTCATGTTTGTCTTTTGTAAAAATTACAAATTTAGCGAAACTAAAACAATTAATTTCTTCTCTACCTTCTGATTAATTTACAAACATTGCTATTGTTTTCGAAAAAAAATAATTCACAATTATTTTTTTTTTTAAATAATAAACATTTTATTTTCTTGTCACCGAGTGAAAAAAACGAATGCCAGTCAAGTTCAAAACTTGAGTGCAATGTGAAGTAAAGGAAAAGAAGCCATAGCGATCGATGAAGGAAAAAAGGGCTAAAAAGAGATTAATATTATTTTTCAAATTGACTATAGAAATGTTGCACAAGGCTTCTCTGATTACAATAAGTCATTAAATCATGTCTCATTTGAATCCTTTGAGCATTATATTTCACTTTCATTCAAAATCAACCTTCTATCAATGGCCTTCATTTATTCTATATATCTTTAAAAAGTCATAGTACATTCACTTAAATATAAACAATTACCAAAGACACTGATTTTTCATTGAAAAAGATATTGACCCATAAAAGATATATCTTTATACTTAAAATTTTTATTTCTTCCAAATCGAAAAACAATTTCCACACCTGAATTCATAAAAAAAAAATTAGTTATTACTTTTTCTGTTTGTAAATTTATTTTTATTTTGAATTTACTTTTAAATAAAAAAGATACTATTTTGTGAATGTAGTAACAATTAGTCTTCCGTGCAAATTTTTCGAGAGACCGGAAATTGAAATTTTTTTTTTATCGACAGAAGACGTAAAAAACGAAAGTCTAGTGTATAATATCCTTTTTAAGCAGATGAATCTCAGGAAGAATGGAGTGTCTTTTTTCACACCAGATAGACAAAGAATACCTTCACACACACACGGCACTTTGATTTCATTGACTAACGGGAAAAATTCTCATCACAAGCGTCACACCTCTGTTGCTTTCGATATATTCTTTAAGAAAATATAGGTTGAGGAATTCTTAAAAAAAAAAAATATTATTTTTTGAATTTTCGATACGATCTTGGATCTGAAAAAAAAAGTTTTAGATTTTAACAAAGTCAACAGCTGCATACAAAAATTCATTCGTTTTTATTTGTCAAATATAAGTTCCTGCCTCGCTTCATTTCAATGTTTATCTTTCTTGCTTTTTTTCCCCGATCTTCGAATTTCGAATACGGTTTATTTTTAATTTTAGAAATGCTCTCAATTTTTTACTTTTCAAATCTATCTAAATATATATCGCTTTCTATATTCACAGATTATTTTTATAATTCTGATTATGAAAAAATTCTCTGAAAAATTTATTCTTCTTTTCCGACAATTTTTTGTTTTAGTTTTATAGTAAACATAATTTTTTTGAGACTAATTTCCGAAAAAAAAAAAATTTCTAAACACTTGGACTTGAAATTTTTTCTTCAAATCGTTTGTTTTCACTATGACAGTTACAATGTCTTTTCCACGCGAGGACTAAATACTTATAAAGATTTACAGTCCAAGAAGCGTGTCCATCATGCCATTGTGTTCTAAATTTTTTCATGTAATTGCACACCTGACCTAAAGGATTTGACAAAACGAGACAAATAATATCCACGCTGACGCACGTATGTCCTCAAAAAGTAATTTTTTCCTCTGACCTACAAACGTCGCGGTTTCTTTAAAAAAAAAATAGTTAAGTAAATAAATAAATACATATAGTTAATAAACGTATAGTCGAAAAAAAGTATAGAGTAAAAAAAATAAATAAATAAAAGTATACATTGTAAAAAAAGTAGCAACTAGCATAAATTATTAAATATCCCTCAACTTTTCTGGTGCATTAACTGACTTACGTGTAAATAAAATTACTAATAATCACACACAAACTCACCTATCGACTTTTATTAACAATCCAAATACTCTGACAAAATTTTACACTCAAGATACACTAATTTCTATTTAATTTAAAGCCGCGAAAAAAATTCCAGTAAAACACACACTAGTCAAGCATTTTAGGATCGTTTAGTATCGTGACTGCATTCGATGCACTATTGGAATGTTTCCAAGGCACCTGTTAGGGGGAACAGGTACACGAAAGAGACTAACGGTCAATGGTATTAGAATTTCGAATTAGTTTTATCCATTGCCATAGGGTTTTAGCACGAACACGACACTGAACACTGCATAGCGGAACTAAAGCAAATGTCAAGAATGCCAACAGTGAGCACTGAGCAGTGAACTGAGGTCTAACCAGCGAAAGCAAATGAAAACGGTACCAGGTACGCATGCTCGTTTAAGGTGCGAGGAGGGCTTTTACAGGACTAGGACAATAACAAAAAATTTAATCCCCTCAAGAAAAAAAACTACATCATCATAAACAATCCATTGCAACCCCGATGAAATTTATTAAAAGCAAAAAAATTGTATAAAAAAAGCATATCTAATTCTTTTTATTCATAACGGTTCATAAATGATTACACTTAAAGTTAATTTTATAAATTAATGTGCAAGGCAGTACCTGCAAGTACGAGAAAGTCAAACTTTATGTCTACTATTTTTTATTATTTACTATTACGTTACCTGTTTTTAGACGTACATAACTGCTTCCTTTTGCTCCTACAGTCCCACCAGTCCCACCTTAGTCCTTAGAAAGTCCTCACTTGAATGTTTTGAATGCGACAGGTAAATCAAGAACCTAACCTAACAGGGTTCACCTGGGCCTACCTTCTTCCTTACCTGCATTTAACAAGTTTTCTCAAAGTAAGAAATATTTAACCACATAATGATTGAATAGACCAAAAAATCTACTTGTTTACTAATGAACTTATTCAACTTTTATGTTATTTTAAGTCTTTATTTTCAATTTCTTTCTCGACACAACTTTCTTGTAAAACTGCATTTTACTTGCCGACGTTCTGAACTTGTCTGCAAATGCTGCTAAGGTTAGGTTAGCTCAAACTGTCATTGGTCGACTGCGTACGCGGGATATTTGAAAATATTTTTTAAAAAAATAAATCATTCCGTGAAAAAAGTAAATATTCTCAATTATTTCTCACTTTATTTTTAATTTTTATAATTTATTACAAAAACAACTTGCATTATTTTTAAATAAGTTGGCGAAAAATAAAACATTAGTTGCGCATGCGTCAAATTAGATGCAAAACTAACTTCAGAGTGAAGTGTGTAAACAAACAATTTCTCATATAGAAAAACAAAAAAGTTGATAATAATTTAACAAGTAAAATTACATTACATTATAAATTACACGAGAAGTGGTAATGTTTCATAAATATTATATTTTATTTCTATCAGGACAAACTCGTTTCCCATAACAATTATAGGAAATACAAAATTAATTTTTTCCCAGTTTGGTTCCACAGGTTACACACTCACCTTTTATTTTATTTATACTTATTTTTTAAATTCTAAAAATTAAGATATTAACAAGAAGGTAACTGTTCTAAAAACGAAGTCTGTATTTATAATTTAATATACTTTCAGTGACAACTTTGTTGAATTTTTTGCGATAAGAGCAATAACTAAAAACTAACCTCACTTTTTTTTATTTATATCAAATCAAACAAATAATGCAAATTATAAGAAATTAATAAAAACTAATATAAGTATTAACTGAGTAAAGTATTTAATCTCAAGTAGACTTGGAATGACTATATTAATGGCACTAGAAGTGAAAAAATTAATAAATTAAACTTAAATTACTTTGTCTTTCATAATTACAAAATCACAGTAATTTTTCATTTTTCAGCATAAAAGGATATTTGAATATCAATGAAGAAAATCGTTTAAATTCAAGGGGTCGATTCTCTTTCACTGCTATTACTACTACTATTACTATTCTTTTTGTAAACCTCCTTGTAAACCAGTTCTTGCATTTGCATCCTGAGAAGCATTCTTCGCTCAGCCGGCAAAGTTCTTATGTGAGGTAATAGGCTCATTAAAAAGAAATAATTATCATCGCAACGATTTCCTTCCAAAGGATCGACATTGAGGCCATTCATTGAATCAGCATCGGCCATAAGAACTTGTTCAGGCGACAAATTCTGTAGCATCATCTCATTATCAGCAAGATTCTCCGACACATTATGAAATTCAAGACTTTGAAATTGTTCCTCTGGCTCTTGTTTCACTTCAACTTGATGAATGCCATCGAGATTTATTTGTGTATCGCCATTGACAAGATCGAGAGTCGAATTTTCATCAATATTCGACACTTTATTAGTGGAACTTCCATCAGTGTCCATTTCACTGCTATGATCATTGTCCGAATTACGGGAGCAATTTCGTTCCCAAATTGGCGGTCGTGGTACCATTTGCTCCTTTAGGAACTGAAGGCTTTTGAAATGAATCCAAACGGGTCGATTTCGATGATAATTGCTCTTTTGATAGACCAATTCTTTTTTCAGTTCGGCTCGAAATGTGTCTCGAAGACCCTTCCATTTTGCTTTTAAAACAGGTTCTGTAAATAAAGAGATTTTTTTTTTGTTTGAAATTGTTGAAAGGGAAAGGGCCCTGGGTGATGGAAAGTACGTCACTGACATGTGACAACGTGCGTGTTGTCATTGTTTTCATTTTGAATCCGTAGTCGAAAAGTATTGCAGAAATTAATACAGTGAGTGTTTACTTTGAGGACTATTCAAGAGATTTAGTTTTTTATGTATAAATATTAAAATCTGTTTCATAGCGATAACAGTTTTTTCCGAAACATTTATAGGTTATGTTTATGTAAATAGTCCTCTTGGCAATTCTCCTTTGTAAACAGAATACATTCTTTCAATTCTATCTCTGCGTTGAAAAAAATCATTCCATATAAAGATAATTTCTCTAAATACTCAGTTTTCTGAATTTTATTTCAAACTTTTTTTTTGTACTATATTATTGTATGGAAATTTTTCCGAAATAGTACACTAACGACAAAAATATTGATCGTTTTGTATTAAACACCTATACTGCAATGTTTATCCAAAGAAAGTTGTTCTTAATTTAAAAATCGCGATAAATTTCAATTTTAATTCAGGAGAAAATGGGTGAGAAAAATACTTTTATAATTTAATTTTAGGAAAGGAAACGTTTTTACGTTTTCAAACATCGAAATCAAAGTATAGTTGCAAATACATGTCGAATCACGTGCCAAGTGTATTATTTCTAACAGAACGTGTCAAACGAATCGATAATATTTATACTTTAGCTGTTAAAAACGCATAATTTCCGACCAGATCTTTCAAAATGACAACTGTTTATAAACACATTATTGATATTGAAATATTCTTTAGTGGTAGACATAAAAAAAGTTAAGTACGGGAATAAAGAAGTAAAGTACAGAAATAAAGAAGTTAAATATACAGAAAAAAGAAATAAAATACAGAAAAAAAATAATATACAGAAAAAGAAATAAAATACAGAAAAAATAAATAAAATAAAGAAAAAAAGAAATAAAATACAAAAAAATACAGTACAGAAAGAAAAAAGAATAGAAATATAAAGAAACAGAAATTAAATAAAAATTCAAACGCACTTGGAAGTTTGAAGATCGTTGCAATTTCCAGCCAAACTCTATTGGTCACTTCTCGATTGTGATAAGAGATGTGTCTCTGGTTCCAAAGAGCCGGTCTTTTGTAAACTTCCGCTATTAAGCGATTCGCATCCATTTTCACCTCGTCCTTCATTATTTTCGACTTTTTTGTTTTGGTTTCTTCTTTGGAAAACGAAAAGCAAAAAAAATCGCTCTTCTAAAACGTGCTGAAAAGTCTTCTACGTTGTTGACTATGGTAAACTGAAGGCAGTAAAATATGGGCGAATACTAGCGTCAGTAGAGCGATTAGCGCGCAGGACGCTTTCGAGTAACGATCGATTCGCTGAGCATTTCGCCCTCGCCTTGCTAGCGCTAGCGACATTTTCGTTCATATGTATACATATATATACCGTCATATACCCTGCAACAATTGTTCTCGAACCACCACCTGCGACTGTTGTTCTCTCCTTGCCCCCTTCGCGTAAGCCACAATCTCAATTTTCTTGCCAGCTTGCACCTTTACAGTATTTTATCCCCCGATAAAATTTCTTTCTCTCAAACCTTGCTTTTGTTATTTTATCGCAAAAAAAAACAAAATTATTTTATAAATCATTTCTTTAAAAAAATTTATTAATTTATTACACAAGTTTTTCAAAAAACGAAAAATAATTTTCAGAAGAGAAAAAAAAATTATTCTAATTCTTAAATCGATTTTTAGTATTCTTGTTTTTTTAATTTTGTCAAAAATGTTTCTTTCTTGCAGGAAAAAATGACGGAAGCATTCGAGAACTACGAATTAATTGCCCAGGGCGCAGAGGCGAGACTTTACAAAGGGACATATTTGAATAGACCGGTGTTAGTAAAGCACAGATTTGTCAAGAAATATAGACACGAAATTTTAGATAAAACTTTAGTAAATCATCAAATTAAAAGCGAGGCTCGAGCATTGTCACGTGCAACAGCAGCAGGTAGAAAAAAATAAACAAACTTATTACTCAAATTTTTTAAACTAATTTCTTTTTGTTCCTAGGTGTGCTAACACCTGCGATTTATCACGTTGATCTACATCGCAGAAATATCTACATGGAATACTTAAATAATACAATGACAGTGAAAAAGTTTATAGATGAAAATATTTCGGAAGACGAGTCATTTTGGCAGGTCGCAAAGTCAATTGCAAAAGTTCTCGGCAATTTAGTTGGAAAATTGCACAGTGAGAATATTTTCCATGGAGATCTAACGACATCAAATATTTTACTAAGAGACGTTACGAATGAATCGAGGGACGTTAAAAAAGGTATTCTATTCTAATTCTGTTTTTCTTCCTTCTCAACTGAATTAACGGAATTTGATTAAGTTTTCCTTTTTTAAGTAGAAGTGAATTCTACTTAAGTTTTCCTTTTCTTTTAATTAGAAGTAAATTCTACTTAAAAAAAGGAAAACTACTTATTTAATAAATTTCTTTCAGACCAAGTAATACTAATAGACTTCGGTCTGGCCCACATAAATTGTTCCGTGGAGGACTCTGCGGTCGATTTATACGTGCTCGAGAGGTCACTAAAAAGTGCACATTCAAAGTTGAAAGATCTGATTTTTACTATTCTCGAAGGCTATTTGGAAAATTACGTTGAGAAAAAACAAGAAGAAAGGGGAAAACAAGTACTAAACAAATTAAAAGAGGTGCGATCGCGTGGCAGGAGACGAGTAATGATTGGCTAAGTTGTTTTTTACATAAAATGTAATTAAATTATATTAATTATTTTAATTAATAATTAAAAATTATAAATTAAATTTTTCTACAATCATACCTGGTGTTATTTATAAATATATTTATTTTAATTTAATTACATTTTAATGAAAGTTGGAGAAAATTACTCAAATTCACTCTCAATGAACGAATATAAGTAACTTATGATTCAATAAGTCAATTATTAGTTATTAATTATTAATGAACTAATTAAAATGAAGGACGTTAAGTATGTGTTATCAGTCTGCAGCCTTTATAAAAGGTTTCTCTATGACAACATACATCATACATCCATCACTTTCCTCCTTTCAATTTGTTTCCTATTTTTCAGGATTAATTAAATCTCCCATTTACGTTGTGATAGAATTTCTTTAGTCAAAATGTAGGCCCGAATAAAAAATTATCCAAGTTACCTGCGAGCAAAGAATAAACTTTCAATAACTTTGTACTTGAAAAACAATTAGTTCAATTAGTTTTCCACAATTTGAATGATTTAAATTATTTACCAAAAAGTCTGCAAACGATGTCATAAAACCTTCTTTCGTCAACTCCCATGCACCGCCAAATTCCTCCTCATCAACTTGCTGATAACAACTAAAGTATAAATATGTTAAACCCGTATTTATCAAAACGAATCTGAAACAAAGGAATTAAAACAGAATTAAAACTTAGTTAATAAAACTATTTTTAATTATATTAATTCTTTCTTGACTCTAAGACACGACACGTGAAATTTTTTTCTAAAAGCAAATAAACAGAAATATAAAAAAAGGAAAGTTCGAAAAAAGAAAAATTCTAATATTGGCAATAAACAATTAATACAATATGGCAAAATTCAAATAATTTTAAGAAATAATGCAAGACTTACAATAAAAGTCCCAAAAATCCTTTAAGAGCTATAAGGCCCCAAGCAATACCAACAATTATTCCGATCACCTGACGAGACCAGTATATAACATCAAGAAATTCTTCCTAAAACGAAAATTGAATCAATAAGATACAATAAATAGCGATAAAATAATAATCTCAGAAAAGAGAAGATGTTGTTTTAAATAAATTTAAGGTTATGTTTACTTTATCTGGCCACTCGGCATTGGCAGTAAATGCACGTAGCCAAACACTGCTACTGTCACTTCCAACTTTGTCCGATTTAGATCGAGACATATTTAACAGTATTTTAATTAATAAAAACTAGTTTTTTCTAAATCTAAAAAATTTTGTGAGTCACAACTAATTATTGTGAGCTGTCACTTTGTCACCTGAGATCAAGTCGTCTCCAAAAAATCATTTGAGATGGCGCTTTATATTTCAGCGGGGAAATTGAATAAAATTTAAAAACAGTAATCACAGTATTTTGTCTATACAATTTTTTAATTTATTCTCTTACAACTATTTTGGTAAACTCATATTAAAAAAAAATTTTTTTCTCTCTCATACTGGCTTTCCAATGGATAAATCATCAAATAACCGTTTCCTTTTTTCTCTTTATAAAATTCAAAAGACTAATTTTACAAAAAAAGTAAATATTCGAAAAGATTTTGTCCTCTAATTTTAAAAAATGTTGTTTTCCAAAGTTCATTTTTCGCAAAATGAAAAAAGTTTCCGAGAATATAAAGATTTGTAAAATAATACAAAATTCTAAAAGGGCAGTTCTTTTTTTATCGCATTGTTTTTAAGTTTTCAACTTCTATACGGAAAATTAGGCAGTTGAATATTAAAATTACAATTGTTATACTATAATATAAATCTCGCATTCTGTGCATCATCATCATCGAAGTAAAATCTCAATATATTGACAATTTGTCGCTTGTAAATTTTTTTTAAGGAAATAATATAAATACTTTTTTTTCGAAGTCGGAAAAAAAATTCTAAACACCATCATGATAGAAATTTACATTTTCTCAACAAGAAATTAAAAATTAAACAATAAAAAAGAAAACAAATCCTATTTTTCTCAAATGAAAATTTACCACGTAAGCTCACGACAATTTTTTCGTATGTATTGCACATTTCAATAATTTATATAATGAAAACGGAGATTAAATATTTTGAAATGTGTATATATAATATATAAATTTGATGATTATAATTTATAATCAATCTGATTTTTCAGATTTCTTTTTGTTTAGTGTTATTAATAAACATTTTCTCAGTTTACATAAAATAAAATATTTACACTCACACATACGCCTATTCATTCGCTATTAAAAAACCAACAAATCACAATATAATGTACATATCATCCCAGGAATATCCCATAAAATTTATACATTAAATTACTAATTAAAATATAAACTATGACTCGGACAACTATAGTTTTGTCTTAATTTTAAATACAATCTGCTATTACAATATTTCTTCAATTCGTTTTAGCAGGCTTAATTTCATCGAAAGAATATTTAAATATTTTTCTTTCTTTTAAAGGGAAATGTAATTCATTATAATATATTTATTATAATATAGGTACTGGAATATGCAATTTTTTATAAGCAGAATGGAAAATTTCTGCTTTTCCTTAAAAGTTAGGCTTGGAAGTTCGAAAATAAAGTTTTCGAAAAAATTTTCCATTTCTAAATTTTTTAATTCAATTTTAAAATGCAAGAATTTCTGTTTAAATATTTTAAAGATTTATAGAATTCTTTCCCCTCATCGAATAACGAATGAAAAAATAAAACGGAAGACTATTCCAATTAAAGGAAACTTATGATAAAATATTACTTCGGTTAAAATACAAAAAAATTGCCTTAAAAAACACGATTTAAAATAAGAAACAGTCTTGCGGCTAAAATTCACATGCATTTTTGTCACTTCTATTTTTTTCCCTCAAAATTCTGTTTCTTTACGCAAAAAAAAAATATTTTTTCCCGCGAATAGAATATTCAAGAACAAAATAACTTTTTCCTTCATTTAAGTACGAAAATTCTCGTCGAAAGGGAAAATTAATATAATACCGCAGTCTATATGAACTGAGTAGCTAATCTTTTTCATTCTAAGCTGCATCGTTGCAATAATGGAATGTACTTTTGTTCCTACGGTTCGTAAAGATTTTTAAAAAAATTAAATTTCCTGACACAATAATATCGCAGGATTGGCACAATCGTTTCTAAATTGTTTAAACGAAACTCAAACGTCAACAACATCATTATCATAATTGAAGTTCGAATCGCGCAAAAACGAAGTGCGCCGCAATTTAACGGCGATCTGCGGCACTTCAGCCGTTTTCGGAACTTCCGTTGCCTGCAAAAACAAAGTAAATTAATACTGTTCTGAAAAAAATACATCGTCAAATGTCTTCAATATAATTTATAATATTTACAAATTTTGTTTTCGTAACTTTTACTACTTTTCAAGTTTTCTAACAATTGAAAATTGAATTCAAAATTAAAATTGAAATTTGTGCACGGTTATTAAAGCACTGCATTTTTAATTATTGCAAATTTGTTAATTATTTTTGAAATTTAATAAAGCTTATTAAACTAAAGGAGCAAAATAAGCAAATAAAAAACATTTTTTAAATACAATGCATAAAATTAGAAAATTAAATGCAGGGAGAATGAATGCAAAACATTTATTTCAATACTAGTAGGTTTAAAGTAATTAATAATTAATAATTAATAAGTAATAATTTCCTAACACTGAAGCGTAAGTAAATTAAAGAAATTATAATATAATACCTTATTCGATGCTGGTTTGACAGAACGACGAAGCACCGACCTCCATGCTGCGGGTGCGGTAATTTCTAAAATATTTACAGCTAAAATGGTAAAAATAAAGCTAAACATGCGGGATTGATTTGTAAATTTTTTAGCGGTAAACTCAAAAAAATTATACGTTTTTTAAAAAACTAGCCTAATGATTAATTATCGTGCGCAAAAATATAGAACAAATTTGTTTTTTTCTTTCTCACCATTCTCCTTTTTATCCATCTTTGTTTTGGTCAAACTAGCCGCTAATTCTCTCACTGATCTTTTCTCGACCGTCGAGTTTTCTCGAACGGTAGTTGTGCTACTTCCCGATAACGTCGGTGGCAAAGACGCTGGACCGCTCACACCGCTGTCTGTCGATTCGTCCAGTGCGTCTCCCGAATCCGGTGTATTACCCGCTGAAGTATTCGGACTCGATCCATCGCTAAGCAAATTAAACTCCCCTACGAAGAGTTGAAAAAAAGTTAGAAAAAAGCGAAAAAATACAAATTCAAAAATTTATTTCTGAAATTTAGGAATACTTTTAGAAAATTCGCACCTGATTTTCGATCAGCGGCCATGCTCCAAGGTCGTGGTTTCGGTGCGGTAATCGGCGGTGTTGTTTTGCCGATTGAACCATTTCCCTTGGCTATTGATTTCAAAACTGGCGATTTAGATGTATCGTTGTAATTCTTCGAGGTCGATTCAAAACCAGTTGATCGTAATTTAACGGAAGGGACTTGACCGCTTTTTTCCGAGTCTGCTCGCTTTATAAGCGTCGTACCAAAAGTGGCAGTTGTTTCTTCGGTGCTTGTTTCCTTTAAAGCGGGACGCGATGTTAAACTTGAACCAACAATTGGCAAAGTATTTCTTTGCAATGATTCTGTCATGCCCTCCTCGTGCAATGTTTTCTCGTGCGAACTCTCACTAGTCATTCGACGCGCCAATGGCGACGATGTCAATGGCGAATCGCCCTGCGATCTCCTGCCAATTAAGGGCGAGAATTTCTCCAAATTATCACTCGATCTTGAGCGCGGTGTTGGCTCAAGAAGAGTCTTCAGCATTGGCGGATTACTCTTCTGGCTGTTGATCGATAAATTCGGACTGCCTTCGATTGGAAAAGTGTGCAGGGAGCTGGAATTAAAATCAATTCGTCTCGAGTAAGTCCATTATTGTTTTATTAAATTATCTTTCTAATATAGTTTTCATTCACTTGTTTCTATTTATTTATGTTTATTTTTTTGTTTTTATTTGCTTTATTCTTTATTTTGTTTTATTCTCGTAAAAAACAGTGAAATTGAAAACTCAAAATTCTAAAATAATTAATAGTGAAAATTGTATGAGAGTAAAAAATTACCTGTCGTCGCTTGTAGGCGATATGAGAGGAGTAGTGGGTGTCGTGGGTCGGAAGAAAACATCGAGACCTTCGCCTAGAGTGAGTCCATTCGGCTGTTGATCGGGTCTCAACATTGGTCGAGAAGGTGCTCTCGTTTTTGCTCTCTTCGGTCTCGATTTCACGAGATGTTGTAATTGCTGTCCGACAGTATTTGGCAATTCAGAAACTGAATCTAAAGACTCCGTCAAGGAATGTTCGTTTTCCGATATTCCTAATAAAGAAATAAAATTCCAAAATAAAGTAAAGTAGATACAAATTACATTTTTATTTAATAACGACAAGAATTTCATTCCGAAAATTATAACAGAAATTTTACTCCAGTGTTAGTTGGATTTTCAAATACCTTCAGTTTGACCCTTTGGCAGAGAAGGAAGTAAGTCTGGAATATCATCAGCCGAGAGACCTTCCACAGAATCCACAACTGATTTAGGCCTCAATTTTCTTCCGTGCAAACTTTTGCGCTTATTCGACAAGTGAGGAGTGGCCTAAAGAAAACATGTCAATTTATAAAGAACAGAAAAATTCAAAACATAATGTTAAATTTAATTCAACTAATTAAAAAAACGATCAATTATTAAATAATCACATGTTCATTTTTTAATTTAGTTATAAAAATATAAATAAGAAATATAATTAATAAATAAGAAAGTTTAAGAGTTCAAAAAAAACCTTGATATAGAAAAACATTCGTTATACACTCGAATGATAAATGCTACGCGCTTAAAGTAATCCTTTAGAATGAGAGGATTTGTTTACTCACAAGATTCAGGTAATCCAATTTCTTTAGAAAGCGTGAAAAGAGAGGAGAATAATTTCTATTCGAATATATGATTAAAATGAATGTTAATTAATATTGAATTTTTTTTTCTCTTACCATAGGTGAAGGATCGGTCACGCATGGACCTAATGTGCTCGTTAGTGAATAATTCTCAGGCGTGCTTTCTTCTTCTGAAACGAGACTCGATCTACCAATACTCAATGACTGAGTTCCAACAGCGACGCCAATTACACTTCCACTGCTCATCGATCCTGCACTTGGTCGCAAAACATCTGGAGTGCTACTTCTTGTTCTACATTCCGAATCTCCGATCTTGACAAAGAAAGTTTCAAAGTATTTTCATAAACTAATATCAATTTTCAACTTTTAGAAACTTGGAAAATAAATTCACAATCCTTATTAATTTCGAATTTAGAAAATAAATACTCACCAAATTTTTGTAACTTCTCGAAAGTGATTCGATTACTTCGTCAGTGACACGATCGGAAACGTGGGCAGCTACAGCTAAATTAAGTTCACTGAAAAGAATTTCGTGAAATCGTAGTTATCGAAAAAGAAAATATAATAAGAAAGAAATATATTTTCGATACATACTTTACTTTATTAAGAATATCAGCGCCAGCTTGTTCGGTGATTGTTCTTTGAATAAATTCATGATTGACTTGATTCCTCTCCTTGCATGAAGCGCGAAGATCGCATTCGACAGTGATTGGATCACTTTCTTCGTCTTTTATCACAGTTTGCGAAAGAATAGTTGGACACTGTTCATTAGCACACTTGAGCATTGCATCCAAGGAATCCTTTAATGTAGATTCAAAATTAGTCAAAAGATAACAAATAAAAAATAAAAAAATCTGAATCACGAACCTTCAAATAAACGGAAACGACTTTATGTATTTCGTCAGCCATTTGTATGAGTTTTATTTCAATGGGATTATTCTCGTCTTTTCTTTGGAGCATTTCGTGTAATCTTGGTAGGAGCTGTAAAAAATGAAATTATTTTAACCAATGTGCGTTGGAGTAATTAAATAAATTGATAATGTAAGAAATTACAAATTAAAATGAAAGTAGAAAAAAATACCTGTTTGGAATTATCAGCGTCCTGTATGAGACCAGTCGCGTAATTAATGTCATTATTAGCATCACAGCTTTCTGCCGCTAGAGCCTTAATAGTGTCCTGCGTCTGGACGACAAGCCTGTCAACCATTTGTTGAGTGGAACTCAATAAAAATCCCTGTTGCAGTCTAAATGCCTGGCCGTGACTGTATTTGCATGGTGTGACATTCCTCTGCAGAAGGTCTTGAATTTTTCTCACGAGTTGCTCGGTTTTTTCCGCCGATGCTTTCATACACGGCTGCAGATCGAAAATCGGAAAGGGCATGTGTCGCACGCTATAGTTACTGAAATTATTCAAATTAAATCATTAATCTTTGTAGAAATTGAAGAAATGAAAAATAAGTAGAAATTGAATTAGATGAACATTAAAATAGGCAGATTAATTTACTTGGCGAAAACGTAAAAAAAATTACTTCTCTAAAGCATGAACTATATCTGAGTATCCTTGGAGGCCGATATTATTCCTATCGTAAATGATGACCTTAAGATGATTATTTATTTGCAAAGCCTTGGCCAAAAGTCTCGCACCAGGATCACCAATTTGATTGCCGCTAATGTCAAGAGTATGAAGACACGTATTACTGCCAAGAGCATTAATCAAATTGTACAGATCGCCTTTAAGTCTCGAATCCGGCAAATGTAAAGCTTGCAATACACAATCATCTTCCTGTATCATTTGCACCAAAGCATCTGTAATGACTGCAATGTTTTTACTCTTCATTCCAGCAGTATTACGCCCCATATACAAGTGTTTTATGGATTTATTCTTCCCGACCGCCGTTATCACTTGAGCTAAATCAACATCCATGTCTGTAAAAAAATTGTAATTTAAATTAATTCCAGGGACAAAATAAAATATTAAATCTTATACCAAATACATTTTTTTCTTCTACTTACTGCTATCGGAAATATCGAGGGACGATATACAACGAACGCCATGAATGCAAGATTCAAGAACGTGAGCACCCATTGATCCCAAATTATTTCCACTCATGTCCAACTCCAATCCAACGGTACTTTCATTACATGCCAATCCGAGTAGGAGATGTTTCAAAGCTTCCAATGGCAATTTACAGCAAGAGATGTTTAAGTACTTGAGTGATAAAGTGGCCGTGAAAAACTGTTTAAAGCTAGGAGGAATTTCTTTGGTTTTTTTGCTTGAAAATGAGTTGCGAGCAACATTCAAGTGGACTAGATTAGTTGCGCATCCTCGCAACAGAGCGCCAAACAACTGTAATATTTTTCATTTACGACTCAATATAAATAAAACTGAATAAAACTAAAAAATCTAAGTAAAACTAAAAGAATCTAAATAAAACTACAAAAATTAATTAAAACTAAAAAAATCTAAATAAAACCAAAATAGTCCTAAAGGAAGTCCAAATAAATCGAAAAAAATATCAAATATTTATAAAAATAGATGTCAATAAAAATACTCACGCATTCGAGAGTAGTATCGGTACCACTTAGATCTAAGTGAGTTATACTATTAGGCTGCGCCAAAAAGTTACATAAATTCTGCAAAAATAGATATTTCCATTATTACTTCCAATAAATGCCAAACAATGTAATTAATATAGAATTATTTTTCTTAAATATTGTCAATTTTCGTCAATTGTTCGTAAATCAATGACTTACATTAATATCATCCTTTAAAGTATTTCCAGAGAAGTTCAGATGCTGAAGACTAGTTGGCATGCTCCTATTTAAACTGAGAGCGTGTGCGATTTGACCCACGCCCTTTCCAGTTAATCCACAGTGCGATAAATTTAATTTCTGCAGGCCTTTGGGCAGTTTAGTTATTGGTCCATTCAAGTGTGAAGCTCCTTTAAAGTACATAATATTCGTTAAAAAAAAAAGAATTAAATCCAAGGTATTTATATAAATAATTAACCACATGCAGCATGATAACGATGAAAAAGCTTCGTGAGTTGAAAACTCGATCTCTTCATTTCTTTACTATTTTGAAATAGATTCTAAAATATTTATTTCAATCTCTGCTCAAGCAATTTAACAAATCAAATCCAAAACTTATGTTTTAATTAATTAATTTATATTAATCAATCAAAAATTGATCCAATCGAAAAATAATTAAATTATTTGCTTCAATTTCTATAAAACTATAATTTTATAAAATAAACATTGAATGTGAATTCGTAAATACGATTTCCTCTTTTTTTTTTAAAGAAATGAATCAATCGATGAGGAATGAGTAAAGAGTGAGAAATTGAATGACAACATAAGAGAATCAAGTGTTTTAAAGAAAAAGAAATAGAAGAGTGAAAATGATATGCTGAAAATTGAGTTAAATAATCAATTAGCATTTAAATGTGGTACTTTTTCACACCTTGCATTAACTTGGCTATAATCCCACACAAGCTAGAGGCCCCTACAAAATCAAAAAATTCGTGTACTGTGAGTTCTGTGGATTGTTTGTGTATACACAACAAACTAAACGACAAAATACGTGACAATATCACACAAAAATATTAACGTGAAAATATTTTTTAGAAAAAGGAAGAAAAAAAATACATTTATAGTCACGAAACTTACCCTTATCTTCAATCATATTATTAGATACATCTATAGTATGCAGCATTGAGTTAGCATTTGAAATTAAAGCTAATGACAATTTGTGTGCAAAATCCCTGAAACAATTAAAGTTATTGTATTAATTTAAAATATTAAAATTAAAATTTGAAAACGAAAAATTCTCAATTTAAAAATTAAACTTCAACTTGCTAACTTCTTTCACCTTTTCTCTTTGATATTTTTAATTATTGTAATAACTGTATTAATTGTGTTAATATAATTGTTTCTAAATTACAAAGAGATTTTGCGTCTTTTACCATTTCACTCCCAAATTGTCCAAGTATATTTCCTGAATAGAAAGAGATCGACGTAACACATGTAGCAATCGTTCCAACGGCTCGTGACTTAGTTTTAAATGAGAAACACGTAATTTAGTGAACCATGTGTTATATTCTAATGCCGAGATAATAGGCACTAAATCCTTTTGATCGAGGTGATCGAAGTCTCGTAAATTTAATTCCCTGGTATCGTGAGATAAATATATCGTATCTACATCCTAAAATAAATAATTCAATTGAAAAGGTAATTAAAAATTTAATTAATTCAAAACTTAGGAGAAAATTAAATTAATTCAAAAGTTAATAGAAAATTAAATTAATTCAACAGTTAATAGAAAGTTAAATTAATTCAAAAGTTAATAGCAAATCAAATTAATTCAAAAGTTAGTAGAAAATAAAATTAATTCAACAGTTGATAGAGAATTAAATTAATTCAAAAGTTAATTGAGTTAATGTTAACAAATCAAATGAATTAATAATTAAGTATTGAATTAAATTATTTAAAGGAAAATTAATTAAACCTACCCAAGCTACTTCATCTCTATATGGAACTGCATGTAAATCGCACATGCAAGCATATTGAGTTGAAAATCCCCCACAAGGACCAGTGTGCCTCGTTGCTTCTGTACTTCTAGCCAAATCACTGCCTCTTATGCTCTGCAATCTACTAACTGGTATCACGTCGATTTTTCGTATAACGTAACTAAAAAAAAATACAATTTTAGAAATGTAACAAAAAGGTAAATTCAAAAAATAAGAAGAAAATTAAATTCTATTTCAAAAAAGTGTAAATCAAATTAATAAATTGATTAAAAAATACGAAAATAGCAAATATTTTTACAGTTTTAGTAAAGAACTACTAACTTTAGAGGAACTGTGGGGAAAATGTTTCGGATGGCAGTATGTAGAGCTTCGATCATTGCATCTACTTCGGTAGTATCTGCACCAGCCCCTATTGTTGTGAAATTGTACACCCTTTCTCCCACTGTGAGGCATAATAAATTTGATCTCTTCGATTCTACTGCCGTTATTTCCAAGTAATGAAAATGAAAATCGATCTGTAAAAAAGAAACCAAAATATTAATAAAAACAAGACCTTTATCAATAAAAAAAGAATCTCATTATTGAAAAATAGACAAAAACTATTCACCCTCGTTGGCACCTTTGCTGCTAAAAGGAATAAACGACATGGCGAAAATACCTGAAAATAAAAAAAAAATACTAAACAAACAAAATAAAAAAACCAATCCTCTATTGTAACATATTTCACAAAAGTAGAACACAATTTTTGCTCTCAACTTTTTCCAAACTCTCTTCTTCTATCAATCCTATAACTAATTTTTTGCCACTCTATTTAAAACATTTTTGATCTCATGAACCATATTTAAATTATAATTGATAATTTACACAGATGGGAGTGGCCTTGAGATAAATTTATTCACTAGTCCAAAATACGCCTGATTCATTAACTAAATGAGTTACTTTAGAAAGAAAAGGAAAATTACTCAAACAGAGCCAAAGCAAATATTAACACAGATAGTATTGAATAAACAATAAAATTCTCAAAAATTGATACTTTAGTATCACTGAAATTAACAAATTATCTATTTTTACAAAAATTGCAAAATTCACGAAACAAACTTTTTTCATAAACTATAATACATATTATCAAATTGTTCTTAAGATGATTAAATCAAAACAAACAAATTTACAATTTTTTGTTTGTTAAATAAACATGACATTAATAAACCCAAAAAATAACATACCAATACACGATTCTCGAGTTTATCGGGCTTAGTTTCCAATTTAACGACAGTCTTCAGCAGGATCTTGACATGTTTTCCGAGCAATGATTTCACCGATTCTAAGAAAGTGGAGATACTTAATCACAGGGTCAAAGTAGTAGTTTATTAAAATTCATGTGCTTCTTTTTACTCTTATTAATGAAAGAAAAAGTAGGGAAAAATCATTTTTTCTATAATTTACAATTTTCACGACAACAAAAAATGTATCTTGAAAATTATTTCCAAAGTATAAAGAATACTTTTTTTTTCATTTTTTTTTCGGTATTGTTAATTTCTTTGAATGGCTGAACTTTGCCACTGCGAATTTGACAGATCGAACACAGAACATAAACATCCCGGGTAAAACTCACCGTTTAAATCCTTCGTAAGCTGTGATCTAGTAGACATTTTCACTTATTTTTTAATTTCAAATACACTTGGGATTATTCAAGACATTATCCGTGAATTGATACTTGATTATTTGCCGGAATTGTTGACATAAATTCGAAAGAAATGTCAACGGGGCGATGTCAGCACAAGAAAGCCGCCATCTTGCCAAAAATTACAGACAATACTGCCAACTGAAAATTCATTTACTTTTATGGCAACACTGTCTTTTGAAAACATAAAAATAAGAATTAAATTTTTATCATTTTTTCCATCGAAACTTGATTAAAATAAGAATTTTCGTTTTCGATAATATTTGTTTGGTCTTTTTTCATGTAAACATTAACAATTTAAAGGGAAATAAACATAAGATTCAAAATGGCGGTCAGCAGGTGGCTTAAAAATGCAGGCAATAGAATAATTTAAATGTAAAAATGTTTCAAATATATTATTATAAATCTTAGGATTAAAAATAGTGGATTTGTAAAACAGTTTGCAATTGTGTTACAGAAAATAGTTGAAAATGGTTCTATTTTAATTAATAAGGAAGAAAAAAATGGTTTATACGTGATTTTATTTACCGTAAATTGGCAGCACTGTGCAGAAATATTCAGAAAGTTCTCCCCCAATAATCATCACATTTTGGCGTCTGCCAGAGAGCATCTGCGATATTTTATATTGTGTTCATCATGGCTTCGACTGGTAATTGTTAAAAGTCATTTATTAAAATTTATTTTGTTTTGAAACATAGTGTACATTAATTGTTTAGCTCGCAGAACAAAAGCAATCAACAATTTCGAATAGAGTTATAATATCAACATAGAGAGACAATTAATAACCATTATATTGACAGCTCTTATTAAAGAGTGTGGTTTTGCAAAAAAAAAATCTATTCCTTTTTATGAATCTTGAAATTCTTAAAGAAATCCTGATAGTTAATTATGTCTACTTTTTTAGAGGATACTCTAGATTTAAGCGGTCAGGGTCTTAAAAAACTTGCTCGATGCCCATCGGATGCTGATGTTCACATTTTAATCGTCGATGACAATGAGCTTCAACGTCTTGATAATCTCGATTCTTATCAAAGAATCACCAAGGTATTTTTCATTTTTCTTAATTTTTGATAAAATCGATCAAAACTGCTATCACAGCAATTGTTTCCAGTGGATTGTCAAGTGATTTTTCAAAACGTGGCCACTTGTCAACAAACGTGTCTCATTCATTATTTATATTAGAGATATTGTCTATATATATAGATGTGTATTGTGTTATTTGTAACGTTAATCGTTTTAATAAGTTATGTAGACAAGTGTTTTCGTACACTTTTAATATCATTGTTTTTTATTTTTATAATATTGATTCTACTTATAGGTCATTGATTTTTTTTTCTTGCAAAAGACTTTCTATAAATTAGTAGTTTAGTTTTTGACGTTTTTTCCATAGTGGAAACTTTCACAGTTGAAAATTATTCGAATAATGTTTTGTTTTTGATATAAATCCTTTTTTATAAGTAAAAATATGTGTACATCGTTTTTTATTTTTGTATTTTACCCTTTTTGTTGATTTTTACTAATTATAAACGATTTTTAGCTCTCTATAGTAAGAAATCAATTACTTCGAATGTATGGAGTTTCAAAAGTACACAATTTAGTTACATTAAACCTTGCAAACAATGGAATATTACAAATCGAAGGTATCAAGGACCTGGTGAATTTACAAACTCTCTGCCTCGCTGGCAACAATATTAAGGTTTGAATTTCAATTTTCATGGTTTTTTAATTTAACGCAAGTTTTTTTTTACTTTTGAAATCTGTTTTACAATTTTACAATCAATTTGGAAAATATTCATTTTTATTTAGTCGTCTTTTTTTGTTCAACTAGTGATAATATTTTGTTTACAGTCCATCGAGCATTTACAAACAAATGTAAAATTGGAGCACTTGGATCTGTCCGAAAACAGCATTAGTCACGTTTCGGATATATCGTTTCTGAAAAATTTAAAGGTTGGGGAAAATTTACATTCGATTTACCTTCTCGCGAGGAGTGAATGTTTTTTTTCGATACTATTCAATGATCACTAATGTTTTGCTATTTACTATTTTAGGAACTGTTTTTGCACAATAATCGCATAATAACTTTACGCCAATGCGAAAGATATTTGCCGCCTTCTTTAGAAACGCTCACGTTAGCCAATAACAATATAACCGATTTAAATGAAATGTCACATTTAGTGAATCTCACGTACCTCGTCAATTTCTCAATCGCAAACAATCCTTGTGTCAGCATGACAGGTAACGATATGTATCCTTTTTTATATTAATATTTAATCATTTTTTTTTAACAAATCTTTCCTCCTTGATGAATATTTAGAATATTTTCATTAATTGAAAGATAAATATTTACTTTCATTAATAGTTCAAGAAAAAAGACATATTTTATTCTCTTTGTTAATTTTTTATTAGTCGTTAGATACATTTCCTCTAGGTAGTAGAATTTAATCCCGTTTTATTCAGGGAGATAGAGTTTTTTTTTTCTTAACCAGTAGATTATAGTGGATTTGATTATCGCCCTTTCATTATCAACTGGTGTTTGAATTTGAAATCAATCGATGGCTATGCAGTTGATCCAATCGAGAGGTGAGTATTATTTTCGAGACTTATTATTTGAAATTTACTTTTTTCTTTGCTAAAAATTGAAAATCAAAAATTACGCAGTCTAAAAGCGGAATGGCTCTACTCGCAAGGAAGAGGTCGACAATTTCGCATTGGGGAGCATTCATTGCTGGTGCAATATCTCGCGTCAGTTTGTCCACTGTCGGGTGAGTCGCTCGAAAATGAAACCGACCGTAAGCTTAGGCTTATTTTGTGTAAAGCACAGCATCATCAAATGCAACTGAGTCAGCAGAGCGATTCAGGCAGCGTACATAGTCTTAGCAGCGTTGGAATGAGTCCTTCTCCAGCAACTAGGCGTAGACTTAGTAATAATCGAAGCTCTCCCAGACGACCGAGTGAGTCTCCTTTTCAATTAGTTGTCATTTCCAAAAAAAAATTCTCTCATCTTACAAAACAATTTACACAATTTTCTCCATTCGGAAATTTGCAATTCTCTTTTTTGAAAAAGTGTTCTTTTAATTAAATGATTGATTTAATAATAAAAAATAGAAAAAAGAAAATAGAAAGTAAAAAAGGGAATTGTACATATCGCTTGGAATTTGAATTGAAATTATCTTGTTACACGACATGTTTCCTGTTATACATTTTGTGTTTCCCAGTCACGCCGACCTTAGAGTTCTATGAAGATAAAAATTATCAAACACGAAAATTTTACAACGCAAGGTTCTTCCCCTCGCCTTGCAAAGGTACAACACGCTATCAAATGCAGAACCTTTTAATCTATAATTTTCGGCTTCTAGTGCAGTTCAATTTCTATGCTATTAATTAAAACATTTCTAGAAAAGCGTGCGTGAGCAAATTGAAAGAAGGCTGAAAAAAAATCGTTGCAACATTTTAGCCGGAGAACTCGTTTTTCTAACGCAAATTCTCTACCTTTAGAAATAAAGTAGTAGAAAAAGAGTTCTCTAAAGGAATTAGTAAACAGTTGCACTAGTATTTCTAATGGCAAATGTTATTTTCATTGCACATTTTTTTTTCTAACGAAAAGTTCAAGATGTTTGGAAAATTAAAGTAGTGGTGAAATCAGATTTTTTGAAAATAGGCTCGTCACGCAGTTCAATGAGGATGCAATCACCGGAGCGAATGGTCAGCAGTTGTCACACCGATGCCATGGTTTCGTCTTGTCACACTCTCTTAAGTCACGATCATCAGCTGATGACGCAAAGTCTAGATCCGAATATGCTGTCGAACACACTCAATAAATCATTGAACAGTGGACCACTACAAGACGTTGAAGGTATTTGCAATCAAAAACTATCTTTTTTTACTTTTTTGAAAATATTTAAAGACATTTTGTTTTTTCCCAGAAAAATCGAGTCCCCTGCAAGCAGCGACAAAACTCGTACCAGTACCTGAATCCCTAATGAGTCCAGATTTTCGACCACCGTCGGGACTCTCGCGAATTTTACCAATAAAAACACCGCCTAGTAAATTAAGTTCGCCTGTACAATTTTTATCATCGACAACAACAACAGCAACAACGCAATCGAACAAAATAGTACCTTGTGAAGTGACAGTGAAAACAATGCCAATTTTCACTGCAGAGACACCGCCGAGAACCAATACGCCAAAATCGAATACCACCGTTAAATGTAATTTATCATCGAATTGCAGTCCTGGCAAGGGGAATATTGCAAAACCAGTTGTCACGAGCACTAACGGCAAACATCCGCAGAGCGTCAAGATCAATAATTACGTGCAGAGTAAAACTTTGCCGATGAAAAAGAACGCGAGAAATTCGCCAAATCTTGGTAGATGTAAAGATCAAAAGTCTAAAATACAGGAAGTAATTAAACCGAGTCCTTTGAAGAAATTCGGCAATGAGGACGTGAGCAATGTGAGTAGCGATGAAGAGAGCGAAGTTTGCCAGGCGAAATTGAACAGCATTCGGCACCGAGCAGTTCAACGGCAACATGAGGACACGAATAAAGGTAAATTAAAAAAAAACACCGATCGACACTAATTTACTTTATTTCTAAATTATATTTTACTTTAAAACTCAAAGTCCCAGTTAAACGGAATTTAAATAAGTAAAAATTATTATTGTTTAAAAATAAAAGTATTCCCAGTTAAATTGAAATTTATTTTCTAGTTCAAAACGATCCAACCGAGAAGGCGGCGATTTGCATTCAGCGGATGTGGAGAGGCTATCACACGAGGAACGCCGACAGGAAGACCACAGATGTATTGAAAGCAATCGAAATGATGAGAACGAACAAATACATTCAGTGAGTTTAAATACCGTTTTTCGAATTATAAAAATTTGCTACACATTCTATCATCATTTCATTTAAAAACAAAATTTCTCTTTTTCTAAAAGGAAATTATCATCCGATATGGAAGCGACGCGAAACGTTCTCGAGAACGAGCACAAATTGCAGTTATTACAAATGCAAGCAATCAATGCCTTATGGAAAAAAGTCGTTGCACTCCAACCGGCCAATGAACGGGAAAGTGCATCCACTAATGGCGAAGGAATTTCAAATCCCAACATGGATGTTGTAAATAACTTGGCACAGACCTGTCACATGTTACACAATCAGGTATTTACCTCCAAATTTCATCCAAACAGATTTGTTCCAAAAATCCACAACTATTTATTAGAAATATTTATTATCAGAATATAGTTATTAAAATAGAAAAAAACTTCTATTTACCAAATTAAAAAAAAAAATTTATCCCCAATTTCACAGGTGCAGCAACTGCAGGACTCAGTGACAGAAATAAAGCGTTGCATGTCGACAATTCAAACAAAGCCACAAATGGTTGATAATGGAGTGAGTACACAAACGGAAATATCCGCCGTTCACACGCCAGCCGGTGAGGAAAATGTTTTCCCCTATCATCGACCAAATAGGCCTCAATCATTAGCAATTCATCAAACAATTCCGGAATGCAACGAAAACAAGAGTTTCGCCTCAAATTTAGTTGATAGTGTATTAAAGAAAGTATCACAATCGGCTGACATGACAGACGACGAGGTCAATACAGATATTTTCAATTCAAACGACAATCCCGATGGAATGATGAATTCATTAGAGAATCCCGACATAAGTTGCGATGAAATAATGGAGTCCTTGTCGAAAAATGACGAGGGTTTGGGTGAGGAATTTAAGAATATTATTGAAAAAACAACAAAGACCAGTGGAAATATAACTACTGTCGATTTGACAAATGATTCGAATGATATTAGCAATCCAAATATTGAAGAAGTCATTTGCAAGGAATTACTTCAAAGTATGATGGAAGTTGATATAGGCACAAGATTTAATGGCGATTGGAAGAGAGTCGAAAATGTCAGTGATAAAGTCGAGAATTTAGAAAATTAAGTCTAAGAGTAAAAAAAAATATAGCTAATTGCCTTGTTATTGAATATAAGATTAGACACAAGTTTTCTAAGTGTCTACAAGAATGGTTCAAAAAATTATACTCATCTTTTCTCAAATTGTAAACAATCACAATTTTTATAATTTCAATTTAAATTTCCCTTTCATGTCGCAATTATTGTAAATTACTTTTATTACAAATAATAATGTTCCATAGATTTTTTGGACCATTCAATTTAAAAATAAGAAAAAAGAAACCTCGCTGGAGAAAATGACAAAGATCACACCAAATTGATAAATATAAACCAAAAGCGCTCGCTGTAAATATAAAAGAGCCGTGAAAGCTTTGTTGGAGTTATTATCTTTAAAAGATTCTGTTTTAATTTATAATCATTTTTACAAGAAAAAAAAATAAGAAATTCATTAGGGCATTTTATATTTCGTTATTCTTTTTTTTTTAAAAGCACTACTGTTATTTGGCACCCTAAATAGTATTAATAGCAACTTTATTAAAATTAGATATGCTCTAGCTTTTAAACAAACACTTCTTTCAATTATTTCTCAAACTTATCCGTCCTGCATTTTTCTGGACGAATTTTCGAATCTTTTACTAACTGGACGATTCACGCTCTAGAAAAATTGATTCTTCAATTATAGATTTAACTTCGCTTCTAGGATTATAAATTCTAGTCAGTATTCGTAATCTTTTTTTTTTAATTAAAAGGAAATGTTAAATCTACATTGTAAAGCTTAGGTGCGTTAAACTCGATGTTGCAGTTAAGTTAAAACTTGAAAAGTTTCGTAATAAGTAATTTAATAATTTGTGATATAATATAAATGATGTTATTTATTTCCAGAAGTACATTCCATGTTGCACAAACAAAAAAAAAAAGAAACAAATAGTAATTTTTTTTCTGCAGAATGTTTTTCCTTTTCTTTTTGTAAAACTTCTGCAGAACAATCTGGCTTTGCGTGCTTGTCGCATTATTATATATAATATTGTCATTCTGTCAGAAAATATTTGTTATACTCATAAAAATGTAGTTATCGTTTATTTTTTCTCTTGAGTACATTGAACTCATTTTCGAAAATTGTACTTTTTTTCGATTTACAATTATTATACATATATTTATTTTTGTACTCTTTTTTTTCATCAAAGATCAAATTTTCGCTTTTGTAGAGATTAAAATTTAAAATAAAACCATTAGATTAAAGTTGATTAAAAATATTTGTTTACCATCTAATGTAATGTTTATGTAGTGAAACAATCTTTTTGGAATTTGAAAAGCGATAAACATATTTTCAAGAAAAATGTTTTGTCTATTAGAATTCGAATAAAATCAAAGTTCGTTTCATTTTTCTATTCATATAGGCCCTTGTATTATATTTCTTTAAGAGGTTGTATCTTCGATGTAAATGTTTTACGAACAAAAATATAAAAAACTAAATTACTTATTATAATAATTGAAGTCTGTTTTGATTTCTATTTCAAAACGAACTATTCGTCTTTCTTTCACATGTAGTTAAATATACAAAATTTAATTATGTCCCTTGATTAAAAAAGGGATAACGACTGAAAAATAAATCTTTCCCCTCGAAAAATTATTTAAAAAATCGAAAATATTTGGTTTTAAAAAATTTAATGTTACATTTTTCAAAAGAAATACGCGAAGTATTCTGATTGTAGAATGTAGATTTTGAGACTACATTGTAAATAAATTGATTTCAACTTCAAGACTTTTTTCTTTAAAAAAATGTTGCTTTAGAAATATTTTTTTGGTTTGTTAATTTTTCAGTGAGTTAAAAAAATATTTTATTTTAAATATATACCTATTTCGTTTTTGCATTATTGTATGTACAAATTATTATTTTTCTTTTATTTAAACATTCGTTTGAAAGTTTCCTTTTCAACAATTAAGTACGAATTCATTACCTTTTTGACATTCTCGATTTCTTGTAATATATTTTTGTTATTGGGACATTCTTGATTCGCTTGTTTGAGATCCAAAAGACACATTTGGTATTCATTTAAACCGAAGTAAGCTTGACTCCTTCTGAATAGTGCTTTTCCGTTTGTTTCATTTATTGCTAAAACCTATTTGCAGAGAAGGGCATTTTTTCAATTGATTTTGTTTCGATGTTGTAATTAAAAAAAAATAATTTCTTACTTTATTGCAGAGAATGAGTGCCTCCTTGAATTTTCGTTGTTTTAATTTCACAGCAGTAAGATTCAAAAGCAGGACGACTTTTTGATTTTCGAACGATTTATCAGGTTTATCTATTAAGTCTTTTAAATTCATCATCCAATCATAGTATCTCAGGGCCTTTTTATATTTTACATTGGCGACCACATATTTTCCTTTAGAGAAGTGAAAATTTCCCGAATCTTTAATTTTCGTGATCACTTCCTCTAGGTATTTGTACTGAAAAATTCGTTTTCAATTACTATTTATTAAATTAAAATTCAATAAATTCGATTTTTCACATTCTTGATATAATTATTTTTTCAAAAATATAATTTCCTTTAATCTCATTTTTTCTTAGATACGATTTTATTTTCTATACTTACACTAAGTTTTTCGGGTTCATGATTCCAATCCTCGGGCCAAAGTGTATAAACATCGTCAGTCTCGTCATTATCCTCTAATCCCCAACTTTCACCTCTCTTCAATTCTCCACAATTAACGATAGTCACATTCTGAAATAGAAAAACAAAAATTTAGTTTACCTTGAAATTGTACAAATTGTAAAAATTAAAAATATTTATCACCTCTTCTGGTTTTTGGTTTATAGTGGGAGCTTTATTTATTTCCATAACTGCTCCCATGCCTTTTCGAACTTTGCCGAAAACAACATTTGTATCGTCCAAATGTCGACATGACATTGCGGTGATAACAAATTGTGAACTATTAGTGTGAGGTCGACCCTCATTCACCATGCTCACTAAACCAGCATCCAAATGAGGAGTTTTTAGACTTTCGTCCTCGAAATGAGGACCATAAATACTTTCGCCACCGGTGCCATCGAAATTTATTATGTCTCCTCCTTGAATCATGCAATGAGACACGACTGTCGAAAAAAAGTGTTTACAAATAAATATTTAAAGTTGGTAAATAATTTCGTGATAGAATAAAAATAAATGTAAAAGAAATAAAAATATATATAAAAGAAGTAAAATAATAAAAAGAACAGTAAGTTTTGTAAATTGGGAATATTTTTGCGAAAAAGTTTTACCTTTATGAAAAATAGATCCTTTATAACAAAGTTTCTTTCCATTAACGCCAATTCCTTTTTCACCAGTGCATAAAGATCGAAAGTTTTCTACTGTACGTGGTGCTAAATCCTTGAAGAGCTCAATAACAATACGTCCGACTGGAAAAAAACCCCTTCAATATAATTAAATGCGTATAAACTACGTTTGCCTTAAATATCCATATTCTTACTTTTAATCCACACAAACATAAAATACAGTTTAATACAAAACTCTCTAGTTAATTAAATTCATTTTCGCGATTAACATATAACACTCCTTCTGTATTTTATAAACAAAAACAAAGTAAAACATCGGCGAGCAACTATTATCGCCAACTTATTAAAAAGCAAATAATTATCTTAAGTACCGAATCTCATTTATAAAAATAACTAAAAATTGTCAATTTAAACACCACTTTACTATTTCCAAAGCGTATTTTTCGAGTAAAAAACAAAAACGTTTTTCAAAAAGTAAACATAACCTCACTTACCGTACTCCTCACCGATGGCAATGTCTAAAAATACAATTGGATTCTTCTCCGATTGATAATTATCAAGATCAACTTCGAGTGCACGTTTCATTTTTTTTTGTCTAAGTTCAATAAACTTTTAATAATACACTCTTAATTTTATCAGAGATATTATAAACGATAATAAACAGCAACAATGCATGGCAGTTGATTAATGCACACTGAACACACTGACAGTCGAATAAACCGATTATTATCACAAATTTTTCGCCAAAAACACAAGCGTGTTCAAAATATAAACACAAAACACGTACTTTGTTTACAAAAATGATTTAGAAACAAAAAAAAACAAACATTGAACTTTGCAAAAAAACATAGGCTCCACCGAGATTTGAACTCGGATCGCTGGATTCAGAGTCCAGAGTGCTAACCATTACACCATGGGGCCTTGCTGAAATACCTTGACTAAAACAGCGACTTAAATTTTATTTCCGAAAATTAAAAAATTCATTTATAAAATGTATTCATTTGGATAAAATTCATAAAAATGGGAAAAATTAGCAAAAAACTGGAGCTAAATATTTAGTATAGAAAATATTTTGTTAAAGTGCCTTAAAAGAAAGAACCGATTTTGTTACGCTCCTGAAGTCAGAGTCGTAGCAAATCTGGTGTTAATTTAATTAATTTAAATAAAAATAAAATAATTTCTTTTAAAAACGATTCTGAATATTGAAAAAAGACGTTTGTTCTAGTAAATAGACAAGTTTATTGTATCAAATATAAATAATTTTATTTCTAATTACATAATTATCAATTATCAATTATTAATTTTAATTTTAATTACTAATTACTAATTATTAATTTTTTCTTTTTAATTTCAATTACTGACTATTAATTATTAATTACTTCAATTATTTATAATTAATTCTGTTCGTTCTAAAAACTGAAATTGTATCTAATCTGCAAGTAAAAATTTACAGATAGAATATATTTGGTGAAATTTCTATTTTATGTACAATACAAATTAATGGAGAAATTAGAAATAATGAAATTAATAAAATTGATTGAATTAATAAAATGTATAAATTATAAAATGAATAAAATTGATCCTAAAATTAATATTTACAATTTGGCGATAGCGCAAAAAATGAAATATCGCGCTTGTCGTTAAGATCAAAAATAAATATTATACAAAACTCACTTGAACAATTAACCAAAATTATCGAAAATTCCATTTTCAGTTTTTGGCGTCAAAAAATCCAAGTTAAAATCTAAATCTTCACTGCAGGCGAAGCGGCCAAATGAATTCGGCAATAATTAAGATTCTTCATGACCTTTCCTCGACATGGTTTTCCACTTCGCGTCAATTCGCAGCATCTATTCAGGTATCCACTACTGTCGACGGGAGTTTTACTACGAAAAAGAATAAATTAAAACTTAATTAAAAATTAATTGAAAATTAATTAAAAATTTTATTAAGAAATTTAATTTAAAAGGAAAAACAGAAAAAATGGAAAATAAGCACTTCATTGATATTACCTTCGGGAAATATTGTGTCGATGTCTCATTGTCCACAAGTCTTCTCTTATTGAATAATGTTTCTGGGATAAATCAGATTCCGAAAGATCATCAGACATATTCGCCGAATCGAAACTTACGTAATTGTACGGCTTCTTCTGAATGTAGGAGCAAGTGAGCTCTTCTTGTAGTATTGATTGATTCCTCTGTACATGAAAGACGTTCACAATTTTTTCTACAAAAAAAAAAGATTTTAAATTAATAATAATTAATAGTTAACACTTAAATTAATTTTTAAATAAAAACATAACTTCAGAAACAGAAAAGTAAAAAGAATAATTCTTACTTGTAATCACGTCAATAATGTAGTGAATTCTATTAAACAGTAAATAAAATTTCAAAGAGACGATATTGTAAATTTCACTGAACAATGGTCCTTTTGTTGTACTATCGACATTTTTCGAACAATCCTGAGAAATCTCTTTCTCTTTATTCTGATTTTTCATGTTTGTTGACTCCTTTCCGCTCGTTTCGTTTTGCTCAAGATTCTTCGATTTTGTCTTTTTTGGACCACAGAGATACTGAATAATACTCATCACATAGTGCACTGGAAATAGAAAATTTAAGTATGAAATTAATTGTCAATTTTGCGAAAATACTTTCATAGAAGAACTGATTCACTTACTTATTGTTATTAGAATAATGAGAGCTGTGATTGAGAAGAAATCTAGAGACGCTTCCATTCCGTGTTTTAAGTACGCCGTCAAATTTAGGGGAATAATTCCCAATATCGTCACTCTCGTTAAAAACGGTGCTTGCAAAAATCCGGCAACAATCATGGCAGTCAATATGTAAATCACGTGCAAACATGTGCGGTAAACTTTTTGCATTTGTAAACCTTGAAAGAATATTTTTACGCTTTATTTCAAATTAATAGACTAAACGAATTGTTTGATAATTATGAAATAAAAATGCAAAAGTAATAAAAATAGAAAAGTAATAAAAGTACGAAAATAATAAAAGTACAAAAATAATAAAAATACAAAAGTGATAAAAATACAAAAATAGTAAAAATACGATAATAATAAAAATACAAAATAAGAAATATGTGTTAAAATAAAAAAATATGTAAATTACCTGTACTGCTAATATAATCAGTAATCCACCCCAGTTTCTCGTCGACATGCTTGTGTAGATTCCAAACAAAATTAACAGTCTTGTTAATCTGCTCGAGTTGCTCCAAAGTCCGTAAATATTGATTGGCAGCTTCTTGGTTTTGTTTTAAAATATTATTTGTACTGTTCTCGAGTTTCTCCCAAAGTTCTTGTATCGCCAACAAATCGTTCATTACTTCCTGATGATTTATTTTACGATCAGATTCTTGTCGTAACATCTCGTCATTTGCTTTCACTGAAAAATAAACATTTTTTTTTAATAAACTAAATATTACATTAATTAATTAAAATAACAGCTTTCTTAAAATACACTCTTTTATTATTTTAAAAGATTATCGATTTTAAACCATTACTTTCTAGTTGCTGTTTTTTTTAAATTTCTTTCTATTTTATTTCTTTTTATTTCTTTTCTATTTTCTTTCTTTTTATTTTTTTTTATATTATTTCTTTTTAATTCTTTTTTTCTATTTTCTTTCTTTTTCTAATTTAGTTTATAAATCTAACCTAATTTCTCTTTAATATCCTCAGTCATCGTAATGAGCTTCGAATGTCCCAGACGGATTAACGCCTTTTCCATCGTTAATTCCCGAAGATTTGAAGCGACGAGATTGTGTTGCTCGAGCAATTTTTTATTTCCCTTTTCAATCAATGATAATGCGTCCACTGTTTCTTTTTCCAGTTTTTCCTGATTTTCCTATAATTCGTCAAAGTTTATAATGTTTCATTATTAACGTTAAAATGTTGTTTAAAATTAAAATCACAAAAATTTAAAGTTTTCTTTTTCATCGAGAAAACTTTTCCTCAAAATTAAAATGACAATAAAATAAATATAATTTTTAATTTACCTGTAAATTCTCCAGAACCTTGATTTGCGAATGCGTTGTTTGCACTAATTTATTAACAGTTAATTCAGTAAGAGCACGAAATTGTAAATTTCTCGCTGAATAACAAACTGCCCGCGCTCTATTACTCATGAGATGGTAAGCGTTCCACATATCGGCGTCCATCTCCGTTGTGCATTGTTTCAATGACTAAAAAAAGTGAAAATATAAAAACTTCTTTATTCTGAAAAATATTTTCGATTTGTAAAAATAATATTTTTGTTAAATAATAATAATTATTGAGGAGTAATTAGGAGCGTTACTTTTGTATTTGATGGGAATAAATTAAAATGTCACACAAGACTGAATGTTGTTGTATATTTGAAAAGGGATAAAAAAGGGAATGAAGCTAAAAAGAGGGGGGAAGTAAACAAGTCTAAACTTGCAGCGAAGTTTTTGTAACAGTAGTGGTGTGGTAGTATAGAAGTATTAACGTATTTGTGTCACATATGTCTCTAATTTTTTTTCTATCAAGAATTTTTCTCCTTTTCAATAATTTTACTCTCAATAGTTACATTTTTCGAATTTAATCTAATTTATCCTAATTTTTAATCATTATTATTATTGTTTCATATTAAATTAAAAATATATGACGAATGGTACATTATATTCGATTTTTTCCTTGTTTAATAATAATTTTCCGAAATTCTCACTATTACAAAATAAATTGTAAACTTATAAGATTTTAATTTAATTATTATATTAACGATTAATTAATTACTATATTAAGATAATTAAAATTAAAAATAATAAATTGCTTCTTACCATGTCCTGAGTACAAGGATAAATTTTTCTCCCTTCAACTAAAGACTGACAATTAAGTAAATTAACACTCAATTTCGCCAAATCTTCCTCCGACATTTCGTTACAAGAAGATCTGATTTTCATGATAACTTTGTGATAGCAAGTTTCGAGTGGCGACGACACTTGCATCTCGGTGAATTTAGCGGCTTCCTGAAGGAATTTTTCATCGTCAGTCATTGATTCATAGGGAATGGAAATTAAAGGAACACCATCGGAAACCAAAAGTGTTGACTCCTTCTGTCCTCTGTCCCACAGCCAACTGAGAATCGCCGATTCCACATGAAACGTCGAAATTGTCAAAAATATCGTCAAAATTAGTGGATAATACATTTTCATCGAAACATCTGCAAGAAAACGTTCACTTTTATTATTTATCGAAAATTATCAATTATTTATATATTATTTATTTTGTTTAACGGCAAAATAATTGTTCTGTTCTCAAAATTAAGAGGTTATAAACAAATATACCTATTTGTCAGAAACAAGAAAAACTTATGACACTTTGTAAGGAAAAACTAGACAAAAAATCTTGAATAATTAATTTTTTTATAAAAAACATCACTTGTAAGAAAAAAATCAAGTGCAAAAATTTGTTTACAATCGCAGACTAAATAGATTCGGAATTTCACCGAAGGTCAAGTTCATACAACTCTTTACATCGAAATTTAATGTTGTATTATAAAAAGAGACTTACCAACAATTGATGTGATGCCAAAAATTCGTTTAAAATTAGCGATAATAAGTGAATTTAATAAATGAATCTGCGAGGATGACAAGTATGTTTATGTTTTTGTTCAACGGTCGTCGGTCATTCTATTCATGTGCGCACTAACACCTGTAAAATTTAGACCGACCAATAGCCGAATGCAAATTTAAAATAGCCGCCCCTGATTTGCTACTGCTGATCACGTGACCAACATAACCTCAAAATACTTGAATATCTGAAAAATCAAATTTCTCCGCAATTCATCAAAGTATAATAATTACAATAATTACAATTTTCAAATAAACGAAATAAATAAAAATAAATTAGTTAAACAAACAAAATAAAATAACAATACAACAAAAAAACTGGTTTTTAAATAAATTTTCAGGATTTATAGTTAAATTTCTGTTTATCAAATTAAAAATCGAATGAGATGGGAAAAGAATTTTTAAAATTGTAAACAATTGTAAAGTTGTCAATTCACGGAAAAAGCAATTTACAGAAAGAAAAGACGATCTGATTTTTGGTTTAAAAAATTAGTTTTTCTATTGTTTTATAATGAAAAGAATAGTTGAATATAAATGAAAAATTAAGTTATTAATAATTTTCATGAGACAATAAGATTTTTTTTTTATCGAAACGTTCGTTTTCTATATTATACAGTTAGTTTGTATTTACAAATTTTAAATACAGTTCGTGATTGTTTTTTGGTAAGAAGTTTAGAAAAAAATTTACTTTTCTATTTTTTTTCTACAACGACTTCACTGATTCCATACATTCCTGCTAGTAATCTTCCATGACTTATTGGCACAGGTTCCTCTGGTGCTAAGTATGGTCCATTTTCTCCCATGTAAACGTAACTGAATTTCAAGTTAAAGAAAAAAATACTCTTTTCATCTGTAAATTAAACTAAACTAATTAATTTAATTAATTTTTTTTTAATTCAAATTCCAATTCCATAAATATTATCTTAAAATAAATTTAAGCTGTAAATTAATGATAAATTAAACTTAACATTATCTTAAAATAAATGTCAGCTGTAAATTGGTGATAAATTAAACTAAAAAGTATAAAATGAATTTATTCTAAATTAACAGCAATTATTAAGTATAAAATAAAAATGTTTAAGTTTGAATATTGCAAAAGGATACGGCAATCTCAAGACCCAGTAAGCACTTTGTGAGAGTTTTATTGGTTCCTCGCATCCGGTGACGAAAATAGGACACGGTGAAGGACCTGGTTGAACTCTTGGATTCAAGGTGACGTGCACTGGTGCCTTTGGCGTCACAACGTGAATTCTCATAAGTTGAGCGATCAAAGGTTTCACCATTCTACAAATTCAATTTCGTAAAATAATTAATTATTTACAATCACAATTGTAATTAATTACAATTCATAAAATATTACAGAATAAAAATAATAGAGAAAATAAAGATAAAGAATTCTTCACCTGCAAGGACACGGAAAATAAAGCGGCATGTCCGCAGTGCTCGATGTAACTTTATTCCCACTGTCCTTGACGATTCCATTTCCAGTGGCTTTTAGAACCTTATCAGGTGCCGAGGCCATGAATCTGTGCCCTCTCGGACACTCATATTCAACTCCAACAAAAATTTTCACTACAAATTCCTTACCCCCTTTCGATTTGCGACCACGAATTGTATTTAAATTTTGGAAATTCTTTCCTCGCGGACAGTAGCCGTGTTGTCCGTGATCATTCACCATTGGCCAGAGTGAGCCCTTATCCTTTTGATGCTCAAGCCTTGAAATTACAAAGTTTTCACAATTATTAGATGAAAAAAATTTATTTGGAAGAAATAATTTTAATTCCCTACCTCACAGTGACATCCCAGGGCAGGAGAAATGCCGAATTTGACAAAATTCCCGCCTGATGTTGTAGTCCCAAATTATGCGAGTAAAGACTACTGGGACCAAGACACACCAAGGACCAACTGGAAAATTGAGGTAAAAGTCCTGCCGGCGATTCGGTGTGTAGCATTCCGGGTAAATATTCCGTTGTCGACGGTTGTCTCACCAGCGATTTTTCTGCAAATAATTAATACAATTAATTAATTAAATTTCTAAAATGTAAAGTTGGAGTATTTAAATACATTTTCGGTCCTTTTGGTTACCTTTGGCGTTTTCAGAATCGTCAGACACTTCGATAACGACTTTATGACTCTCGCTTGGAGTTAAACTGGTCTTGCTGCTAAGTCTTTGCGCTTCTTCGTTAATAGGATCACTCGTCGGTGGTGATTGACCTCCACTTCCGTATGCGGTGATATTATCTGAATTTCAATGAATTTTACTTCAGCGCTTAGAGATGAAAAAGAATTAACTCGTCCAGAAAATATTTACATAGCTACGTTCAGCAATTTAAAAATTTAAAATTGAAAAAGACCGGGAAATATTTGTATTTAACAGAAAATAATTCTTCGTACGATAAATTAAAAATCTTCTTGAATACTTTGACATTACCATTCATTGTTTCCACTCCAAGACTGCAAACTTGAGTCTGACCTTGAGGTGTTGATAATTCGGCACGAGATATCGAATCTTTTCTGTTTGCTGATGAAAATAACTGCGCCGCTCTATTAGAAAAGAAGCATTAAATTAATTTCACAGTTTATATTTATTTATTTATAACAATTTAAATTTATCTAGTTATAACAATTTATATTTGTAATACTTATAAGTAAAATTTAGAATTGTCAAAAACTGAAGAATTTAAGAAACTAATTTGAAATTTTTTTTGTTAAATTATTGAAACTATATAATAATTTTATTACTACCTGAAATTATGTGTACTGGGTTGAAAAACGGGAAATTGGATGCTTTCGAGTTGCGAGCATCCGCATTGTTTCGTCAACATTTGGAAGAAGTCGTAATTGGCTTGTCGCAAATTAAAAGGATCTTCTCTTGAACCTTGACATCGGCCACAATTGCAAGCGCAGACGTAACGAACTCCGGTGCAGTGTTCCATTATCGGCAATTCACTGTTAAATGATAAAATTTGTTACAAAAATATATTAAAATAATAATAGTAAATAAAAAAGGAAACAAACAAATTAGAGAAATAAATAAAAATAAGAGTAAATAGATTTTATTTCCAATTACCTATCATCTCGTGATTCGGCCAATTCACCACCACCTGCGCCTTCACTGCCTCCTTTATGAATTGGATTTGTACAAGGATTGCCCGTCAACGATAGAACTTCACACATTTGTCGACCTGCTTTCCAGTATTTATCGCACTCCTCTTGCAATTTTTCACTAAATTCCTCGAATAAAGGACCTCGGGCGTGCATTTCAAAAACCGCTATTGCGTGTGCCAGTTTCGTTTCGTGATAAGCTCTACAAAAAAAAAATAAATTAAAAAGAGAAGTTTAAATTATAAAATATAATTTTTTACTTCTTGCCACCAATTGAGCTAAACTACCTGGTGTAATGTTGGGGAAGATTTTCTTGATATGTTTGCAAAGCTCTCGGTAAAACTTTATTGCACCTGCTCTTGCTGAACTTCACATCGGTGTCTAGTAAATTATACAAAAGCGTCAATTCTTTACTTGTGCCTCGCACAAAAAAATCGAAGACTTTATTCGTTATTTCGAAAAATGTGCGAATAGTCGGAATCTACAACAGAGGCAAAATAATAGACAAACCAATAGACATAATAATAAAAAGAATAATAATATTATTAGAATGACAAAGTTCAACGAATATTTACCTCAAAATGAGCAGGAGCCGAGTGCCGTCCAACATTATCGTCGAAACCTTTGGCAAATGCGAGACTAATGTGTTGCTTTAAAAACTGGCTAAATGTGTGCGACTCTAGAAAAATTGTTTTTTTTTTGCAAACTAATTAAAATTCCTTTGAAATATTTTCGCTTTTTATTTCATGAAATTTATGAAAATACTAATTTACCAGAATCGGACTCGGTGTTGATCAAATTTGAGTCAAGACTAGCGAGACTCCTAGAGGTGGTGCCTCCTGAACTCACTTGACAACTCTGAATAAGCTTTTTAGCCATGTAACCCAAAATATCACGAGATTCCGTTGGTCCCGTATGAATGAATACAAACTCCTGATTTGCCGGTATAGCGAACAACGAATTCGAACTGAAAAAAATGCAATTTACGTATTAATTTTTTTTACTTTTAAAAAATGATAAATAAAAAAAATGGTAATTAAATAGTAAAAATAAAATAAAATAAAAAAAGTTATTAATTAAGTTTAGTTATTGTAATAATTGGGTAAATTTTTTTCGAAATTATGCTGGAAATTTGGCAATTTAATTCGTACGTTCCTCTAAAAAGAAGAAAAAATCTTTAAAATAAAAATGATTAATTACCTGATATTCGTGACGATGCGATTTTTCCTCAAAATTGAATAAATTTGATCCTCCAATGAATGCTCCATTTCTTTGATATTTGCTCCACTGTCCGGATCGCGAAAAGCACTTGGACACGTTTCGAAATAAAAAAGTACTCGTGGCGAACAAGGCCTCACGTTCGATATCCACTCTTTCGATAAACTGGGAATGGAATTTAAGACATCCGACAATGGTACTGATGTTTTTTGTCTAGAGTCAAGATTAGGAACCAATTTTTAATATCTTTAAAACGAATTATTAAATTACGAATTTTATTATCGAATTAACAATTTTAGTATTTCTTTTTTTTAAAGTTTACTAATTTTCATCAATTTGAGTATTTTTTCTTTCAAAAAGTGAAAAATTTGTAAACTTCTCTCACCTGATTATGTCCAGTGCTCTAAATAAATGAATGTAACTAGTGTCGAAAATTGGCGTGGGATGACTTAGAACAAGAACGTGAGATATATGAAACAGCACCAATAGACCCCTGGCGTATTTATCTCTCATATGTGCCCAAGCACTGAGAAAATCTTTCCGTTCATGTTTCTCTAAAAATTTATCATACTCTTGAATTAATGTAGTCGCGTCTAAAAATCCTCTGAGATGTAAATAAATAGTTCTTTCCCTCGCGTCATGATAACCTTCTATTTCACACTGGAAAAAAGAAATTGTTAATTTATCTTTAAATTCTTAAAAAAGAAATGTTAGCAAAAAAATAATTCTCCATAATTTTGATTTTCAATAAATCCTTTTAAATCAATTTTTACCAATAGAGATTCATCAATAGTTGGTTCATCCAGAAGATCCACCTGGAGAACAGAACTCAACATGCCGGTCTTGCATCCTTTTGCACGATATTGAGACTTTCCGAAAACAGAGACTATCATTACCTTTTTGTCCGGATTGGCGAAACTAAAATAAAAATCAGAATCATAAAAAATGTGTTATCAATTTGATAATTCAAGTACAAGATTTTGTAAATATTGTAAATATTTTCTAAACATTCCTTAATGATATTAACAAAATAATTAAAAGCACCTTTCCACCCCACATGGTAAAATAAATTTTTGTGGACGCATGATACATTGTTTATATAAAATAATCTTTAAAAGGACATGTTGAGGTTATGTTTGTAAACACAAAAATAAACAAACGGCTATTTTCCTTTTTAAATCATCCTTCACGAAACTAAAATACTTTTTACTAATAAGAACAATCGAAATTATTACTCAAGCTATTTTTAATTTATAAATTTCTAATAGAAAATCTATTTCAAATAAATTTAAAAATATCGCACTATTCTTCTTGCTCTGCAAAATTTGCAAATTTGAAGGTTAGGTTAGGTGGACTTGGCAAATGTCATTTCGCGTAACTTACGTAAAACAACGTAACGATGTTTTAAACTTGCACCTACCGGTAGATGGCGCAGTGAATTAGATCATGCGCACTAGTCCCTTACTCCAATTTTATTGTGAAAATTCTATTGTCAGTGCTTTATCAAAAAAAAAATTGTGATATTATCCTTAAATAAAACAATATTTGTCATCAATTTCCCAACTATACATATGTTATTATCAGTATAAAAGAGAAATTTCATGGATCGCGTGGCGTCACGTAAATTTACAGCACCGAGGTAAAGAAAATTTCCAACGAGCATGTGTTCTATTTTCAGTTTAACCTCAAATTTTCATTTTCATAAATTAATTATTACTTCTGTCACACTTGTTCAAATGTTATTCTATATCCATTCATTTTATTAATTAGAAAAAATTTGCCTTTAATACAAGGAAGAAAATGGTGAAAATTATTATTCTCTTTTTATCTATTTTGACGGGTTGAAACTTGTATTTTTGTTTAACGTCGATGTATACTTGTTATTTGTTTATGTTCATTAGACAGAAAAAGATGTAATTTCAAAGAAATTCTATAAGTGCTGAGTGATTTTTTCTTTTTTTTTTTTTAAATAATGTATTTCCAGTTTCGATATGGACGATGACTCGGATTATGCGATGATTAAACGGATCAAAATGGAACCTGAAGCAATGTTATCACAAGACGATGATATAATGGCACAATTGCAGCAGGAAAGTTCGGATTTAGAGGTGGAACCGAGTTTTACTTTAGAGGGAACGACAAATGGCGATGAGGGAACTGATGGTATTTTAATGCAGCATATGGACATACGGGAACCACTGTCCAGGCTCCGATGTCTTCTCGAGGAGAGACTTGGGGAGGATTTAACAGATTTTTCCTTCTGGTTGCAGGACACTCAAATGGTAATTGTTAATTAGTTTGGAATTTTCGAATTCTAACTTTTCAATCAATGTTTTTTTTTTATTTCTAGACTGAAGGAATTTT
>CM065465.1:36705000-36738317 GCA_032872475.1 Leptopilina myrica (nomen nudum) | reverse complement strand
GTAAAACGTAGGTAAACATAGCTAAACATAGCTAAACATAAGTTAAACATAGCCAAACATAGCCAAACATAAGTTAAACATAGCCAAACATAAGTTAATTATTTACCTATGTTTGGCTATGTTTTACTTATGTTTGGCTATGTTTAACTTATGTTTAACTTATGTTTGGCTATGTTTGGCTATGTTTAACTTATGCTTACCTATATGTTTAACCACACATCTGTAAACCAAGATTCGTCTCACCCTTCGAAGAATTTTATTTATAAAATATCACTTATTGGCATTTATCAAATCTCCAAATTTGAATAATAAAAAGAAATTTCATAACAGAATACGATGCTAAAGCAGAAATTGTTTATTCAAAACAGGAATTAAATTCAGCTCAAGGAGCTCATCAATAATTCATAACGTACATGCGACAATATACTTTAAAAATCCCTGATATAGTTTTTTGGGTCTTTCAAAACCTTCTATATTTCTACAAAAGGAATTTATCGCATATCACAAACTTTTTTTCCCCCAAAATCTTTATCGAAAAACAATGAGAAATTAAATATGTACGCGCACATATATTAAATTTATAGATATTTCTTTTTAAAATCAGTATGGTATATGTTATATCGCATGAAATGAGAATATGCATGTATGTGTGTGTGTGCATAATGTGCACCGCGTGGCATAGTACATTCATATTACGATAAATGCATTCCCTTCGAGGCATTCGGAGATTCAGAATATAAGCTTCGTATATGCACATGTAAGTATATAGATGAACACACATGCGCTCAATTATTCATGTTCGCCCATTGCATTGGTACACCACATAAATATATGTGCTCGCAGACCGTTGCAAAACCTATATGTATATATGTATGTATATTCCCCATATGACTCTGCGCTGCAATTCAACCAAAAATATAATTTATAACAAAATTCCGTGTGTACAATATAAGTCGCGCTCGCATATGTATATATGCCGAGAAATACCGCCGAGTACATCGGAGCAATACCACTCAGTTGTGGATTTTAAAAAATAAGAAAGCAATCTTTTTCCTCCATATGTTGAATAAAAGAATTATATACGCACCTAATTTCTCAAATATGCTGGAAAATCTGTTCCAAAGCCATAAACCATCAACCTTTTCTAGAAAAAAAAATCCTTGCAAGACTAAAAATAGTCCAGAAACTTTTGCTCGTTTTTAAAAACAAAAATTCTCGAAAAAGACATCTGGTTTTATCTTCTTGGACAACAGTACAATAATGTACAATAAAAAGGGATTTTTAGCGGGAAAATCCCAAAATTTACTGTTCAGTGCGACATAATAAAAGAAGTGTAGAGGGTTAAGCAGGTATTCTTTGCAACCTTTTGATTCGTTTTTCGTCTGAATTTAACATCGTTAAAACTCTGAAAGAAAAAAACTGTTTCCAAAAAATGTCGGTAGGACTTTTTTTTCATAAGCTAAACAAGAAATAGCAACAACATTACTTTACCGCAATAGCACCAAAAGAAATGCCACTAATTTTTAGGTCCGATTTCACCAACACCGATTCAAAGTTAATCAATTATTAAAACCTCAATCAACCAATCATAGAAGCCTTTGAACTGTCTTTAATCATTGTTTAACTTTTAATCGGAAGTTGATGAAACCGGCTCTTAATCCCTTATAACTGACATGGCAAAGATTTTTGTCATCAAATCTTTGCCACTGCAGTTAAGGGTTGAAAATATTTGTAGCCCAGATCAGATTAAATAACTAGCATCACCAATAACTATAAAAAAAGAAAACTTTTACCATCCAAATTATTAAAATAGTTTAGCAGATTCAGATTATATCGCAGATGAAACAGCATTTTAATCATATTATAACGAATAAAGTAGCACATCACCAAACTGAAAAAATCAATTAAAATTCACGACTCCCATAATACTAATCGTGTTGGAATAAAGTGTTGGATGCAGAAAATTAATTAAGAACATAGAGGAAAGAACAAAAGCTCCACTATACCATATAGAGTATACATAGTTGATCGGTCACGCTCGACTGTGGGTGGGTTGGGGATCGAGGGGGGCAATTAACGGATGCATTTTGTGAGTTGTCGTGCGGTAGTCACAATATAGATGATGCGAGGAATCTACTCTTTGGCATGGTGGAAAAAAAAGCACCATGGCTTGATTTACTACTCCCATAGGCCTATCCCCGCCTACCACCTAGACCAGTCTGGCCAATGACTGGCATTCGTTCTAATAGAGAGGTGTAGACTATGCCTATATGTCCCCTCTGCCACGAGCCCTTCCTTTCGATTTACGATATATGTATATACATATATATATATATATATATACTTATATTCCCAACACTAAAGTTTGTAGCCGATGATGTTCCACTCGAAGCAGCATTAGGATCAGCAAAAATTAAAAGAATTCTAATTACTTTAAAATCTACATTACAGTAGAACCTCGGTTATCCGAGCCTCGATTATCCGAGATTCCGGATTATCCGAGGCACTAAACATGCTCAGATAATGCGGAATAACTCGGATAAAACGGATGGAGCGACTAAATTTGGAAAGTAAATTTTACAAAACCACTGTTTGTGATCATTCCATTTAAAATTTCTTCCATTTTTGTCATTTAATATTATTCTAACACTTTAAACACTTGAAAAATAATTTAAAATTTTGAAATTTTCATTGGTTCCGTGTTATCCGAGTTTTCGATTATCCGAGGTACCTCTTCCCCACATTACCTCGGATAATCGAGGTTCTACTGTACTTTTTAGAAACATTTTCGTTTTTCACTATGTGTGTTATCCTTCGGAGCAGAATTGAGACAAGAGGCAATCGTAAAATTTTCTAAGGCATGTATGTTCAGATCATCAAAAATCAGTAAACGAAGTTCTTGGTGCAAACACTTTTTGGTTCTGCATCTGCTTTAAAAAAGTAGCGAAGACACATGTACAGCAGTGGTATCTGCATACTGCAACTAATTGATCAATGATTGAGCGATGAACCAAATTTATTAGCTCGTCTCTATACTATAAACTTGACAGCATTGTTTGAAACATGTGCCAAATCTTTAGGTATACTTTTGGTATATGTGCTGAGAGCAATTTACACCCATGTAGGTATAAATAATAGCTGACAGCATCTGAAGATGATATGCTGAGTGCTTTAAAATACAAGTAGCACATGTACAATTTTTTATACGAGTACTGTATACAATAAAAGATCCTAACCGTACAATTTTCTAAATTTCATCCGCACATCTATAAAATAGTGTATATATATAAAAAATAAAAGAACCATACGCGTAACAGAATAGTCTAACCAAATTACAGAATATTTCATTCCTCTGAAAGTTTTTGTGTCCTACCCCTCTGCGCTCTATACTCTATAGGTATACATGTGCGCCGATAGAAAGGGTCACTGTCCCCATAAAAGTTTTCGACCAAAGGTACTTTACGGTGCTTTCCGAGAGAAAGACGGACCAGTAATTGAAAATTCGACTTTTTTCCGTCGAAAAAAAAGATCCGCACAATCAACAATTATAGACTCATAAATTTTGGAATCACGAGAATTTGGGAAATTAGCCGCTTATAGGGAAAATAAATTCCATGAGTGCTATAGTGTAACAATGTAATAATAATAATTATAAGTATTATAAGTATTGTATTAGTATTATAAGCATTGTATTAGTATTATAAGCATTGTATTAGTATTGTAAGCATTGTATTAGTATTACAAGTATTGTATGTATTGTTGAAAAATTCTTCGGGACACATATATAGATATCAAAAATTCGCTTTTAATCCTCTCCGGTTCACCGGGCACTTTCGGGTCAAAGGGGAGGTTCAAAGGTGTGCGGTTTGACAAGTGCGCAAGAGGTCAGAGTTCTTCTGTCAGGCGTCAACAATGTATGTTTAGAGGAATAGGTCAGAATAGAAGAGAGGTTATGGTAATTTTCATATCCGGTTTAGACGTGCATGTAATCAGTGAGCGAGAGCAACACTGACCTAGGCGATATTGTTAGACGATCGCATATAATGTGCGCCATAACACAACGACACCGCACACAACATACCAGAGAGGTTCTGTATAATAATAATAATAATAATACTCGTATACATGTGCACCGGTAAGACAAATACGTTACAAATATCCACATGTGCACACCGATAATACGTATACAGACATTACACATGTGCAACACAGATAATACATACACATTACACAAGTGCGCACACATATAATACAAATGCGCACACTTATACTACACATGTGAACCCCTTGATGCAAGAACCAGACACAGTTCGCGTTTGATTTTGATGGTTTGTGTCTGGTTCTTGCATCAAGGCATTTGCACATCTGTACACATATAATACACGTTTGGATACACATATCGAGATCTATATACGCATAAATGTATACATGCCCAAGTGTATTTGGTGTGTAAACTTGTTATATGCTCATGTTCTCGCGTGCCTGTACTTACATGCGAGTGGCACATCTTGGTGTATATCTATATGTGTATGTGACACTTGTAGACTTGGAATTGTGTAAGTGCGTCTATATGGGAAAACGTATATATATATAAGCATGTGTAAAACAGTACGTAGCACACGCGAGCAAGAGCCTTGCGCCAGCCAGACGGTCGTTGCACAACTTAGGTATTGATCTAAGCCGGAACTAGTTTCCGTTTCCGTATTTTCATCCTCCGTCTTGTGTGTGGCAATCCGTTTTTCTTTTTTTTTTATAAAGAATTTAAGCTTTAATTTTATCAATTCACATGTACAGTTTATCACAAAAAAAACCGGAATCAATATTTATACAGTGCGATTTTTATTTTAATTCGGAAATATTTTTCCCATACCGTCGAGTTCGAGAATACTCCGAAATGATTTTTATGTGCCTAAATAGCAGACTGAAAAAGTGGTTCAAAATGGTAACATGCTTAAATAGCAGACTAAACAGGATATGGTTATATTAAATAGCAAACTTTATAAACACTACAAGCGTGAAAAATACAACCTTATTTGTCAAATAAAGTCCCCATGAAAAAAAACCCCTATCTCTAAGAATACAACCCTTGCATTTTGTACACATGCAACGTGTACGAGAGCCTGTTGGGGGAAAGAAGGAACTGAGGAGAAATGGGCCCACCCTAATCATTGCAGACACACATACCGTTTCTGAACTGCATGCAACGAGCGAATTTCTATAATAAATACTACTTCTTTTGTTTGTCTACCCGAGCATTCGACATTAGTATAAAGAAAAACAATATAATTGAAATTGATAAAGCATCCTTTCTTTTGTTTTTCTTATCAATAAATGTGTGTTAAAGGCTATAATAGCGTAAACTATAAAAGAAATAAAATTGCTTATCTACATATATCCTCTGCTATCTTCGATAGCAATTTGAGGTATACATATTATATCTACGCACATATTATAAAAATGAGAAAAGGAAATATCGCAACCTGCCATTATTCTTATATCCTAAATTGATTTTCACATATGGGAAATAAAGCCACACCGCGCGGAAAAAAAATGATTCTGCATTTTTACTTTGCTTCTAATTCTTAATAAAGAAAACAAACATTTTGAATAAATTAAGTCAAATGTATACATGATGGAATAAAAATACAATCCTTTTCTTCATATATGAAAAATGTAAATTTAAGATCGAAATAATAAATCCAAAATACGGGCTCAAATGATGAATTCTATAATTGAATATAGAAATTCTTTATAATTGAATAATTAACTGAATTAAGAATATAGAATCGATGCTACTGTTGACAGAATAAAATTATAATATTGCGTTAATGACAATTAAATGTGTTTCCGCGTAATCTTTTAACGCATAATTTTTATCATCGCAATAGTGTTGTTTCTCGATAACTTGACAAAGGAAATACGTCGATGACGACATTTAATAGTATATATATATGAGCTCGACGTTAATAAAAGTCAAACAGAGACGATGGTCAATGCCTGCGCGCATATCTCCGGCAAAGAATAAAACAAATTAATGTCAATGTCCGTAACTTAATGGCGCGATTTTTATACGTGCAAATATTCTGTTTACCAAAACCGCAATTATTAACGAGTCTGCATATTAATTTAAATACAGCATACCCACACCATGCGATCATCCTACTAATTTTTATATGTTTGTATATTTAGAAAAGAAATAATCTTTTTTTTTAACCCCTTGTGGAATGAAAAAATAGACGCTTGAAGTAAAAGCTTTTTTTAACGGAAAGAAAAAGGGGAAAAGGGGATTTTTCGATTCTTTATAATAGAGAGAAAGAGGCGGATAAATAAATTAATGTGCAAATATAGAATTTTTGTTTCAAATTCGAAATATTGTAGAATGCATTAATGCTCAATCGAAAGTATAATCGCGTACATATATGTATGCAATTTTCTCACTCAAGTCTCTGGTGGGGAAGCATGTTGTCCGTGTAGAGTTGATTGTAGGCATGTAAAACCATTGAATTTCCAACAAAGCGCACACGCAATCTACTGTATACACGAAAACCTTTTTACAATTTGCATACGCATACTCATTATAAACAAAGAAGAAATTATTTTTCGCCAAGGAAAATTTGCCCTCATCATATACAATATAGAAAATATCCTACCATACTCGACACTATATAAGAATTCATAAATTACGACCTACAACTAAAATAACTAATAAGTCTAATTTTCTGATGACTTATATAGACACAAACTTGGTAGAATTGTAAAACGATTCCATCATCAACCTAAAATAAGACCCCCAGTGGAATAATTTTCTACAACCAAACAAGAAAGTCCAAACAACTATATTTGATATTAAAAAGAATTAAAATTAATTTATAAGAAATTAAATTTTCCATAAACCAAATTCTTTTGTAGGAAAAAGAAAACTGCGCGCGGGGAAAAAATCATATTTATCTATATAACAGATTTCTTTGCATATTATGTAAATATAAAAGTGAAAATATATATAGTGCTCGAGCACGCGATATCATAAAATAAAGTTAACATGACACACAATGAACTTTGAATCAATCAAGTTTACGACTTTCGCTCTCTTACGAAATAAGATCACTTTAACGAATTTGCATCCGCGCATAAAATGCAAAAATGCATAAAATTCAGAAAAGTGCACGTTTTCCTTCGTAGATGTTTCAAAATCTGTTACTAATATTATTTTTTTAATTACAGTAATTACCTTTTTTTTTTAATACAAGTAGAATTTTTATTCTATTTCAAATTTATTATTCCAACTAAAGATTCGGTTAATTCTTGTATGGAATTACTGATCCAATCGCGGTGAATATCAGGTAGCTATGGAAAAACCAACAGAACATTTAAAAGTAACTTACTAAGTGCAGATTTAATTGTAACAGAATGTAATGCTGATAAAAAGTTAAATTTTTCTCATTCACTCTTGTTTCAAAAATTGATCCTCTAAATTAGTTATGAATCGAAATTGATACCAAATGTTTTGATCGATTCTCGATTTAATCTTTGATGCTTTTTTTTTGTCGATTTTTGATTCTATCCTTGATTTTCGGTATCATTGCAATCTATAGTAATTAAGAGTTAACAGTATAGCGTAGTTTTTGATACGATAAGCAAATTGTTAGCTTAAAATTGCAACGAACTTGAATACCAAAAATCGTGGTTCAAAGAAGAAATTAATCCAAATTTTCCCCATCAATTTGATTCTTTTTCAGTTCAAAAAAAGGGAGAATCACATTTTTATACGCGTCTCAATGTAAAAACCGGACGCGCGCGGTAATATCTAAACTTTCTGTGTAGAATAGGTCATTTTTAATCGGATAAAAAGCTTAATATATATAATAATTTTTTTTTTCTTTAAAGAATGAAGTGTTGTTGGGGAGAGAGAGAGAGAGAGAGAGAGAGACTTTGTAGAAACGCAACGTGAGAATCCTTCGAAACCGCGCGGATCACCTCGGTTGGGTTGCGAAAAAACAGGTTCGCAGGAGCTCGCACGCTTCCCGCAGGGAATCCTAACGCGCGATCAATCCAAGTTTTCGTTGCCAAGCCTGCTCTCTTATAGTTGCAGCAACATGTGCAGGGAGATGTATATATATGTACAAAAAAAAATATATTTTATAAGAGCCTTTTCTCGCTCAAATCACGAAATTCTCCCCTTTCCTCGCACAAATAACACTGATCCGCACTTAATCCTTTTCGAAAGAAACTTCACTATTTTTGCACTTCGAATCCAAACATTTTTCTATTTTTGAAAAGCCAGAAACAGTTCCAACTGATTTTAAAGCGGGTCCAACTATTTTTTCGAATTTAGGTTCAACCACTTTTTTCCATCTTAAGACTGAACCATTATGACCTTACAGTTTTAACACTTTGGACAAAGTGTGACGTCATAATGTTTCAAATGCCCTTAAATAATGTCAAGTCTCACTATATACCTTAAAGCACAAGTTCTTCACTCATTCAAAGTAGTGTTTAATAACACACAATTAACAGTTCACGTAATCAAATTAATTAATTAAGAATAAATTTTTTTCTCCCAATTAAATAATGGTAAGTCGCAAAAAAGAGCGTATGTGTGGAATTTTTTCGAATTCTCAACTTAGTCAGACGGCTAGCGTGGAGAGACTGCATGACTGCATATATGCAGCAACGTGGCGTGCAGTTGACCGGGCAAACGAGAACGAGAACCAACCAAACGAAATCTGTCGCACTGAAGGAGAGCCACCTTCGCATGCAATCTCGCCATTCGCGTTTTGAACGTGTCAAGGGTCAGATCGGCCCTTTCATATTGTACACACATATATATATATGGGGGAGACAGACGCGAGACGACGCACCATACAATTTTAATGATACTTTTTTTTCCCCCGATAAACAAAAGCTACTCCTATATACGCGCGCGTGTTCCTATATAAACCCCAAGGGACCATACAAGTATGCGACAATAACTAGAGAAGAAAAAATTTAAAAAAAAAATACTTCTAATTCGAATTCATCAAATTCCTTACAGAAGAAAGTTAAATTTATCTGTACTGTGCGACAAATTGAGTTAGTTACATATAGTTCTAATCAATAATGAAAACTACTCAGGAGAAGTGGGATTTTACAGCGTCATTAAAACGATTTACTATACTAGATCCGAAGGATTCGAATTTTGAACCAAAGTTGGAGAAATGTTTCTCACTCCAAACTCATACGAATGTATCAAATTGCAAACAATTCTAATACCAAAAATGTGGATCAAATAAAAGAGGGATCCAAATTTGTAACATCCATTTGATCCATACATTTGTATCGCAAGTTAATACTTTCAAGAAAACAGGGAAAAAGAGTGAACTGTTTAAATTCAACTCATTTCACTACTGTAAAGAAACGGTTCTGATTCGGTAGCTGATTTTGATACTAAAATAGATCCAAATTACGATTTAGTACCAAAATTATATCTCTTTACAATTGTTTTTTAACATAAGGAATTAAAATGTTGAGTATTTTTAATAATCATCCTATAGTTGAAACATTAAATTTAAATATTTATGTGTGCAATAAAAGTTACAGATGAAAAGGAAATGCATTTTGCTATAAAATAGTTCTTTTGAAGAATCCCACTACTACTACTACTACTAATAATAATAATAAAAGTAATTTAACGGCAAAACTACAAAGGGACGGTGAATTTCTCTTTGGATTAGATTTTGAGAATTCGTGTCTGACATTGCGAACGATTTGCTCCTCTATACATCAAGCGTGAAGTGTACGTGTACGAAATACAGACAGGTTTGCAAGAACACGTTGCAAAAAGCAGGAGAATGAATAAGAGAGAGAGAGAAGGAGAAAGATTTCCGAAGAACGAGATGCAAGAGTCTGTGATTCTCTTTTATGCAGATGGAGAATTTCACTTTGTCGCGCTTAAACATTCAAAGAACATTATATATTTTTTTCTATTAAAGATTATATTTCTTCTCTTCAATAGCACAAATTTCTTTAAATAAGCAAATAAATGAATAACAATAATATCAATATTATCAAGCATACTGTGTTAAAAATAACAATAAGTCGAATTAGTAAACTCCAACAACTTTAAAAAAGTTAACTATTTTCCCGAAAATCGTAAACAGAACCCAAAGAATTCGATCCCTTTGCTCAATATAGTATCCCAACCGAACCCGAATCGGAAATGAAACAAACGTCCCGATTTGAAACCTATCAGAAGCCGATGACTGTAATCGAGCTAAAATTGGGTCTTTATCTGCAGGTTCCGATCGGATTCCATTTTCCGATCTGGAAACAACCAACCCTACAGGTGCTCTGGAGAAGAAATAACAAAAATAGAATTGCTGCCGTTTAAAGAAACGAAATTAAAACATAATTATAATAACAGGTTATATGTGTGCGTGTATTATACAACATATAACAGTTTAAATAATTTAATAACTACGGTTCATTTAAATAATTTAATAAGCATGATCATAGATATGATATACAAAAAAAAGGAGAAAAAATAAAAGTGAGGTAAGTTTTGTATAAAAAGATATCGAGAGAAAGAAGACAGACATTCGGTATATAATAATAAGGGTAGAAGAAGATCGAGAAGGGCAGACTGGTCGACAAGGACAGAAAATCTCTTCCCTCTCATCTCACTTCCGGACGAGGTCGGGGCTTCTCGCGCGGAAAAACCGAACGATGGGGTCAAACGGCACAGGGTTCAGTGACACGGAGTGAATTTACTTCTCCACAGACGGGAAGCAGGGGATCTTCGACGTCGGTCGACGGAAACAACGCGTGTGTGGAAGGCCAACATAATACACGAAAAAAAAAACGCCTCTTTTGTTTACAGGTATTCACATCCAATTTTCGAAAACCATATTTCTATCGATGAGACCTACAATTCCTAATTGAGGCTCCGGATCTTAAATAAGGGCACATACACCGCATTTAAAATCAATGCTGCCCTTTTAGGATCCGGAGCTTCAATTGATGACTACAACATTAGTCTACAGATGCAACAATACAAAATAAGTCCCCTAAACCCAATTTGTTTCCAGGAAAGGCCGAACCTTAACTTTGTCAAAGATCAAAACCGCGTTTACATCTTGAAACCAAAATACGATTGAAAAGAAGCCTATTATTTTTGAGCTGCGGAAGCTAAATCCAAGAGACATTTCTGAATTTTAACCTTGTCGACTAATTAATCGGCTTAAAATAATACTCCTCAAGGCTAAAATTAAGAAATTTTGAATTTTTCTCATATTTAGTCAAAAAGGGGCTTTAGTTTTTTTTTGCACTGCAATGTATTCTATGTGACACATTATGTTTTTTGAAAAAGAGACGAAATGCCCGGCGACATTCAATATTGAGACGAATATGTCTGGCGAAAGAAATTCTTTGCCTCATCGTCACGACTTGGCATTCTTATTGAACAAAGTAACCCGTCAGTATAGTACCTTTGCCGAAAAGAGCTCCCTGTCTTCCATTCAATAACTGAAACCGCCGCTCCTCTCTTGCTATACAGTATATTCCTTCCACAATCCCCTGTCTGAGAAAAAAATCACGCAAGTCCGCATTTCGTATATATAATATATAAAATGACCACTATACTCCAACTCTCAAGTGCCTCAATCTCCTTCTCTGTTATATAAAAAAACATAATCCCTAATCTATATTTCTCCAGTCACAATATACAGAAATATATACAAAAACGACAATTATTTTCTCCCATTTATGTCAAAAAATAGATTCCGCTTAAATGCTGAAAATGACAATCAGATAGTAACAATTCAATACTGACTCGATGATTAATTTTTTTAAAAAAGTAGTAGAATTATATGTAATTTTTACGCTTATGAGATAAATTTCGTTATTAAAGAAATGAGATTTTTTTAGCAATCGCGTTTTTTCTTGGAGGTAAACAGGTGCTAGATGCGGTCTTCGAGTATTAGGTTGCTGCGTTTTTTGTGTTCAATGCATATACGCGCACATTACTGGGAGCCAAGTTTTGCACAACGGATATATGATTTGCGAGAAGGCACCATATGTGCCCGCACTTCAGCTCGGAAACTGAATCCGCATCCCTTCCCATAAGCCACACACATTTATTATTTATAATATCCTATTCAATTAAATTATCATTCTCAATAACATTTCTAATACGCGCATACCACATCAGCATCATCATCAATGTCCATTAGTAACTGATTCATTCGTTTCAAGAATTATAATCGAAAACAGGGAAGGCTTTCAAAATCCCTATCAATATAAATTGATTCCACAATATTGAAATAGTTTCGAGAAATAGAGACAAATTTTTTCTTTTGCACTGGATGAATAAATGTGGATGTCTGAACCTTGCAAAAATAAAAACATTGCACCAGCTAGTTGAACAAAAATAAAAATATCAGATGTCTTAATTTTCTACTATACCGAACCTATTGTTGATTTAGGTGTTCGAAGTTTACACTATGAATGTTGCATATGATGCTAAAAAAAGTAGATGAGGAATCAGTTAAATTTTTCCCTGTATACCGAATGATGAGTGGATCTTATTGTATCTACTAAATTCTTGGTTGAACTATTTGATAATCAATCCAATTCTTTAAATTCAGATGAGGACCAACCTCTTGGTTGTTAACTGTTTTGGTAATCAATCCAATTCTTTAAATTCAGATGAGGACCAACCGCAATTAAAAGTTAATCAATGATTAAAGTCAGTCCTAACGACTCATGATCGATGATTGAATCATTGATTCCAACTTTCAATCGCTATTGATAAAACTGGTCCCAATGATCAAATGCAGAAACTTAAATTCATTCCTACGATCATAATGATCCACGAAAATCGTTCAGACAATTTACAATTTTTTTTCTACGATTGCAAAATAAAGATGAATCATTCAGAACAATAAAGGTAAAGAATGCCTCTACACGATTGAGACATTGAGAAAACAGTAACATCTATAGAACAAAAAAGGTAATAAGCGAAAGGTAGAATAGTGTATAAATTCTCCCCCAAGATAAAATTCACAAAACTGTTTATTTAATGTGATAAACAGTAGTTGCAGGCAAACGACAAGAATCAACTTTGATTGCTCGAGGCCGCATGAAGAAAAAGAAGAAGCGCAGCAGTAGCAGAAGAAGATGATATTGCAAATAATGACGTCATGTTAATGGAAGTATCAATGAACAACTATTACAGTCTAGTGAATGTGCGCGCAAGGTCGTAAATACTAGCTAGCAGTGTAAATCAAGTAGAAGCAAAGGGTAGTCAGTCGAGATATGAGGAAGGTAAAGAAGATCAAGCAGTAAAGCTTTGTTGACACGCGATCAAAACCCACCCCTCATAAATGTATGCGATTATACCAACGCGTGTGTATATATATATATATATATATATATAATTATGACGAGCGCTCTTAGAATCGTCAATTGTCTTCAACAGGAATGTGGAAGTCCATTTCCTGAATGACATGACGATGATGGTGGCATGCAGAAATGCGAAATTGTTGGGATATAGACAGAGAGCCCGAGAGAGGAGAGACAGAATGAGTGAAAGAGCGAGAGAGAAGGGCAGACAACCCGGTGTTGCACTTGGTTCCAAAACAAGCGATTCCGCTTCTGCTCCGACTGTGAGAACTCTTCGTGTATCTCCGACCAACTTCGGGGCTTATATTGATCACGAGAGTGCACGATATTCGCGAATACGTGTATTAGGTAGACTCTGGCTTCGAAATATAAGCGCACAACTACTACCATAGCATCAGACCATCAGCCATGATGCACTTTACTTTGGCGGTTTGTTGCTGCTTCTTCTACTTCTTCTTCTTCTGCTGATGCTGTTTCCCTATATATCGCTGCAGTTGCTGCGCGATGTTGAGGGAGTCTGCAGCCGAGTTTTTAAGAGATGACGCGATGCCTGATGGCGGAAGGTGCGTTCTATACGATGGCTCGAGGTGTCGATAACCCCTCTAGGTCACCTCTCGGTTCAAAGAGACATGTGTGTGTGTGTCTGTTTCAATATATATAATAATACCTTTCTCTCCATCTTTTTTTCCACCAATTTCGCGAATCCTTTTTTCAACATGCACATGGTGTGTGTGACTCTAATCATTACTATGCATGATGCAGATTTTAAATATCTTGATCCACAAAAAAACGGATCTTTAAAATCGTCTGTAATCTTTATCTTTAAAATCAGTTATAATTTTTATAATTAAAATCATTTATAATCTTTATCCTTATAATCATTTAGTCATCTATGTATGACAACGACTTCTAAAGTCATTTTGCAACCATATGGTTACAAAACACTTCGAACTATAAAAAGTATTTGTTCTATACCAACCGAAAAGTTCCTCTTGGATTATTGTCCACAAGGGGCCCATATTGCAAAAGGAACTATTGAAGCAATTAAAAATGGCAAAAGGAAACTAGTTGATGTTTAGGATAAGGGAGATCGCAACACTAAATACCACTATTCTAAAAAAAAGGAAGGAATAAAGTATAATTAAATTTCTGGGATAACAAAAATACAAAAAGAGATGAAGTGATTTCGTGTATATATATTGTACCCCCTGATTTTGTCCAAACATTAGAAAGGAGTGAGAGGCAAAGCTTGAGGGCTGAGTATATGCACAGTGGAAGCGAGAAAAGACCTTGGCCTTTTCGCGGGGCAAAAATAAAACCTGTTGACACTGGAGCTCCACAATGTAAGGGATTCGGTTGCAATTAGAAACTCTCCTCTCTTGATATTTACACAATTATTGTACAGTTTACAATTATTGTCGAACTATATGGTTATAGACATAATAAATATTTAGTAAATATAATGTCTAATCATAGTTGGAAAATAATGAGTAAATATATTGCGTTTAAAATTAGGCAATAATGAGTAAATATATTGTCCAAAGTCAGACAATAAATATTGAGACACAGACAATAAATATTAAGACACAGACAATAAATATTGAGACACAGTTAGACAATATATTGTAATATACACTGTCTTCTGACTATATATGGGTGATCCCTAAATATATATATATATATATAATACAAACGCATAGTATTATAACTAAAACTGTATAGCTATAAACATTCCTTAACTGTGGTAATAATTAAATATATTAAATGTAAATTATACAACATCCACAAAGCAGTTATTCAAGTAATAATAATTAAATGTAAATTACACAATGCTCCAGCGTAGTTATAGATATGTAATCATCCGAAGTGTTTACGTCAATTTGCGCACGACCGTATTGATTCAGAATACCATTTGTTTAATATAGATACAATAATATCTATATACACTGTTTTATGGTAATCAGTGTTTTTCGGCTAATTTTCCGTGCCGTTAGCATTTCTTCGGCGCATAATGAACAAAAATCTATACTATGTAGAGAAACTATCGAAAAAGTCTTTTCTACAACTAATTGCTTAATATAGAAAGGACTTTTTGTATAAAGCAGTTGGTCAAAATTAATATCCACAGGGAGAGAATTTAAGGGATCCATCAGTGGACCTAAAAGTAAAGTACATATAATCAAGTGGAAGTATTAGAAACATTTCTAACATTTCCTTATTTGGATTAATTTCGATTCTTTTCGATATATACTATAAGGATACTAGAGATGCTCGAGATACTACAAATACTAGAGATTTTAGAGATACTCCAGATACTAGAGATGCTACAGAAACTAGAGATGCTACAGATACTAAAGATGCTACAGATTCTAAAGATGCTACAGATACTAAAGATTTTAGTTAAAGATACTCCAGATATTAGAGATGCTACAGATACTAAAGATGCTACAAATACTAAAGATGCTACAGATACTAGAGATGCTACAGAAACTAGAGATGCTACAAATATTAAAGATGCTACAGATACTAGAGATCCTACAGATACTAAAGATGCTACAAATACTACAGATCCTAGAGATGCTACAGATACTACGGATACTAGAGATGCTAGAAATACAACAGATGCTAGAGATGCTACAGATACTAGAGATGCTAGAAATACAACAGATGCTAGAGATCCTACAGATACTATAGGGACACTATTTACTTTTAATTTTGCCTATTTTGTGAAAATTGAGCCATATAACACATGCGTTATTTGGAAGTAGAAAATAATATAATTTGCTTTCACAGACATGTGGGTAAAAAAATATATATAGACATAAAGTTCCTTTGATTCGAGTGAGTGTGTATGAGTCTGGAAGAATACATTGTGTGTGTGTGTGTGTGAGGCATATACACTAACACGACGAAGAAGGAGAATAAGTACACACAAGGTGGGGTTCTCTCGACCAGACTCTGCTGAGACGAGATGCTGCCTCCAGCAACCTTATAGTCTTTATACCTTCTTACTTTCTTCATATATATATCTATACATATATACTTCTCCACTACCACCAATTCACACAGTTTCTCCTGCTCTTTCCACATTTCAAGTCCCTTCGTACATAAGTGTATAAACCTTTGGGCCAACATTACCCAAGAATCATGGACAAATTTGAATTTCATATAGCAGGAGAATGTTGAAAAAAATATAATATTTTAATAGTTCTTCTATTTTTAGTGCCCCTCTGCTTTAGTTTCTATAAAAATAATTGTCTAATTACTGTAATTTAAATTATTCTTTAAGAATTGACTCCTTCAGGAGCAGTTTTTCCCTTCGAATTGAGACAAAAAAAAGGAACACAACACTTCTGATTCGCATAAATATAGTTTTGATTCCTTTTGTCTCAATTTGATAGAGAAAAATTGACTTTAAATCATTTAATTTTTAGATAAAATAAATCCTTAGTTATATAAAATTGAATGTATTACATTTTAATTCAGGTTTTTTTTAATCTAAAAATTAAGTTAATTCTTGTAAAACTATCGAAACAGCTGTAAATATCTGATTACTAAAGAACATTATTAAATGCACTGAATAATATTGTAAACTATATATTGTAATGATCTTAATATTTTCCAATAAGGATTTAGGTGCGGTAAAAATTTAGGTCTTTTCATTAACTCACAGATTTTGGGACAGAAAACAACATTACATAAACACAAAAACCACTAATAAAGTAATTAGTATATGTGAATCAGAGCAGGAAAATTCCACTATTAATTTATCATCAGCATAATTTCACAAATTTATGAATTAATAAGCATATTATGATTATTGGTGAAATTCACTAATTTGATTTCTGAGCTCTTTTGTACTATAATCGATGACTTTTTATACAGAACAAATAATTATTTCATTTGTGAAGTTCATGAAACATTTAACTCATTCAAGTAATTTAATACTTCAATTGACAAAAATAATTCATCCAATTGAATCAAACATATACATTTAAACATCAGAATTTAAATATTTACTATATAATATCTAAAAAATACGCAATTAAATCAAATACAAAGAATTATTTTTTTTTGCAAATACAATAGAATGATTTCCAAGAGTTTTTGTCTGGCGAAAGCTTAAAGAGCAACATTTATTTTATCAAGGAGCAAGAATCCTGTTTTTCGGAAAAAAAACCCTCTATTCTCCCTTCACTAACAGCCCCGCCCTTTTTACTTATATATACAATTCAAAAAGTCTAATAGGTAAGTAAAGGGCGGTGCCAAAATGTTCGGGGTATAAAGTAAAAGAGAAATAAACGATTGAAAACCCAAAAGGGTCACCGATTAAAGAAACTCTCGTAACGTCTGTAATTTGCAGAAGAGCATAAATATTTTGTTACAAAACATTAAATTGAAGAAAAAAACAATTAATTAATGAATAAAACAACTAAAAAATAAACCATTTCAAATATAAAAAGGAAAAATATATAAACATTTCCCAAAAGTTAATTTAACTATAAGCAAAACGAACCTGAAAATAATTCATTTGGTTTAAATAACAAAATTTTTAATATTTTAAGCAAATACATAATTTAATTGTTATAAAAATTATTTCATACAACAAAATTTTTATTTAATAATAAACAGTCAACTGTTTATTTAAATCAAATAAATTTTTTCCCATTTCTGCATATATTTTATAATTCTTAAAATTAAAATAAAAATTTATTCGTCTTATAAATAAATTCGATTTCGTTAAAAACAAACTTTATCTTTCAAATATATAAATTTTCGATCGTTTAAATCAATTTTATTTGTGTCGTATATAAAATTTTTATTTGAAGTACTAATAAATAAGTTAGTATAGGCTCTTTGAGATATGCGAGTACATCTTTTTTTATTGCAAAATAAAATATTTCTTCTAGACCCGCAATTATAAAAAACAGACAATTTATTTATAATTTCGAAAATATTAAGCAAATTGCATTAAAATGCCACATTATTTTTAGAAAACACAAAAAAAAATTATCTAATAAATTTACAATGAAAAAAAACTAATAAATAAGTCGAAAATGACTGTAATTATAAATTTATTTATTTACTTTTGAATTAATTAGAAAATTAAACTAATAAATAGTAATTTCTACTATTACATATAAAAATTAAAAAACTAAAATTTTAGTAAAATTTACTAATTTTAAAATAAACATTCAAATTAGTAAAATTTTTATTAAAACTAATTTTGAGAGTATCGACTCTATTTTATAAAATATACTCTCAAAATTAGATTCAATATAAATTATAAATATTTTATCAAATTAAAAATTAATTATATATTTAGAAAAATGTTCATTTAATTCAAAGAAGATAAAAATTATCATTTTTTGAATTAGAATAAACATTTTTTTGTAAATTCGAACAACGAATTATCGAATAAAAATAATTTATTTCAATATTTAAAAAAATTAAATTAAATATAATTTATGAACTAAAATAAGAATAATAAATTATAAATCAATTTAACATTTCAGAAAATGAAATAAATTTTTTTTTTTAATTCCGTTACTAATTAAATGCATAAATAACTAATATTATAGACAATTTTTCCTCCGTACAGACACAGCTTAATTAAAAAATTTATTCCTCAATTTTAGCATTAATTGTCTAATTAAAAAAAACATACCCGTAAATCCGAGATCGAAAAAAATTGAAGTTTAATTATTTTTTCCAAACAATTTTCCCAGCTTTGTTTGAAAAATAGAAATTTTCCAAAAAAAGCTAAATAAAAATATTCACTAACGCCATTTTGTCGAAGGTACGCCCTTCAAAAGAACGCTTTGGTATTGGTTGTTAGTGGGACCCGGAAAAAGAAATTCGGAGACCCTCGCATTAGGAAAATAGGCTTTTGTGCAAGGGGGGACCCCAACCTATCGCAATGGAGATGCATCTATTAATTCTAGCCTAGACCCTCATTTCTATTGCAGTAACAACCCATTTTATTCCCGCCACTCACATACACGCACGATTCACAAAAAAAGATTATAATTTATACACAAAGCAGCTTCGAAATTCCTCTACATTTTAATGTAAACAAATGTTTTGAAGAAAAAAAACAAATTTTCATATTTATCACACGTAAATGATGGAATTTTCATTCTTGAATGCCCGAATATAATCAGCAACTCATTATGCTAATTTAAAGCAGCAATATGAAAATGACTTCTCTCTTGTGTATACGTAAGAAGGTGTAAAATAATTAATCACAGATGTCACATATATATGTAGACACAAACACAAGTATAAAAGTTTTGCCTAAATTTTTCGAATTAGTATTAGTGGTGAACCGTAATTAATTTAAAAATACTCAGTATTTAGTGGATCGTCTATTATTGGAAACAAAAATGAAAATATAAAGTTCAATGAACCCGTAATTTCTTATTAGAAATATCACTTTAAGAACGCCTTCTTAAAGGTAAGAGAATGTTTCAATTTTTTTATTTCACTCTACAAGGAATAATTCTAGCGACAATAATAAAAAATAAAAAAAATTCTCAACTGTCAACTCTAAAAAAATATTCATAATAACAGTAATAATAAAAATATTCATAATAAAACAGTAAAATTCGAGTCTAGTTTTCAATTCACAAAAAAGAATTTTTTTTTCCCGACAAGTAAATTATCACAATAAAAAAAGAAAGATTTCTATAGAATTATTTTCTTCGAGAAATAACCTTAAAATTAATAAAAAAAAATTGTTGTTTGATTAAAGAGAAAAACAGGGAAGTAAAAATATGCAAAAAGTTTTGATTTGAATTATGAGGGGAATGTACGGTAATTAAAATTGAAAGAAAAAGTCTAGAAAAAGGAAAAAGGAGACTATTGCCAAGTGCCGTCGTGGCACGAGGCGAAAGATCGAGAGAGAGAAGAGATTTGGTCAAAGTGATTTAGAGTAGTTTTACCTTCGACGCTTCGACAGTGGACAAAAGGTCGTCCTGCGTCCCAGGCTGCAGAGCGGCAGCAGCCAAGAGGAGGAGTTATATCCTATAGCTAGCCAACGTCAGGTCGCCGCTCCCTCCGAGATCGTTAAACTCTCATCCGTGAGCTTTCAATATCAATTGTAGAACAGCTTTTAAAATTTCATTTTCAATTCGCCTTTAAAAAAAAAAAAAAAACCATTGGAAAAAAAGGAACTGCATTTCAAAACACAAACCTCTCCATCTCAACTAAAATTCATCTTAATTTGTTTATATTTTGATAAAAACCAAAACCGCGAATTCATTGACGAAATGACAGAAGGATGCCTGGGAGCTAAATAGCCCTTCCGGTTGTCGCGCACACGAAGACGACGACGGGAGCAGAGCACTCGGCAACAGTGCTTTTTTTGGAATATCGTTTTTTCCTCTTTTATTTTTATTTTTACCAAACGCGAAAACTCCATTTCTTCTTTCTTTGTTGCGGCAAAAAACACGAAAAACTACGGTCGCGAAAAAAAGAAAATAACTTTCGTCACAAGAGACATTTCACGGACGCGAGTTTTATAAAACCCTGCGGAGCCTCTGGTGGCGGCGGCCGGCGAGCAGACACATTCGCGAATATCGCACATGCAAAACTTCGACGATCGTCGCCGCGGATCGTCATCCTCCGCACGAACACAACAATCAAAAAACACACACTTCCACTGTTTTCAACTTGAACAGACGTACTGTACTGTTAGTTTGTGCAAATAGCACAATGGCGCCATCTGCTGTTCAATCGTTGAGTTCGAGTTTGCAAATTGACCAATCTCAGGGCCGTATCCATTGCAAAATTGAACCCCGACCTTTTTCACAAAAAATTTATTTGTTATTTATTTTTTTATTTCATTAATAGATAAAAGTTTTTTTTTAAATAAATAAAATTCTTTTAACTAAAAAAACCTATTTTAAATTTAAATAAAATAAAGTTTTTTAAATAAATAAAAAAAAATCTATTTGGATAAATTCGTAAATTACAAGGGAAGAAAATCATTTTTCACAATTATTAAAGAATTCAAACGTATTGTAAATATTATTACTATTATTGTTTATTAAAAATTATTAACAATCACATTAATGATAAACATTAATAAATAGAGAAATAGGATTAAAATGTCTTTTATTTATTAAATCCAAAAAGGGGAAAAAATAGAAAAACCCAATTTCTTATTTCTCAATTAATTTTTGTTACTTTTATTGGTATTTTTAATAATATAATAATATAGATGTGTTTGTGTATAATATATATTTATATGTTTATTTATGTATATATCCTGTCCTTCAATATCGAATATATTAATATTTGTTTCTTTTTCTTTCCATAAATTAAATAAATAGCTCTTGATTGTGACAATAAATATTTTACAAAAGACAAATAAAGTAAAATGTAAATTTAATTCTAGCACGACATTGTTTTACAACTCTTGAGGATTTTTCTCTTTTTTTTCAAAACATTTGTTTTTTTCTTTTTAAACCACCATTTTTAAATGACTGTTTATTTATATATATTTATTTATAATTATTTATACTCAAGAGTTTTTTTCTTGCGACAAAAAACTATAAATTATTATTTTTTATCGTGTGTGTATGTGTGTGAACAACAATCAAGCTAGATTAGTACTAGATTTTTTTTTCCTTTCGCTAATTGTACAATTAATTATTCTTTTATAAAAAGAAATTCGATGAAAAAAGTCTTATAAAATAAACTCTCAAAGCATATGATTTTTCCTTTTCATTGTTTTTTTTATCTCACACTAAAAATTGATGATGACAGATTCTAAATTCCTAATCCCTCTTTGTAAAAACGAAAAATTTTGCAAAAAAAAAACACGCGAAATGATAGAATTTCGTGCGATTTTATATATTTAATTCTCGAGTAGAATCAAAGGTAGATTTTAAATGTAAAAAGAAATGCAGCCTCCCTCGTGTCCTCTTCCTCGAGATAAGTATACAATTTTTTTTTTGTCAAACAAATTGGAATGGAGTAAAAAATATATTAATTAAAATTTGCAATGATTGTCCGTTAACTTAAAGTTGCTTTTGCAACGATTCGTTAACGTTATAAAATATTATGAGTTTAGTAATTTTTTTTCTGTTTTTTTTTAATGGAAACAAAGCAATGTAAAAATAATAATCGCACGATAAAAATTGTTTGTTGATTGAATCGAGGGTTTTCCAAGAGGCAAGTTGGTTGGTTTGTTTGTGTTACTAGACGAGGCGTGAGGTTACAAATGAGAACTGTGAGGCTGCTGTTCGTAAAATAGCACGTACGCTTCGCTAGAAACAACTGACTGCACCGACACCGACGATACTCTACTGTCATTGTACTCGTGCCATTCTCCTGAGTATGGATGTTTACAATAAGCCGTGTAGTGACCCGAGTATGTTGTACCCGAATGATTGGCGACTCCATACAAGTTATACGTGCAACCTTGAACTCTCGGTGTGGCAAAGGCACTCAGGTCCAAACCCGTTAACGGAAAGTCCACCAGTACATTCAATTTCCTGCGGAATCGTTCCATCGGCGAGAAACGCTTTAAATCTAAACATCAACGTTAAGGAAAAACAATTCAATTCAATTAAAACAAAAATCTACTCTCTTAATAATCATTTCTGATTTTATTTTTGTTACCTTTTGTCGAAATTCGAATTAAAATGTCTTTTTCTTTTTGTCGAAATTCTCGTTGAAAGAAAAACATTCTAATTTGAATCAAGTTTAATTTTACTAATTAAACATAAAATTAAAATAGAAATATTTCGAAATGTGACATAAAAAATTGTCAAAAGGATACGAATAACCAAGATTTTCGGGAACTTTTGAATGCTAAAGCTCTTGGTACACTTTCTTCTCATCTGGCACTTGGAACATGTTGGTTTCTCATCACCGTCGAGCACTTCCTCGCGGGTAAAATGTTCGAGACATTGACTGAGTTTCACAGTACTGCTCCTCGATGGAATGGGAAGGCTCAGATCCCAAAATGGATCCAATGTTACTGAGACGTGATCACAGGACGTGCATCGCAAAGATGATCTCAACTGTCCGACGAAGACATCGACAATCGTACTGTCCTCACTGCGAAGATATCGTTTCCAACTTTCCGTCGCTTTCTGACTGTCCCTATATTTACAAACAAAAAATTAATTAACAGAAATAAATATTAAACGTAAAAATATAGACATTGAAGGTAAAAATAAAAGTACAAAAAAAAGACGACTTACGAATAGTGATCGGGAATATCGGTATGAATTGGTTGTGGTTTGACTTTAACTCGATTAACATCCTCGTGAAGTCCCTCCAATAAATACCTAAGAAACTCTTGAGCGTCCTGTTGACTGTAGCCCATGAAACGTGGTGCGAATTTTTGTATTTGAGATTTAAAAGCAGTCGTATTCACCACATCGCCACCAATCTCCCATAATTCGTGAGTTACTTGACTGAATGCTTTAATGAGTCCACCCTTCATACTCGATGTTGTCGTGTTTATATCTGGCAAGTATTGCTCGTTGAGCAAATACTCCAGCAATGGTCTCGTATTGCTCAAACATTGAATCACGCTGTTCATGAAACACTGAAAACGACACAATCAATTTTAATCGAAAAAGAATTATCATTTGACAAATTAATTACATAATTGAAAAAAAAATCAGGATTTTATTCTTCTCCGATTTTCCTCAATTATGTATTGAAAAAATTTGTCATGTACTTAATTTCTTGTAATCCTTTTCTCAAAATACAATTAAAAAAATACTTTTTATAAAAATACAATAAAAAAATACTTATCAAAATATAATAAAAAATACTTTTTATAATAAAAATAAAATTGAATTAAATTTCTCAAAAAAAAAAATGTTTTTTATATTCGCCACTCGTTACTCATTTGTATTCATACTAAAGTCTCTCAGCGATAGAGCAAAAGTTTTAAGACTCTGTCGTATTTTTTTTTTCTCAAAGATCCAATTGTCCATATATTATTGGCAGAGGATATTGAATGCAGTTCGATATATATAAATAGAGAGAATCCGTGTGTAATGAGTCGCGAATGAATAACTCACCGTATTTCCAATGTTTCGCAGGCCATTTAGACCACATCGTTCGTCCCGATGGGCTTGATGTCGATTGCGAATTCCCCTCGCTACCGTACTCTCCTCCTATAAAAGAAAAATCAAATGTCAGATAAATAACAAAATCACTTATTAATTTTCAGTAACATTTTCTACCCTCCACTTTCTTCAGTCATTAAAAGTATGTAAATTTACAATCATTTAATTATTTTCCCTTTCAATCAAAAATCCATCCTATGTTTTCAATTTTCAATAATTAATCCCATAGAATTGGAAATTCGACGATTTATCAGTCCTGTATATGTAGTTCGATTCTTGTCTTGTCACTCGGGGGGGAATTTTTATAATCTAAAGCACACAATTTAAAAAAAATATATTAGTCGCACTATAACAAAAATTTAAAACTGATTTCCACTATCAATAAAATGAAATTGACGAATAGGCAAAAGAGAAATAAAAAATAGTGTAAAATCAAGTGTTGATAAGTGTAAAAATAAAATATTAAAATCAAAATTCCAGCAGAATGCAAATTCAGAAAACTTGTACTATTTCGAGTCGATTTTCATGAAAAAGAGATTCTCCAATTTTCCCCAACAAACATAAATATATAAGAAAGAAGTGACTTTGCAAAATTGGAAGGCCTCACCTTGATACGTAATGATTGTTGGTCAACGGCACGTATCCGAGGAGGCGATGAATAATCAACTCTTGCACATTGGATGTCAGGGGCGATGTGTTTTTGGGTCACTAAGGGTGTCACGATCCCGAGAAAAAATGCATAAGCAAAACAGAGAGCAGCTGCAGTCCACGCGAACCACAACCCCCAGCCTAATACTTGCCAAGCCAGTTTATCTTTCACTCTCGACTCAACAGACCTCAAACGAAATTGAAACCAATTTTCTTTTCTTCATGGAGACAAAAAAAACAACACTATCACTATCATATATTGTGGAAAAGAAATTCAATTTTCCATTCCTTGAAAAGTTAAATTATAAAAACAATCGACGAAATTATCATCGGGTTGCGGGTAAAAATAGAAATTCAAATTGTTGCTTCACAGTATTAATAATATAAAAGACGAGAGCTAAATAAAGACATTTCTTTTAATGAGATCACACTTGTGTGTGTCAAATTAATTCCAGACAATTAAATTCAATTTATTCAAGTTATAATTAATGAAAAATAAGAAGAACAATATTACAGTAAATTATAGCAAATAAGTTATTAAGAAGAAGAAATAATTATTTAAATAATAAAAATAATTATTAAATAAAAAAAGAAAATTTAATCAAGCAAGATATTTCACTTTATAGAGAAAAAATATTGGAAAAGTTTTTTTTCCAACTTCAGAAGACAGAAGGTATTTGAGTTCTTTTTTTCACTAGAGAATCCACACGATTGAAGGAACGGATTATCGCACTTTACAGGTTCCTTCCAGAATTGAGAGGGACAATTTTTCTTTTTTCTTCATCCGAGAATTAAATTGCCTAGACGAAATAATTCGATTTTCTCTCCTCCTTTCTTCGAGAAAGTAAACATATGTATAATTATATTTATATACATATATTTTGAAATTAATTTCGAAACTGGTGCAAGACAAATTTTCCAAACGGGAGTTTTGGGAACGTCGCGCTGATGTTCTATTAATAAAGGCATCTGCTGCTCGCCACTCAAGATACTTGTGTCGTGAAAGAAATTGTGAACGAATTTCGTAATAAGAAAAATAAAGAATATCTTCCTAATTCCTAAAAAGAAAAATTCAGTGTTAATAAAAAAATCTAAAGAAAAAATTACACAATCGAGACTCGTTTTTCTTTAGTACAAGTTTTCTGTGGAATAAAAATAGAAGCAAATGCTTCTTTTCTATTGAGTCATATTTCTAAGTATTATTATTGTAAGCCGTTAATATTAGAAAACAATTAGAAAAAAAATACACTCACACACACACACGAAATACTCACAGTTGATTGCAATATTTCTCTTTCCAATGACGATTGTTTCACAGGAAATCCCGAGTTTTCGCTCGTCGATGGATAGCACAACATTATTTACAAAATTACCTTCTTTTACACAAACTTATTCTTCAATTCACTTTTCAGAAACGTAAATATATTTACAGAAACTAGTAGAAATTTTTTATTCACAAATTTTTAAATATTTGTATTCGGTATTTTTTTTCTCTTTTGAATTTACAAGTAAATTTCCAGTCACTGATGAAATTCAAGATCATTTAGAAGAGGGAAAAATTAAATAACTAAAGAACAAAATTTAACACTTGAAATTATTTTCCAAATTGATCCAGCACACAAGAACGAAAAAACAAATTGCTTCAAAAATTTACTCAGCAATTACAGAGAAATTTTTTTTTTCGCGTATAATGGAATGTTAACCGCGTTACCGATCAGCTTATGTGAAAGCTCTCCTCGACAAAATACGACTCGACATTGATTGCCAGAATTTCCCACGCGTCGTCGAGACTTTTTGGCAACCAGCAAAAAGTATCGTTCAGACAGTTATTTTTCCCAACTCACAAAAGATCAAAAAAAAAAAAAAATTGCGAAAAAAAATTCTCGATTACTAAAACATTATCACAAGTTTTATGAAAATTTATCGCAAAAAGAATGTGGGAATCCCGTGATTTTTTAATTCTAATCGAATGAAAATTTTACACTTTTATAGCGAAAAACGAGTTATATAAAATTAACTCAAAAGTTTACTGTAATTACTTTACTTCTCCAATTCCTCGAAATTTTTTATTTCGAAAACAATAAAAAAAAAGAAAATTAAACAAAATAAAAAAATCGATTTTCTGGAACTTTATGCCAATTTTTTCTTTACCAAGTTCCATTAAAATTAAAAATGAGAAACTGCTTTAAAAAAAATTGCACATTTTGAAAATTTAACGAAAAACTTTTTTTTCTCTCGCAATTTTGTGATAATTTTTGATGACCTTGAATTTCTAACCCAGTTTCTGGTATAAATTCGAGCGAATACGATTGTCAGAATTTCAAATTCCTTTCTGATTTATGAATAGATATGATTCATATATTAATTTATTTTTATTCAATAACTACTATTTTGCATAGTTCGGAGATGAAAGTTTACAGTTTTGGAAATTTGTTTCTTTCGTTCATATATAAGAACTTTTACTAATTAATTTAATTTTACTTTTATTAATTAATTCCGAAAGTGGAAAATTTTGTTTTTAATTCTGTATTTCTTTATGAAAAATAAATAAATAAATGAAAAATAAATTTTATTCTTTAAATAGAAAAATAATCTATTCTTTAAATGGAAAAATATTCTATTCTTCAAATAGAAAAATATTCTGTTCTTTAAATAAAAAATATTCTGTTCTTTAAATAAAAAATATTCTATTCTTTAAAAAGAAAAATTTAATAATGAATGAAAGAAATTTGAAAGTATTCGTGTGATACAAAAAATGACGAAAGTAAAATAAAAAAATGCATTTAAGTAACTTTTCATTTCACTGGAAAATTGGGGAACACTGCTTTTAATCCATCGATGATCGAAAACTCGGTTTTTTTTTTCTTTTTTGTTGAAAAAATTGAAGACCACTCACGATTTGTTCGTTATCGTCCCTAAGGTTGTTGGTCTGCCATGTTCCAGAGGTGGTGGTATTTGCTGACGACGATGGCATGGAGTCATTGTTGGAATTGACCGAACTTGAAAAAAGATCAGCTCTCCTGGACGTGGAGGGCATTAGGGACGGATCATCACTGTATGTTCCAAGTGTTGGTCTCTCATTGACTCCATTTTGCAGAATCCCCTCGGCAAAGGTGTTCCGCGTCTTGAAGAATGGATCTTCGTCGAATGGATCGTCATCGTCGTCCTCGTCATCGTCGTCCGACACTGCCTTAATTTCCCCAGCCAGCCTTGTTGTTGCTGAGGTGGAGGACGAGGGCGAAGAATCTTGTGTCACCTGATCGATAATACGAATCGAATCGCCTCCTTGGACTTTGATGAGAATTTTTCCCTCGCGATAGCGAGCATTATTGTTAGTTAGCAGCTCCGTGTTATCGAGGTTAGTGGGAAAATTAGAGAGCGGATCAAGGTTCGTGCCAATCAATCCTCCACCACCGCCGCGATCACTGGAGGTTGTCGGCGGATGCTGTACTATCGCCGACGAGTCCTTGACGAGCTTATCCTCCTCGTGATCGACGCGGCGTTTTGGATTGTCCTCGTGATTATTATTATTGTTACTATTATTACTATTGTTACTAAAACAGGCGGGCCTGTCAATAATGTCTTTGTCGTTCTCGTCGTTGGTATTATTGTTCCGTTGATCGTTGACTGTTACCTCGGCGGGCGCCGTGGCGCTATCATTTTGCGCATGACTGGTGAGCACGGTGGTTGCTAGTGGCGGTCGCCGCTTGTGAAGTGACGAGTATCGTGACGGGGTCACGGACGTCGAGGTGGAGGAGGTGGACGACGCCGACGACGAGGCCGAAGAGGACGAAGACTCCTGTCGCTGGTCACGGCGAAGATCACTCACAATGTTGCTGTAGTCCTCACCACCGAGCAAATCGAGATACGTCGACGAACTCGAGCGCCAAGGCGATGGGCATCGCGACTTTATCGACGACGAGTATTTACTGGACAGCCGGTCGACTACTGACGGTCCACTGCTGCTCTGGCTACCGCTACTGTGACCGTTGCGATGATCTCTCGTCAAACTCGATGTACTCAGATATTTGCTGCTGGATCCAATGCCCGAGTCTGTCGCCGATGAGACTGACCTGCGAACAACCCAATACGAAATGAGAACATGGCTACATCACTATAACACTGGGACATTCGCCAAGGGCCAAAAAAGAAAAAAATAAATCATTACGCAAAACTCCCGCCGCGCATAAATTAAAAAAAAACCGAATTTACACTATAATAAAGCGCGTTATGCAGTAAATATTGTCCCGTCCTTGAAAGAACGAAAACTGACTCTAAACAAAGGAGTTGCGTTTGCCAAATACAAACCAAAGCTACCACGGACATTTTTCTTCTTCTAATATTCAAAAAAAATTTCTCTTTACTAAAAAAAATCCCCCCTCTATAAAAAATAAAATTACAAACATTTTTTTTTTACAAATTCCTATTGAATAATGTCTTTTGCTCAAAAAAAAAAAATTCTTCGAAAGCACGTGAACGAAAATCAACTCGCACGTAAAATAATGAAAACGAAATTAATTTACGGTCTTTGCCAGTTCAGAGCTCAAGGTTCGCATCTAGTGTTACGATATTATGAAATGAATACGCGCTTATTTAACGGCCATTGCAAAACGAAGTCTACTCCAAAGAACACGTGTCTTGTGTGATTACAGCGAGATCTTTATCAAAGCAAACGTCATCTAAAATCTTATTACAACTGTGTGTTCTATGACCGATAAAGAAAATTTAACATCAAACATTTTCATTTTAATTCCAGACACATTCCACACGAGAAAAAAAATTCTCTTATTCACTCAACAATTGTTAGACTCAGTTTTTTTAATACACACAAAAACAAAACAATTACAAAAAATTAATTAATTAGTAGAAATTAATCACTTTATAGAGAATAATAATAATTCATTAATAAGGAATAATAAATCAGAAAAAAATTGTAATTACGGAAAATTGTAAATTCAAAAAATTGTATAAACAAAAATGGTAGTAAGAAAAAATTGCAATAACAAAAATGTAGTAAGAAAAAAATTGTAATAACAAAAATTGTAGTAACAAAAAATTGTATAAACAAAATTGAAATAACAAAAGTTTGCGATAACAAAAATTGTAATAACGAAAAATTACAATTAACAAAAAATCTTTCTTAATACAATAATTAGTGTTAACACAGTGAAAATGGAAAAATTTGGGGAATTTCTATTATGAGAACTATTCTGACGATTTTTTTTTAGAACCTCGTTGTACTTAAACTTGTTTCACTTAAATGCCATTGACAGTAAAAGGATCATCGTTGACCTCAACTCAAGAGAGTGTGAGAGAGAGAGAGCTTAATATATTTAGGGAACCAGTTACAGTGGGCTGCTGCCTAAAATGTAGTTCTCTAGTTATAACTATATGGACCACAGAGTAGAATAGACATTTAAGTGCCGAACCACATAGTGGCTGCATAATTGGATTATTCTTGAAGGCATACAATAGATTATTTAGAGTTTCTTAGAAGCCTCATTCAAACTTTTACAATCTGACACTGAATTAATTCCTCAATATTCCAATAAAAATACTGCAAAAATGCTATGTAACGCGAAAAAAATCATCTCTTTGGGGAAAAAAATTGTAATTTACGGAAAATTTTATAATAGACGATAATAATGATTGTGTAACAATAATAACAAAACAAGTGATAAATATTGTTTTAAAAGTCAAAAAATTATACAAAAAAAAATAATAACAAAAATATTGAAAACAATAAGAAGAATAATAAAGTAATAAATAAAATAATAATAATAATGAATAAAATAATTATGAAATAATAATAATAATAAAAATGATAAATAAAATAATAATAATAATAATAAAATAATAATGAAATAATAATAATAAAAATGATAATTATAAAAAATGAATGAACTAACAATTTATTATCATTTGATAAATAAATCGAAAATATTGAGAAAATATTTTCACAAACATTTTGAAAAAATTATATAAAGAAAAAGAAAATCGAGAAAGTCTTCCATTGATCTGGAAAATATTTCTAGTCGAAAATGTGTTTTTTTTCAAAAAAGGCAACGATGCATTTTTAAAATCACTTTGAAAATTGTTTCATCTATAGAAAATGAGAATTACTTATTATCCATGTGCATAAAATTAAAAAATTGATTGCTCTTTAAAGACAGTGGACAAACTGGTTTGCCAGAATTGCCCAAGTCCGAGCAAAGAGTTTTAAACTATTAAAAGTCAAGAGAAGGAAAACGTTTTTCAACCATAAATGGTTTCAAGTATCAGGGTCAACTCTGAAATCCTTTTCACTTCATATATATCATATTTTATTTGAAAGAACAATTTTTTTTCTCTCTCAAAGACGAGTTTCAAAATTTCTACCACTTTTTTTTTCAATTTTATAATAATTATTTTGTAAAACCTTGTAATAATTTTTTGGTAAAGAATTGTTATAATTATTTTGTAACATTATCAAATATTTTACAAAATAAAAATACATTGCAAAAAAAATTGCAAATTAGTTTACAATTTACTTCAATTTAACTGAAAAAAAAATAAAAAAAACACTGAAATAAAATAACTGGGAAAAAATAAATAAAAATAAAATATCTGGAAAAAGACTAAAAATATAAAACAAAGCTGATGTAAAATAAAAAATAAATAAAAATAAAACATCCGGGAAAATGAAAAAAAGAAAAATTTAATTTAACAATTTTACACACGAATCGAAGTTTGTTTTTCAAAAAATCAATTCAATATTGCAGAGATTATTTCTCATTATGTAACTAAATAAATTACGTTAGTGTTGACAACAAAGGTAATTAGACATAGAAATTCATTAAATCCACAATGATTGTTAATTAACCTTTATAATTATTCTGTTTATAAAAGGAGAGCAAATCTCATTCAAAAATCACGAAGAATGAAACACGAAAACATGCAACGATTTTCTGTTTTTTTTTTGTTTTCTTTTGGAAATGATCCAGATTAATAAATCGAAATTCTAATCTAATGGTCAGTGGACAAAATACAAAAAAATTTATTCACTCTCACAAACATAGATAAAAAGAGGAACGTCAGCAGAAAAACGAAAAATTTCGCGAAAACTCTCGTGAATTAAATAGAGAGAAACAGAGACAGAGAGATAGAGAAGTGTGTGTGCGAGAAATCTTCCAATGATTCAGCAAACATAAATTAAATTGAAAAAGCTGGTGAAAATTAATTTTCTGCTAAAAATGGGGTCATATTTGAGAACAAAAAAAAATGTACTGGCAGTTAATGGAAAAAAATCACGTAAAAGAATTTAAATTGTTAAAAATATGAAACAGGAGAAAAATAAAGTCCTTTTGGTGAAATAAATGAAAAAAATACAATAAATAAAATGAATAAAATGAATAAAGTTAAAGAAAAGGAAAAACAAAAAACAAAAGGTCTCGAGAAGGCGAGACTTTATTAATCGACAATTCGATTGCATGATGAAAAAAGAAAAAAAAATACTGGAAGAAAAGAATTGCGAAGCCATCAAAAGCGTGCTGTTACTTTTGCTTGGAGTGAATTTTTTTTTTGGTTTTTGTTTATAAAGTCAACCTCAGTCTCACCTTGCAGGTGAACAGATAGACCTTCCAGACAAGTAGTTAATTCGAGATGTGCCCAATGGCTTCGAGTAAGTGGTACGATCGAGAATCGAGGAAGTTGTCGATGAAGGTCTATAGGTATTATATTTTGACGTCGAACTGCTGATCCTCGATGAGGTGGTCGAGCCGCCAACAGTTCCGGAATATCGTCTTGAGATGCTTGGCGACAATGGTGCCATGGGACTTGTACTGTACGAAACTGCAACTGTACCCGAGTATGATCCCTGATGAAATGGCATTTTTTATCTTTTTTCCCAATTTTTTTTTTATTTTTTTTTCTATTTTTAATACTTCTCAGACAGTCGAGAGCCTCTAGAGTCTCCCCTGTTGCCCGTCTCGTCTCCGATTTTCTTATCAGTTTCTAGACACCCAAACGGGGGCAGAAAGAAAAGAATCATTGTTACACTGCGCTCCATCAAGGGCGGAATAAGGGCTTTTAAATTGAATGGCTTCTTTAAAAATGTAGATTTTTCAAGGGTGACACGCAAAATTTATCAGCTGACAGAGAAAATATTGAAAATATTCCACCAAGACTTCGAAAAAAGCTAATTCAATAAAAGTT
>CM065465.1:36687817-36704500 GCA_032872475.1 Leptopilina myrica (nomen nudum) | reverse complement strand
TTGAAAATAGTGTTACATAACTTTGTGTGAATTTAGTTGTTCTTTTTTGTGAAATTCAATTTTTTCAAATTTGGAAACAAATTTTTTGTTTGCGATTAAATGAGTTCGGTAAATTTATAATCGATTGAAGATTTTTAATAATTATCTGCAGTAGTTAGATTAATTTTGGGAAATTAAATTGAATTTTGTAATATAGTTGGAGTGTCACAAAAATCTGGTGGATCAGTGCGTCCAAGGAGAGGGTTTGGTGCAAGTAAATGTTCAAATTAGATTTGCACAGAGACGTATTAACATCGTCGATGTTTTGAAACCAGCCGACGATTATGTGGAATTAGTCGATCACAGTCGTACGTACATTTTTTTGAAAGAAGAATATTTTCTTTTTTGTATTTGAATATTTTTCTCTTTTTTGTTAAAGTAATTTTCGATATTATTTGAATTTTACAGCTTCCACTACACCGGTGTCGGACATGAAGAGCAATGTCATTAAGTGGACCATCGATCATCAGTACAAGAAAGAGCAGGTAAGAATTACAATTTTTCGTTCTCTAATTTCATTTATTTTTTAAATTTTTTCTAATTAAAATTTACATTTACAGGAGAGATTGAAAATTCCATCGGATCCAAGGGATTGGACACAAACACAAGTAAAACACTGGCTCCAATGGGCAGTGAGACAATTTAATTTACCTTCGTTAAAATTGGCTGATTGGAATATAAGCGGCGCACAACTTTGCAATCTCACTCATGACGAATTCAAAACAAAAGTACCAACCGATCCAGGAGAGGTTTTCTGGACACATTTAGAATTATTAAGAAAATGCAAATTTGTCGGTAATTATTTTTTAATATTTTTTTCTCCTTTTTTGGAAAAGGAAGATTTTTATAGAACTAATTTCGATTTTCTCTTTTCTCGACAGCTGTCGTTCAAAATGATCCGCCATCATCGCCCGAAGTGAATTTGGAAGTAATACCAAAAGTAAAAGCACAAAAACAAGTGAAATCGAGAAATTTCCATAATCAAGTGTCGCGCGTCTACAATATGCCAATAGCAAATAATGCAGAATCACCAATCACATTGGCAAGTTCGAGTCGAAGTGTTAATAGTGGTCAAATACAATTGTGGCAATTTCTATTGGAATTATTGACTGATCGTGAGCATGTTGGTGTGATACATTGGGTTGGAACTGAAGGTGAATTTAAACTCAGTCAACCGGAAATTGTTGCACAACTATGGGGAAAGAGAAAGAATAAGCCAACAATGAATTACGAGAAATTGAGCCGAGCACTTCGTTATTATTACGATGGCGATATGATTTCAAAGGTACACGGTAAACGATTTGTATATAAATTTGTCTGCGACTTGAAAGATCTTTTAGGCTATTCAGCCGAAGATTTAAGTCGACTCGTCACCGAGGGCGCAGGAAGGTATTATAACGATAATTTTCAATTTTAAAAAGTTGCCTAAAAACAAAATTTCCACATTTGTTTTTTTGTAAATATTTTAATTCTTTTTTTTCATTATACTCGTTAAAAAAAATAATAGCTTAACTATGTTTTATTTCAAAAAAAAAACAATTTTAAAAACCACGTATTTTATAGTTGTATAAAAAAAAGTCCTTATATTTTTTTTATACATTCGACTTTAAAAAATTACAAGGACAAAAAAAAAGAAGCCTACATCTATGATTAACAAATAGAGATTACAGATAATAAACAAGATCAGAATTGAAACACATAAAAAAATGAAAAAGTTTTTTATGAAAATTAAAAAAAGAATAAAGATGAGGATAAAAATTTCATTATATGTAAAAATGATACATATATATATTACTAACTTATATTTCTACGAATTTTTTAAACGGGATAATAAGAAAGTTTACAGTAGTTGTTATTGAAAGAAAAATAAATACTATACGTCTCTGTATTTTTATAAAAAATAAAATACTATCATTGAAGGGAAACTTTTTTATTAAGCAAATCTGTAAAGGTTCAAAAATTTTAATAATGTTATTACAATGATTTCAATAATAAAATTTAAAAAGAAATAAAGAGCGGATTACTTTTTTGCCTTTCAAAAATTTTTCTGTTCTTTTTTTTAGTCAATGAGTATCTATTATTTTTCTACAAGTTTACATAATAATTGTCAAAAAAAAGTCTTCTGTATTTTTTTTTATTTATATTGTACAATTTACATATTACTTTTTGTAATCGAAAAAAATTTTTGTTCTAGGAAAAATAAATAGTTACTATTCAATTAAAAATAACTTTCTTCCGCACAGACACATTGAAAGTGCGACGAAAAAATCGAGTTTCGTTTACAAGCAAAGTCACTATAAATTTGCCAGATAGGAGATAATTTTATACGGAACGTTTAGAATGCAGCAATTCAGATAATTATAGTAACAGTAACGTATGGTATAAACGTGACAGATCGGAGACGAAATTACAGACATAAAAAAATTTATTATGCCAAATATGCGCTGGAAAAAATTTTTGTTCTTTAAATAATTGATTATTTGTCACTTGTCGCAGATAAATATTTGTGTCAAATAATTTTTATTCTATTTTTATTTAATTGGAAATTTCAATTTGTCAAGAAATAGAAATTGAAAGATTATAATTTAGAGAGAGGAGCGGTCATTAAATTCTTATCGCTAAAGTAACATAGGTATACACAAACTGGAGGTGTTGGAAAAAGTAAATCCCTTTTCAGGTACAACACGAAGGAAAGAGGGATTCCAAATGCAACTGAGATAACATTTTGTCTAGGGCGAGATAACGTTTTTTCTCTTTCTTTTTTCTTTCTCTTTTTCTCAGTCTGATGTTTAAGGTCTGACTTTTGATTGACAAAAGACAGCTTCTCATCGCCAATACCAGAGAATCTAGCCTGTGAGATATCAGACGCGACGTCACAAGTTAGGGTCTCAGGGAACCGGCGACGCGGCAGGCTTTGTATTTTGCCCGCCTGCCATATTGCCCTTTTCTCTCTGCTCAGCACTTCCGCCACTTTTACTCAATTTCCCTTTTACATTCTCCACACAGCACACCTTTCCGCTCTCTGTATTTCTCTCTCTCTCACTCTCTTTCTCTCTCTCTATCTCTTGTACTTTGCGAATTTATATATATATATATATATATACGTGTGTTACGCTCTCTTATTTCATTTTCATTTTACCTCACAGTCGAGTAAATTCCCATTCTCTGAATAGATTGAATAGATAAAAAAAAATATATATTCTATTTCCAAGTTAAATAACAGTAATAAATAACAAAAAATAACGTAAAAGAGAAATTATTTTGGTAAAATGTTCCTTGACAGTTGTGGACTTTTTTCTTTCACAATAGATTTATTTCGGCGAATTTTTCTAAATTCTAAACATTTTTTTTGTTTGGCAAACACGATTTTAAATTCGACAGTGTTTGGAAATTTCAGAATTCAATTGGAAAATTCAATTCTGAGCCAAAAATTTCTTTATTTGACTGAAAATAAATTCACAGTCAAGTAAATTTCTTTATTTGGCTGAAAATATTTGGCTAAAAAATAGTTTTTAACCAAAAAAATTCATTTATTAGACTACAAATCAATTTTTAACCAAAATTTGGCTAAAAATAAATTTTCAACCAAGTAAATTAATTTTTTGTCGACTGAAAATAAATTCTGAAGCAAATAAAATAATTTATTGGGCTGAAAAAAATTTTTGAACCAAATAGATTTCCTATTTGGCTAAAAATAAATTTTCAATCAACTAAATTGTTTTATTTGACTAAAAATAAATTTTGAGCTAAATAAATTTCTTTATTTGACTAAAAATCAATTTTGAAACAAATAAATTCTTCTATTCGGATGAAGATAAATTCAGGACCAAATAAATTATTTCATTGTACTAAAAATAATTTCTAAGGCAAATAAATTTTTTTTATTTGTCTAAAAAAGAATTCTGTACCAAATAAATTTCTTTATTTGTCGAAAAATAAATTTTTTACCAAACAAATTGTTTTATTTGGTAAAAAATAAGTTTTTAACAAAGCAAATTTATTTATTTGGCGAAAAATAAATTTTCAACCAAATAAAATAATTTATTAGGCTAAAAACAAATTCAGAACCAAATAAATTTCTTTATTCGGCTAAAAATAAATTTCGAACCAAATAAATTGTTTTATTTGATTAAAAACTAGTTTTGAACCGAATAAATCTCTTTATTTGACTAAATACAAATTTTAATTAAAATATTTTTCACATTTTGACGCTAAAAAAAATATTTTCAACGCCTAAAGCAAAAATAACAATACAATTTGAGAAAATCAATGATTACAAAAAGTGAAATAAAAATAAACGCCAGTGAAACAGATATACGATTGCGCAGTTTTTTTTCCTTTTTCAATAAGTCAAACATTGATTATCAGTTTAATGATAAAGAACCTGCGAGATCGGCTGTACAGAACAATAAGAAGAAGAAAAAGAAGATGTTCAGAATTGATCAATAATATACGAAATGTCTCAATAAATGTGACGTTACTTTTTTTTCTTTCTTTTTTTCTCCGCACTTTTTTTTGTCTCCCAAGACAAAACGCATTTTTTTCTTTCTTTTACACCTTTTTTTTTTGTTTTGTCAAGTCTCGCAATAGAGATGCATGTTGATCAGAGTTCAATTGTCCAACGCCGAGGCGCCGACGACCGGGAAAGTTAGCAAGTTGTACAGTGGACTTCTTATTTGCGAATTTGCATTCCCTACTATACAACCTACTACCTCACCCAGGCATCGCCGCTAGATTCTTTTAAGTTTCTCTTCAAAAACAAATTTTTTTTTTCTTTCTTCATTTCCATTCACCATTTTTTTTTCTCTATTGTATATATTAAAATTCTGCTAAAATTAATATTCTCGTCTATCGCATAATTCGTAGCCTTATAAGTTCTAAATAGAAAAAAAAGAAGAAATGTAGAAAATAGTACAAAAATACAAAATAGAACAAAAGTACAAAATAGATCGAGAATACAAAATAGAACGAAAGTACAAAATAGATCGAAAATACAAAATAGTTCCAAAATTGGAAATAGAACAAAAAGTACAGAATAGAATACAAGAACAAAATTTTGGTATAAAAATAATAATTAGCTGAAGAAAATAATTACTCTTTTTCTAACTAATAGACGAAATTCGTCGATTTTTTTTAATTCGCTGACAATGTTAAATTCACATACCATTAAATTTTGATAAAACCTAAAAGATATATATATATATTTTTTCGAAACATGCTGAAGGTAATTTAATACACAACAAAAAAAGCAGTAGACAACGATTATGAAGACGGAAGTCATAACGACTTTTGCAGCGTCAACAAAGAAAACAAAAAAAAATTCAAACACTCAGAAATTTTATAAAATACTGTAGCGATAATTATTTAAAATCGCAAATTCGCAGGTATATCAGCGTTGACGTCATTTATTATATACACACAGTAGGCAACGTGGACTTTGAAAAATATTTTTTTAATCTCCACTTTTCGTTTCATTTTCATTTCACTTAATTTATTATTTATTACTATTATTATTTACTATTATCTTTATTTTTATTTTATTTATTATTTTTTATTTTACTATTTTAATTAATAGTCGAATCTTTCTTTTTACTACTATTTATATTATTATTATTATAGTATAAAAAAATAATAATTATTATTATTATTACTAATTAATAAATTTGATAATTTGATTTATAATTTGATAATTAATTTATTAATTTGTTTTATTTATTTAAAATAGAATAATATTTGAAAATACAAGGTTAAATAATTCTTTAACGTTCATTTAGTATTTTTAATGGAATTCATTAATTCTAAAGAACAAAAAAAATTAAATATAAATAACAATCTTTTCTTCTTCATCATCGTAACAGGAGATTAAAAAAACACTTTTTTTTACCACTCTCTCTCTCTATATATACAGTAGCGCAGAAAATAACTTCAGTTGATAAATATTTGATGGAGACTTCTCTCTCTGGAATTTAAAGATCAAGTTATTTTGAAGTTTGAGAAAGAATTTATGAAATCGTTATATAAAAACAATAAAAAAAAAATTGATTCTTCTTTTCCTTAAGAAGACAATTGTGGAAGTAACAATAATATTAACAACAATAATAATAATAACGATAATAATAATAAAATAATAATAATAATAATAATAATAATTATTATTATTATTATAGTTATAATAATAATAGTTATAATAATAATAGTAATAATAATAATATTAATATTAGTAATATTAATATTAATGTAATAAAATTTAACAAAAAAAATAAAAATTAACAAAACAAAGAAAATCTTTACTCTATTAACATTAATAATAATTGAAAAATTAATTAAAACTATGAAAACAACTGTATGAAATTATAGTAACAGTTGATTCATAATTAATTAACAACTAATGATGATAATAATAAATAACAACAATAACAAATAATTATAATAATAAATAACAACACTAACAACTACTAATAGTAATAATAATAATAATAATAACTAACAATAACAAATACTAATAATAATAATAATAAAAAATAACAGTAACAAATAATACCTAATAATTAACAATAATAATATAGAACAATGATAATAAATAATAATAATAATTCTAGTATTAATTAATTAACTAATTATTAATTAATAAACGCAATAATAATAGTAGTAAAAAAAGATTTTCAAAAGAAAAAGCGACTGACCGAGTACAATATTAAATTAGTGTTTTGATTTATTCTTGACGAGTGTTTGTTTGTTTTTTTTTGTGTTATTGTTGATACCGGAAGTAAGCAGAAGTTTCGATGATTTTGTCGAAAACTTAACGCCGGCCTGACTACATGTACCGGTAGATAGGAGCTTGCGGTATGCATATAAAAAAGCCCACAAGTTCGGATCTACGGGTTAGTGTCATCAAGTAGCTGAACCAAATTTGCATTCGTTAATTGCCGATTTTCCTTCTAGTCCTCGAATGTCCTCCTCTCCTTCCTCGCGCACCTCTCTCTCTCTCTTTTTTTTATCTCTTTCCCCATTTTGCGGCATCTAAAAAAAAATACTTGTTAGAAATTGTCGCACTAAACAAATTATTATTATCACTATATTAGTGGTTATTTTCATTCATATATTAATTTTTCATTCAACATTATTCATTATCACTATGTATTAGTTTTATTTTCATTCATTCTAATTCTCATTCAACGTTATATATTATCACCGCAGTTATTATTTTTAATCAATTCTAATTGTCACTCGACATTTTTCATTGTTATTTATATTTTTTATTTTTATTAGCACTTATTTTAATTATTTCTAAAAATTAATTATGGTTATTGTTTTTATTTTCGCTTTTTTATTTTTATTTTTCCTATTGTCTTTATTTTTGCTTTTTTTATTTTGCATTTTTGCTTTTATTCTTGTTCTTGCTTTTTATTTATCTTTTTGCTATTATCTTTGCTTTTTTATTTTCTTTTTTACTTATTCTCATCATTTAATAATAGTAATGTAACATTAGGATCAAAAGTCATTTGTGGCTGCGTGGTAATTTACTTGCGTTTGTGTTTGAATCGTCGAGGGTTCGATCCCCCCCAGAATTGCGCGAAGAGCAAAAATTTATTTTTCCAAAGTGAAAAAGACCTGGTAGTGAAAAATATTGTTTTGTCTTTGAATGACAAATAAATTATAAATAAATAATAAATAAATTATAAATGAATAGTAAATAAATAACAAATAAATAGTACACAAATAGTAAATAACTAATAAATAAACAAAATAATAAATAAATTATAAAAAAGTAAGAAAATAATAAAAAATAAATAAAACAACAAATGACAAATAATAAATAAGAAAAAAGCATTAAAAAAAATAATAAATAAACAAACAATAATTAAATGGTAAAACAAGTGATAAAAAAAATAAACAATAATTAAATAGTGAAAAGAAGTAATAAATAATAAATACTAAATAAATAGTAAATAAATATTAGAGAAATAAATAAAATGAACTTATTGTTCTAGTCAAAGGGAAAAGATTAAAAAATCAAATCATCGAAAAAGGGAACTTTGTTTAAATAAATAATAAATAAATTACACCGGCATTAAAGCAGAGCTAACAGTAAATCACGACATGAGCGGAAAAAAAAATTTATTAAAATACTCTCGTTTTATTAATGAAGAAAAAAAAGGACTATATATATATATGACATTGAGCATATCATCATAAATTATTAATGTCAGGTTTGGAACGTTCGTACTTAACAATCGTGACGATGTAAAGTAAAAGCACTCTCGAACAATGGTTCATTGTCATAAGAGATTGTCGGTATAAAGTAAATTGATCACAATATGTTGTTGTTTTATCCCGCGCAGTGTTTCAGCTGTTAATGAACAAATTTTCTTTCTTTCTTTTTCTTCATTAAATCACAAAATCCGATTGAAAGTAATATATAAAAGCCGGAATAAAAACCACCGAAAAAATACTGAAATTTATTTTTAATTTTTTAAATTTTTTTACTGACTTTTTTTTTATTCAAGTAAATAAATATGAATAAAATTTCCCTCTTTCGGTTTTTATTAACAAAATTGATTATTATTTATTTATAAAAAAAGGGTTTTTTGGTTTGGGGTCCCCTTTACTTGACGCCAATGTCGTCGAGCGCGATCTGAGGAAAGAAAAAAAGGAGGATCCTACAAGAAAGAAACAAGAAGAGGAGCAAAAAGAATAAGAGTATAAAAAGGGGGAGTAGGTAGGCCTGGGCGTTGTAAAAATCCCCCCCGGCCTCTTCGTTCGCAGACAGTTTAATGGCCTCTGCAGAGTCTCCCCGTGGCCCAAAGGGATAAGGGCCCCGTTTCCAATTGACCGATTAGACATCAGTTGGATTATGTGCCCCGAGAAAAGAGAAAAAAAACTAACGTTTATTCCTATACATTTTTACGACATTCGCGCACACCTCATATAAATCGATTTAATCCCCGCACTATGTATATATACTCATTAAGGAGCAAGAGTGAGAGAGGAGGGGGAAAAACAAATTTAATACACCAATTAAACAATTATGTCCTATCTTGTTTCCCTTTATATGATTCTTCACACACCATCTTAATCGTAACATTTAACAAAATTTATCCTATTTTTATTCCCTTGCTTGCTGTAAATCTTCCATCTACTAAATTCCCTTTTTTTATTTTTCCCCATTTCTAGACTATTTTTCTAACAAAAAAATCATAAACTCCATAAATCTTGAATTTGAAACATTATTTTTTATTCGTGCACTAGCTGCGTGGTTAAGAGGAGTGACTGTCAGCTCCAAAGGGCTCGAGTTCGAATCCCCCAAGGTGAGGAAATTTTTACTTCGTACTTTCTGTGCTTCTTGTCAATTTTATATTTCTTCGCATTGTTAGATTAAATTTCGAATTCATTTTTCGACCATTACCAGTGGTAATAATTTTGATTACTTTTCTGCAATTTAATTAAAAAATCTTTCGTGTATTTAGAAGAAAATAATTTCTAACTATATGAATATTTAATTTGCTCTATTTTTAATTGCAGTATATATAGTAATTTTTTACAAACATGAGGGCAGAAGAATTTTTTTTTCGTTCTAAACGTGTTGAATATTTCGGGAATGAAACTTTTTTTCACTGCACAATTCGAATATTATATACGAATTAACAAATAATACTGTGATATTTTTATTATTAATAGAAAAATAAGAAAAAAATAGAAAGAAATGGAATAAATAGAAAAAATAGAAAGAAAAGAAAAAAATTTATAGCAATGGAATAAATAGAAAAAAATAAATAAATAGAAATGGAATAAATTGAAAAATTTGAAAAAATGAAAAAAATAGAAAAAAAAGAAAGAAATGGAATAAATAGAAAAAAATAAATAGAAATGGAATAAATTGAAACATTTTTAAAAATAAAAGAAAATAGAAAAAAAGAAAGAAATGGAATAAGTAGAAAAAATAGAATTAATAGAATGTTTCTATTATTAACAAAAATACAATCATTTACCCATTTATTTAATACACAAGATAATTTCCATTCGAAAATATCAGTAGCGAATATATAAAAAAAATAATCCAATAAAAGAATCTCACAGAATATAATCTTCCGGATTATTTAATTACACGAAGAATCGAACATCACCCCATTTAATAATTAGCCACCATACACATATTTGACCTTTACAAAAAAAATAATAAGAGAAGAAAAAAATAAAAAAATTATTTCCAATAATAATTAGCATAGAAATGAAAAAGATGGTTATATTTATGAAACGCAGTTAAAAAGTAAAAGAGCGCGAAAGTGAATCGTAAATGTCAGCAAAATATGGGGGGAAAAAAAAGAAAAGAAACTTAAATTTGTTAGAAAAAAAAGTGTGAGACAGAGAGGGAGGGAGATTTTTTTACTAATATTTAAAAAAGCAAAAGCAGAGAGGGAAAAAGTTAATTTTTACGAAAAAAAAAATTTATATCTAGTTACGCGTTAATAGCTTTCGTAAAATTGCAAAGTATATATATATATATGTATATACAGTATGACACACGGTTCATTGCGCTAAATTTTGACAATCTGTTGCCGGAGAAACGAGAGAATCAGTAAAAAGTATCTCGTGGAACAGGAACCCTTAACCGGTTTCGACTAAAGGGCCGCACGATTCGGTCCAAAAACTGCACGTATTATTTTAACGAAGATAAACGTGAGAGAATAGAAGAGCTTTTGCTTAGAATTATCTGCAGGTTTTTTTTTTTTTTTTTTAGAAAAAAGGAACAAATAAAACTATGGAGTTAAAAGCAGTTCAAAGGAAAAAAAAGAAATTTACACAATTTAAATTAATTTTCTTTTTTTGAATAGCCAGTTTATAGCCAGTTTATATTTAGTCTCGAAATTAATATTCCGTATCTTCTTTTTCCAAAATAATATTTTATCTCCTTTTTTATTAATAGCCAGTTTATACTCAGTCTCTAAATTAATATTCCGCGTCATCTTTTTCCAAAATAATATTTTATCTCCTTTTTAACGAACCAGAAAATTGGAATTAATATTTTAATTCGTCTTTGGAAATAAATATTAACGAGCCATTCCACAGCCTAGATGGACCCCAGATTGATAACAATACTATTTTTGACTCAATATTTAAACATTTTTATATTTATATTTAGTCAAAAATTTTTTACATATTTAAAAAAAGATAAAAGTTAAAAAAAAAGTTGAGTTGCATTCCAAAAGGTTTTACATTAAACAAAAATCGAAAAAAATAAAAGAAAAAGTGTTAATTCTATGATTTTTGGTTAAAATTTAATCTAATGTCTATGGAATGATGGAACAAAATTAAGAACACATAATGAGTATAATTTTGTTTATCAAGATTAGCCGCAGCACAGAAGAATCATCCTCATAGAGTGCAGGAGAAGAGTAGAGATGTTTAGTGAAATGATTGAGTGCAGCTCTTTATATATATACATGTGCATAATGACTCTGATTACAAATTTCTATCGCTCGATAACTATCAATCTTGGCGCAATTCTGATTGTCCTATTCATAGAGCCCAATAATTTTCCATCTTTTCCTATAATTATTATGTTATTGCCATTCGAATTATACTTTTCTATTTAACGAAATATAGTGTATATAAATAAATTATTAGTAATTCTTCTAAAATAATTACCATTTCCATTTTTTGGTTAAGAAAAAAAAAACAGTTTTAATGGCTCAATCCTGGCTGTAACTTGGCGAATCAATTTCAAAAATTATTATAAAGGAATATTTCAATATTTCACTATTTTTATATTTTCCATATTTTTCACCTTTAAAAAAAATTAAAATTTGAAAATAAATGAAAATTCTTAACATCGCAAAATTGACAATATTGGCTCTGTCTTGGCTATGACTTGGCGTGTAATTTTTCTAGATTTTCAATAGCAAACGAAAATTGTTGCAAATTTTGTGTTTTACATTAAAAAATAAATTTCTTTCCAACTGTAGAATTTTTATTTTCTCAATACTGGCTCTGTATGGGCTATGACTTGGCGTGCAGTTCTTGTAGTTTTCAAACAGTAAACAAAAATATTGTTTCAACCGTTATGTATCACACTAGAAAATAAATTTCTTCCTAACTATAGAATTTACATTTTGTCAATCCTGGCCCTGTCTGGGCTAATGATAAACTTTTCTTTTAAATGCTAGAAAAAAATACAATTTTCCACAATTTGATATATTTATTTAAATGTGTATTTAGCAACAAAACTGGAAGTACTTTTAAAGATATAAATTTTTTTCTATCAAGGCTCAGACTTGGTTGCGATCTGGCACTTAATACTTAATTAAAATATAAAAAAAATTTCTCGAAGATTAAAAAGAAAATTACAAAATTCAATATTAGAAAAATAATTTTAAAAATAATGTTACAAAAGAATAAAATTCGGTATCTCGGCTCTGACCTGGCAACTTTCGTTTTTTTAAATCATTTTTTCATCAAATTTTGCCAAAAAAATTGAAAAAACACCGTCAAATTAAAAAACATGAAAGAAATTTCATAATCCCTGCTCTATCTTGGTAAAATTATTAGAAAAATTACGTATTTTTTCGTTAATTTAATATTTAAACTTGGCTCTAAGTTGGTAACATAAAGAAAATTGTATTTTGACCCTAATTCAACTGTTTAAACTCCAAAAAAACTTTTAACAGTAGACAATAAATCGAAATTAGCCAATCCTGGCTCTAAGTTGGAGAAACAAAAAAAATCGTATTTTTATACTAGAATCCAAAATTTAAAAGCGTGTAGAAACTTTGTATAAAGAATCTTTTAATACAGTGTAAGTAGTAGAAATTAGTCAATCCTGGCTCCAAGTTGGCAGAACAAAAAAAGTCTCTTTTTTAACCTATTTCAAGGGTTTTAACTACATAGAAACTTTTAATAGTAAAAAAAGAAGTAAAAATAAGTCAATCCTGGCTCTAACTTGGCAAACGAAAAGAAAATTGTATTTTGCCCCTAATTTAACTGTTTTAACCCCCAAAAAAACTTTCAACTGTAAAAAAACAACTCAAAATAAGTAATTATCACTACTTTATCTATAAACAAAAAATACATTTTTGCTCACAAGAAAACATCTCATACATATTCGTGTTCAAAAAAAAAAAAGAGGGAGTTTCTCGACTAAATCAAATAGGGCTTCAGGGGGTGACTTTCAAGGACGCTTCTGAAGCACATGTGAGAATCTGGAAGTAGTAACTTTCAAGTTCAAAACACACGTGTCTGTTTGGAATTAGAAGTAGTTATTTTACGTGCTTGTAACGCGCGTCATACAAATTTGTACATTGGCCTGTGCACATACATGCAATTTGTGGGCGTAAGGACGAAAAGGTAGAACGGGGGGGAGAGGATGACGCGTAATCACAGGGGCGTTGGATTAGGGGGCATTGAGGTGGTGGGGACGGGGGCCACCGCCATATTATATTTAGCGAGACACGGTCGTCGTGTGAATGAACTGCAAATGCAGGGACGACCGTTTCAAATTATTTCCCCTTCCCTTAATATATTATATATACTTTCGAGGAGATCCAATAAAAAAAATTATATTGCCTACTTTTTCTTATACGCGCTCTGCCTCCATAATCACCTTTTATTAACGAACAAACAATTTTCTCCAAAGTAGCGCAATTCAATGAAAAATTTATTAATTACCAGTGTGTATTATATTTAAATCTCTCGTACAATTTTTATTTCGAAGGATAACAAATTATGAGACAAAAAAAGGTATCAAAATGTTGCTATTTTGATATTTTTTTTAATTTGATTTTCTTTAAAAAACTGTCGGTACATTTTTTTTTATTTTATTTTATTTTTTTTTCTTTTCTTATACGAAAATGAAATTAACTCCCAGCTCTGAAAAAAATCTTATTCTTTAAAAGTACACTGAAAAAAAAATTTATTTGATTCAAATAACCGATTATTTGTCTATAATCAAATAAATATTTACTTGAATAAAATAATTTTCATTTGAATCAAATAAATTGTATTTGAATCAAATATTTCAGTATTTGAAGCAAATACTAATTAATTGATTCAAATAAAAATTATTTGATTCAAGTAAATATTTATTTGATTATAGACAAATAATCGGTTATTTGAATCAAATAAATTTTTTTTTCAGTGTATGAAATGCGGTAAATTTATCAAATGAACCGAAGCAATAATCGATAAATTGGGAATAATTATAATATATAACATCGGATTATTTAGATCGTCTAATTTGATAGTAGACAATAATTAATGTCATAATTAATGTGAAAGCGTGTATTTGATGTTGATGTCAAAATTAAAATCCAATAGCAACTGAGATTTATGAAATTATAAATTTACCGATATATAGGCAATACCGAAATTTATCATCACACATATATTTCCCACATCTAAATCTTCGCAAATTTTATAATTCAATAAATTATTAATTTATCAATTTATAAAAATCAATTAATGAATTAATTAACTACAAATTTTTGATTAATTTCTTCTACATTTTTTTCTTTGTATGCAATTTTATAATATTTATAAAAATCAGTCAATAATTAACTACAAATTTTTTATTAATTTTTTTCTTCCCATATATGCAATTTCTGAATTTAATAAAAATAAATCAAAAATTAATAATTTATCAAAATCGATTAATTAGTAGCTACAAATTTTTCATTAATTTCTTAATTTTCCAAAAAAAACATTTTAGTTGAAAAAAATAATGGAAAATTATTTCTTCCGGAAGTGTATAGGTAAACGGCGAGTCTCTAAGAAAAATTGAGGAAGAAAGAGAGCGAAAGGAAGGGAAGGTCGAAGGAAGCAAAAGCTAAAGATGTCGAGAGAAAGAGATGGAAATACAAGTTGCAGAAAATATCATTGGCGTAGAATCACGAATTTCTTTTTATGTTAAATTTTTTCCGCATCAAAAAGAGAAATTTTATTTTTTAAAGTCAAAAGTTTGTTTTTAAAGTTAGAATAAATAGTCATGAAAAAATTCCTCTAAAAATATATTGAAAACTTTTCTGGATGAAAAAAAATGCTTATTAGCGACTGGAATATGCAGTAATTATTTGTTAATTAATAATATTTACTGCTGTTGGAAAGTTAACAACGAAAAGATTAATTTAAAGAAATTTTACTTTATAAGTAAATGTTTTTTTACTATCAATTAATTACAACTGACATAATTTTCCGACATAAAATTAATTTTCTTAAATTCTTTAGCAAAAAAAAAAATTTTTTTTCACTCTGTATAAACTTGAATTATAGTGAATTTACTAATTTGAATTAGTGACTGACTTTTGAATTAGTAAACATTACTAAATAAAATAATAATAATACATTAGTAAAAAATTACTATTTTGTAGAATAATTTACTAATTTAAAAGCAAAAAGGCAGTTCACTAATTCAAATTAGTAAATTTACTAATTCGGACTATAGTTAAAAATTCATAGAAGAATATTTAAGGTCATGGAATTAACAGAAAAATTTTTAATCTTTGAAATTTGGAATCAAATTCAAATAGAAATTCGAATTCTGTAAAACGTTTTATAGTAGAATTTTACTAAGAAATATTGTAAAATGTTGTATTAATTTTTAGTAGTTTTCATAGACGACTTTTCCCCTTTTTATATTTAGGAGAATATTACTAATTTTTAGTCAAAATCTTACTAATCTTTTAGTTGAATTCCACTAGTTGAAAGTGACTTATGTCACTAAATAATTAGTAATATTAACTAAAAATAAAACAGTTCTACTAATTGTCAGTAGAATTCGATTAATCAATTAGTAAAATCTGCTAACATTTAGTAAAAAAAAACTCTATATTTGTTTGTAAAATTTCAGTAGAATTATTATTAAATAATTATTCGGTTAAAATAAAAATTCGAATTCTAAAAACCATTTTCGCTTAAATTTTCAAAATTAACCGAATCGAGTCACTATAAAAATAAATATAGACCTGATGAGTTTTTTTCAACACTTTATACACATAATATATACACTTTCGTGAAAAACATGTAAATGAAGAGGGCAGTATTATGATCCTGGCGTTTTCCTGGCTCTCGTACGTTTATAAGTGAGGCGAATGAGAAGAAATAGAGAGATAGAGGGAATAAGTAGTTTGGCAATGGTTATATAGCCAAGAAAGAGGAGGAAGAGAGCGGTTTACGAGAAAAACGAGAGAGGAGAGGCAGAAGTGTATAAGAAAAGAGAGTGGACACAGACCTCCCCATAGCAACACGACGCTATAAGGCACTATAAGGTTTGTACATAATATGGTTGTATGTGCAATATTATATCTCTCTCACTCTCTCTTTTATGTGTGTATATATATATATATATATACAATACGTGACTTTCATATGGTAGCCGAGGTGAAAATTGAGGATAAGTGTACCAGCTAGACGTACATACATCAAAGTAAAAGTTAAACACAGAAAGTTGTTGACTCTCAAAAGGGCGAAAAGAATAATACTCTATTAGCCAAATCTAAAACACTATGTGCTTTTTTTAAACATTGGTAATTATTTTCGCCATCTTTTGGGAATTTAAATTTATGTCGCTGTGAACTATATATGTTTAACTTAGGTTTGGCTATGTTGAACATAGGTAAACATGGACAAACATAAGTTAAACATAGTCAAACATAA
>CM065465.1:36061817-36086817 GCA_032872475.1 Leptopilina myrica (nomen nudum) | reverse complement strand
TGATAATGAAAAATATTTGAAATCGGTGTCTTCGACCTTCTATTTGTGGAAAAGTCGGGTCACATACACCTGCCCCGCAGGCGAATAAACGATCATTCATAATCGTAAGTGACACGCACCTTTTTCCCAATCACTCGCGCGTGTCTCTTTCTCTCTCTCACTCTCTCGATAAGATATTAAATATATTAATAGAAGCTAAATATGTATTTAATAATACCCCCCTAACAAATGGAGATAAAAATTAATTCCATTAAAAATAAATCCAAAGATGCTATTAAATCAAAAATGGAAATTGGGAACTGAATCAAAAATGAAAATATTGTGAACTGAATAAAAATTTGAAATTAGTAATTAACGGAAAAAAAATTGTTTGATTCAAATAATCGATTACTTGACTATTATTAATCATTTAAATTCAATCAAATAATTTTTATTCAAATTTAATTGAACGGTTCAGATCATAATTTGCTTCAAATACTGAAATTATTGGTCTAAGTACTGAAAACTATTGGATCAAATACCATTTAAATGACTCCAATAAATATTATTCGATTAAAGTATTTAAATATTTAATAGATTTTAGTCAATTAAACGGTTTTTTAAACCAAATAAATTTTTTTCTTCCAGTCTGACTATTAAAACTTCCAGCTAAAAATACAATTCGAAATCGTAGAAGTGTAAATTTGTTGTGTATCAAAACCAAAATCAAATTCAGTTCGTCTAATTGCGTTCCCCTCGTAAAAATCGAAACGAAAAACAAAATCTTACTTCCAGAAGTCGTTCTACATAATTGTAATCTGAAAAATTCAAAATAGATTATTTTTTATCTACCAAGATAAAGATGTAATTAAAAATATAGAACAAGATAGTAAATTAAAACTAGACACAAGCAACTGCATAAATAGAGGCACAAGTTTTCCTGCAGATATCAAAGTTGAGACAAAAAACGAATAAAAAATACTGCTTCGGAATTTTCCTTTTTTTTCATCTCAATTTTGATATCCTAGGAGAAAAATTGGCAGAAAACGAATTTGAAAAAATCGAAAAAAATATTTTCGGGCACGAAAATAGATTGAATTATTTGTGTTGTCATTATAGAGGCGCGAGGAGGAGTTAAGACTAGATTAAGAGGATTTCGTCATTTTGAGAATGTCGGCACGGAAATGAGGTCTAAATTCTAGCAGCTTTCTTTGAAAAATTCCAAAACACTCGAATTTTGTCATCCACAGAAAAAAACAACACGATAGAGTAGGCGATCTATAAAAAATGTATCATTTGCTTTTTATTTGTGAAATGTCTTTTAGTTTTAAAATTTTCCATAACGCTTCGTTTCTCTTCGAAAACAAAATATCATTATATTTAATATATGTATGTCTGAGAGTAATCTGAGACCTTAAAGTATCTAAATATATCTCACTTGCATATTTTTGAATAACTACAAGAAAGTAGTTTCAGCTGTAAAGAATGCCGGACAACTAAATTTCACAATCCACATTAATTAATTAATATCAAAAAAGAATATTAAAATTAATAAAATTAATTATACAAAAAAAAATTGAATTAAATTCATCAAAAAATTAATTAACTGAAGTAATGACTTTTAACAATTTTTTTTACTGAAGAAAATTACCTTTGAGTGACGTCTTTTTTTCCGGCGAAGAAATTTCACTAACGAAGATATTGAATGCTTAATAGAATACATTTTTTCGCGAGCGTAGATTTTATAACAACACTAACAAATTAAAAATACGCACTATTTTAATTATTCATTAAAACACAAATGACATTTAAAGTCGCAATGAATTTCAAACCATCGCAAATAGAAAATAGAAACAAAATTCACGAATCAATCAATTTTTTGGTAAATTGAGTAAAAACGCGGAATATGCAAAAAAAAACCCGCCGCGTTTTGCCTCTACAGGGAAATCAACCCGTTTGATCAATTATTATAACACAAAAAAAACATTTTTTCCTAAACAATTTTTATTCCCTTCCAGCGGTAATTAAATGTAATAATTTAGAGAAAAATTATTTTCGAAACATAATTTTATGTAATTAATTTTCACATAGAATACATTGACTTTCTTTCTAATATAAAGCAATAAATTTCTCTTTATGAATTTCATTTTATAATCGAGTGGCGAATCGAGACGGCTAAACTTCGACTGACACATGAAATTAAATAAAATTCCTAAATTTCCAAAGGTCGACAAATATCGAATAAAATTTTCGTTCTAAATATAAACACATTAATAACAATGTTAAAATTCCATTGTTTTCGGAAGACAACATAATATTAGTCATCATACGGAAAATTTTCTATCAATTTTCGATTCAACTTCTCTGTCGAGCGGCATTTTTCCTAAAAATAAAACTTTTGTAGAAACAAAATTAAATCAAATTGTGACAATAAGAGAAAAATAAAAAGAAGTTCGACTGATATTTTATTCAGTCATTGTCGGATGTTGTGTCAAGTATATGACTAAGAATTATCTTATATTTGCAAATGCGGAAATAGTCTTATCTGAATTTAATTTTTTTTATTTAAAGCTCCATACGCGCGTGTATTGATAAACTAAACATGAAAGTGGCGAATAAATAACAAACAGTTCATTAATTTGTCTTAAAATCAAAGCAAATTGCAAATTGCAAAAAAACGGTGGGTATTGCGGATTTTCGAAATTTGGTTAAAAGGAATATAAATAAAAATAGAATACTTTCTGTAATCATTCAATTGCAAATAATTAAATCTGAATGAGTAAAAAAAATTACTAATTTCCAAAGAGCACGAACATAAGCTAAAAATCATAATTATTTGTCTCTTTTGTTCGTATTTTTTACTAAAAAAAATAAATTGATAAATTCGGCTATCGAATATTTCGAGCCGCTAAATTAATCAAATAGCAAATTCAGATTCAGACATAGTAAAACTATTATCGAATAATGAAAAGTAAAAATTACCAGTTTGAGACAACTTTCCTAAAATAGAATCAAACCCTGCTCAAATCCTCTTTGAAAATGAGAACGTAAAAAGTGGATCTGCCATAAAAGAATCGTGTATCAACTACATTGGTTTTCCATTTCAATGAAATTCTTCTTCACTTGACTTAAAAAAAAAAAAAAAAACCCCCAATGAAGTTGCTCTTTTTTCTGAAAGGAACAACTGTAGCAAAATAATCGATTTATAAAAATTAGATTTAGATATTGAGAGAAGAAGGAAAAAGCCCATTTTGTCAAGTGAAAAATCTTTTTCCTCCTTTTAAAACGATTTATATTCCCAGGCTTGTCAAACATCTGTCAAGAGGGAAAAACGTTGAAAATTGGAGGGGTGGAGCACCTGCTCAACTGCAAAAATTACACATCGACTTCCCTCTACACTTAAGTCGCCTCTAGATTGTATCTTTTATATATATGTACACACAACACTCTTTTTTTTCTTCCTTGCCAATCCAATGTAATTAAAACGTTTTATCAAACAAATTAATCTCCCTAAGTATCAAAGCTTGAGGAGCAAAATCGTATAGGCACATTCTTCACCGCCATTGGAATATAAACATTGATCTGAAATTTAAATACCATATTTAAAGTTTCAAAAAAGTGGATTTAAAAACGCTGAAATAAATTTAGCGAAATAACTGACAAAATTAAAAATATTCCCTAAATAACAGTCGAAATAATAAAAATATTCCTCAAATGTAAAATTATTGACAATATTCCAAAGATTATTAATATTACAAAAATACTTCTAAAACTAAAACAAAAAAAAAAAGTAATTTCTATACTGCAACTTTTCTATCTCGATTTCAGACCCTTATCAGAAGAAGTTTGTCGCAAATATACACTTGTTCAAAGTAATGCAGCAAGATGTGACTCATGAATCTTTACAGAATGAGATCACTCGTTAATAGCAGATAACCTCGTTATTTAGTTTATAATTACGGTTTTGTTTCATTGTTTATGATCAGAATCTCATTGTTAAATAATTCCTCCAATGAAACAAAAACGCAAAAGATTTAGCATAAATTAGAAAAACGTAAAATATTTATTGTGTGATTAAAGTTTCGAACGTTCAAATCAACGAAATTTTTTTTACCTCAAGTATTTTAGAAAATTGCTATCCAAAAAGTAAAAATAATTAAAATTAAATAATATTTAGTTTAGAACTAATTTGTTTTAATTTAATGAACATTTTTTTTGTAAAGAAATACAAATTAGAAAAAGTAAAAAAAATATTGTCGTTCATTTGACATTGACATTTTCTTCTATAAAGTAAAAAAAAAGTCACGAAAAAGGGAAATTTTGATCAATAAAACAAGAAATTAACCGTCTGTTTAAAATAGAAAACAACACCCTAATATTAATGAAAGTATAATATAATATCGAGGTCAAGATATTATCTACTAAATTAATCCAACTAATTATACTTTATCCGTATGTTTCTCTTTTCCGAGAAAAATCGTTAAGAACAAACATTTCCTAATTGAATACTCCGTGGAAAGAAATCAACTCTTTCGATTTGTAAAAATAGTTGTACTTTCTTTAGTTTTTAAAAATTCGAACCTGTATTTCGAGTAGGAGCTCTGTCTTTTTCCTTCGGATGTCGATTAAAATCTTCTGCTGTTCTGGCGTCAATTCTGAAACGAAAAATCAGAATTAGTTTACCAAAATTAACGTTGATTAATTATTTAGAAAAAAATAAATAAAAAAAAATGTTTACGCGAATGAAATTTTTATAAAATTCTTTTGAATATTTTAAATAATTAAATAATTTAATAATATTAATATTTATTTAATAATTTGCTTACAAAGTGAAATTCTTCGCAAAAAAATCAATTACTTTCTGAAAATTCTTGTCAGGAATTCAATTTACTATTTCCTTACAAAGTATTCTTCACAAGAGTTGAATTCGTGTTTAAATACATTTTTATCAGAAAATTCTACGAGAATTTAATTATTTAATGCCCGATTAAGAAAAAAAAGTGTTCTGAAAACCACTGGACTTTAAAGATTTAAATCCTGAAAATTTGATCAGCGTGGAAAGTAATGAAATTTTTTTTTTTCTATAGAAAAAGAATATCGTGACAGTAAGACTCCCAGTTTCAATGAGTTCGAGCAGAGGGCTTATTAGAGTCAATTTAGTGAAGGCTTCTTAAAATAGACCATTGAAATAATTGCGACTGGGGACACCTGTGACGAATACGACAATAATTAGATTAGACATTCTATATATACACATTTATTCGCTTGAAACTTTTCTTTCATGTAAAAAATACAAATACCCATAAACAAGTTTATTTCACCAAAGAAAAACTCCCACACAAAATTCTTTTGTTTCGAAAAACAATATTCTTTTGAAAATCAAAATAAAATACATATCTCCCATTGAACAATAGAATGGAAAATTTCAAGGACTTGTGAATTTATTATTATTTTTTTTTTACGAGCAATTTTCCTTAATTATAAAACTGTTGTTTCGCTCATTTATATGACACGAAGCAGAGCACAGAACTGTTATATTCAATGGCAGTGGGAATACCGTAACATTTTTTTCTTGTCCTCCGTTGTAAAGGAATAAGTTATGTAATACAAACGGACACATATACCCTCTTCCTTTTTTTTTACAACGAGCTAAGGTTACGTCCTCGAGCGGAACGATATTAGAACTTGTTCCGCACACACATAACAATGTCTCGCTAACGGGGTCGTCGCTTGTGGACGATAAATCACCACAACAATATTTTTTTAACCCTTTCTGTATAAATTATTATTTTTCGTGTTGCCACTTTACACTCACCCCTCAATAAAAAGAAAAGAACTAACCTGAAAAATGCAAAATACAAGAAGAAATCTTTCATCTTCTCTGTTCTCTCCAATATACCAAAGACTATAAAACAGGTAGTTTGACACTTTACTCTCCAACTAACAGTTTATATTTGTTCGAGGCTTCGACAAAATATTTACTTGCACTTGAACGGTTTTACCGTTACGTGACGAGAAAATTTAATTTTCCAGATTAATTACAAAATAGAGCCACATCACGTGATCTCAAAAATTAATTAACGAAAGATTTTCTTTTCCTAAGGGAGGATATGAGATTCTTCTTTTTATATACGAAATCAGTGCATCGAGATTCAAGATGTTTACATACAGAGATTACCGAGAGGCTGATTGATTGATTGAAATGCATCGAGTTCGATCGAATCGAAATAGCCTCTAGTAGAGATAAATTAGTAATTAAATCTCCGTAGAGTGGAGAAAGTATCGAAAGAAAGAAAAGTTTTTGGGTTTGTTTACGATAGACAGGAAACATTTTTGCTTGAATACAATTACGCACGCATGCGTCATTGAGAGAAAGCCGCTCCTGACAAAAACTGATTGATAAAAATGATTTTTTGCCTAATTTTCGTAACATCTTTTACCTGTGGTACCGAACTGATCGACCTGGTGAACGCCAGAATTCACTCCCGATCCACCCAGACCGTCCAGATCTTGCCACATCTCCGGGAAATCACACTTCTTTTTACACAACACACGCATAACACATCTCACTCAAACGGCGCCATTTTCACTTGTGTGCTCCTTCTCTCTCCACATCTCTCATGCATATACAGAATTTTGATTCGTACAACTAACTCCACCTATCGGACGTACTTTCAACACAAGTGCAAATGATTTAAAAGCTGTCGGAGTGTCGGGCGTAGCATTTTTACGATTTTTACTTCCGCGTGGTGTTTATCAATTTGTTTAAAAAAAAAAAATACTAAAAGAAAAATTATAGGAGGGAATATTTTTTAAAATACCAGTACAATGTTAGTACTTTTTGAAACCCCGGCGGGGTATGCAATTTTTAAGGTGAGATAGTTTTAGTTCAAGTCTTCCGAGTTAATGGAAACCTAACCTAAAAAAATATGTCTAAACACGTGATTACATGTAAAAATTAGGTTATTAAATATTATTTATATTTACTACTAAGCAAGTTGTATTAAATCTGAAAAAAATTTAACCTTACAGTTACTGGATGAAAACAAACTATCAAAAGTCGATAATCTTTATCATGATTTCGAAACACCCGAAGCTGCAAGCAGAGTGTAAGTAATTATTTTATTTTTGACATATTAATATTGTTACAAGTATTTAATTTTATTTTCTCCTGATTTGTTAGTTAAAAATAAGAAAAAATCAAATTTTAATTTGAAACGTTTTCAAAATTAATTACTAAAAATCAAATTTCAAAAATTTAATTTTGTCAGTGTTTTCAACAGAAGTTCTCCAATTAATCCATTTAAGAATAATTTATTAAATATTAAATAACGAAATCATTTTAATTTGAATGAAAAATATTAATGTAAATTATAATATTAAGAAATATTGTAATATTTTTATCATCAATAATTAATTTCTATTCTATAGTAAAATTAATTTCTATTATATTCTACAATAAAAATAATTTATTTTAGAAATTATTTTTCTAAAAATTAAATTCTTCCCTTTTTTACAGAGTGAAATTGAAGCATTTTGAGAAATTCGCCGATACAACTGAGGCCCTGGCAGCAACAACGGCGGCAGTCGAGGGCAAAGTGAGTAAATCGTTGAAGAAAATCCTCAAGAAATATTGTGCGGAAGTACAGGAACAATTGGCCGTAGCCGACGCGAAACTAGGATCGGCAATCAAAGATAAATTGAGTTTATCATGTGTGAGCAATACGAACGTTCAGGAATTAATGCGATGCATCAGAAGTCAAATGGACAGTCTTCTCGCCGGCTTCCCGAAGAAAGAAATGACAGCAATGGCACTTGGTCTAGCTCACAGTCTCTCAAGATACAAATTGAAATTCTCACCCGACAAAATTGACACAATGATAATACAAGCAGTCTGCCTTCTCGACGATCTGGACAAAGAATTGAATAACTACGTGATGCGTTGTCGTGAATGGTACGGTTGGCATTTTCCCGAACTGGGAAAACTAATCACCGATAATGTCGCCTTTGTGAAAACAGTAAATGTAATCGGCACACGAGAGAATGCCTCATCAAGTGATTTATCCGACATTCTTCCCGAGGAGGTCGAGGAAAAAGTGAAAGAGGCCGCCGAAATTTCCATGGGCACGGAAATATCACACGACGACATTATCAATATTCAACATTTATGTGATCAAGTAATTGAAATTTCCCAGTACCGAGCGCAATTGTACGATTATTTGAAAGCGAGAATGATGGCAATGGCACCGAATTTGACAGTTCTCGTTGGTGATTTAGTTGGAGCGCGATTAATTTCCCACGCGGGATCACTCATCAATCTTGCCAAGCATCCGGCTTCGACAGTTCAGATTCTCGGCGCCGAGAAGGCACTTTTCCGAGCACTCAAAACAAAGAAGGACACACCAAAATATGGATTAATTTATCACGCTCAATTGGTTGGCTCGAGTTCGACGAAAAATAAGGGGAAAATGTCAAGAATGCTCGCCGCCAAGGCGTCACTGGCAATAAGAGTCGATGCACTCGGCGAGGATGTGACATTTGACTTTGGCGCCGAACACAAGGCAAAACTCGAGGCGAAACTGCGAATTCTCGAGGAGGGGAATTTGAGAAAGCTCAGCGGCACTGGTAAGGTGAAGGCCAAATTCGAAAAGTATCAAACCAAGAGTGAAATTGTTCAATATCCGGCGGCTGCGGATTCAACTTTGGCGACCACCAAGAGACGATTTTCGGAGGCTGAGGAGAAGAAACCGATGATTGAGGAGGTGAAGACCGAGGAGGAAGTGCCGAAGAAAAAGAAGAAGAAGAACGAGGAAGGTGGCGATGGTAAAGCAACGGAGGAAGTAGAGGAGCCGGAGCAGGAATTTGTCACGCCTAAGAAGAAAAAGAAGAAGATTAAGCAGGAACCCGCTGAGGAGGCTGATGAGTCCGTCAACGTTGAAGAGGCCGAAACGTCCGGTTCGTATTTTTACAAAAATTACTTTTCTAACTCTATTCTATTTTTTATTTCTATCGCATTTTCTATTTTTCTTTTTCTTTACAAATTTGTACATGAAGAATATTTTTCACAGAACCGAAGAAGAAGAAGAAAAAGAAGAAGGACAAGGATCTGAGCGAAACTATGGAAACGGAAGAAGCGACTTCAGAAGAAGCTGCCGCGTCTCTTGGAAGCGAAAAGAAGAAGAAAAAGAAGCTACAAGAGGAGAAAGTAGAAGAGGAAGAATCGGCAATTCCTGATGAATATCAAGCTTCAGGTTCATCAGAAAAGAAAAAGAAGAAGAAGAAGAAACACAAGTCAACCGAAGATCAGGACACGTAAATTTTTTTTTAATATAGAGAATATTAAAACTATTTTTTTTTTTGCAAACTGATCATAAAAAAAATTCACATTTTGTTACAAAATATCAGAAAAATACAATTCGTAATTTCTACGAATAAGCGTTAAAATCAGTTAATTTTTTCTAATTCCGTTATCTAACCGAGAAATTTCCCACTTTATTTGTATAAATCTCTCTTTTTTAAAAATTACTTCCTCTATTAGTCTTTTTTTACCAATAATTATTCCAATAGGTGCAAAAATTTTCTTGAATTTACTCTGAAATTAACAAATTAAAAAAGAAAAAATTGAATGAATGAAATCAACAAGTTAAAAAAGAAAAATTTGAATGAATGAAATCAACAAATTAAAAAAGAAAAAATTGAATGAACGAAATCAACAAATTAAAGAAAAAAATTTTAAATGTTTGTAAAATTAGTTTTCAACTAGATAAATACCTCAATTTTTTGATTTGTAATAATTACTTTTATGAATTTTTACTGTAAATAATATACGCCTTTTCTATTTTACTGTAAATATAAAATACATGTGATTTGTATTATGTAGAAAATTGTTTTTCTTTGCTCGAGAAGATTATCATTGAAAAGCTAAAAGATGGAGAATGACTCAATGAAATAAAAAAGTCCCTATATACTTGAGATTAGGTCACAATTATCAATTTAATTGTCTGAAAAAGTTTGAACCGGTTATAAAATCAGAAGCAATAAATTACTAAAAATCGAAAATAACGAAATTTTTAAATTCAAGGACGCGAAATTTTTGAACATTTGTTAAATATTGTTTTATCATTTAAAAATATTCTCACCTTTCATTCCTCTCGAATTGGAACAAAAACTAAGATAGGGGTAGGAATCGGTAGAATTGCATTGCATCGACAAAAATAGTCGTCTTCCGGTCATCCTTTTTCTTCTGTCGTCTCATTTTGTCATAAAATTTCCACGATTACCCTTGAGAATAACCAAAACTGCGTTGAATTCACTTTCCACATTTCTTCTACGCCTATCAACATTGTAAACGATCTTCATATTATCAACCTTGTTTCTTCTTCCTTCGTTGTTCGTTGAAAAAACTTTTCTCCAAGATGCGCAGATGTTTCTTCGACAAAAAATCCAAACGAATTGCGGCGATAAGCGACAATGTGGCTCTTTTTATACCACTTTTTCGCTGCTTCGCGCTCATTGGTCACTTTGCGTCTAGTGGGAGCGAACCGCGTCGTGTTCGCGATTGGTCGATCAGAAAAAAACCCCACTTTGTACGAGCGAAGCAAACCGAGGTTATAAATATGAGTTCCTCTTTTCACAGATTTGCATTTTTTAGGAACTCGCGTAATCGAAGAGAACTCGTATCGATCGAAAAAATTGTTTTATCTAAATCTTGTTTCACATTATGTCCGGGAGTTGATCGTTACAGTGTTAAATATAGTGCATCAAGATTTGATTTCATATTTTATCCATAAAAAAATAAATTATTCTCGAAAAGGTATATTTTTTCCATCTTCTTGATTTTTTTGAAAGCGAAAAAAACCGTTGTAAGTAGCAGGTATGCCAACTTGCGTTCGAAAAATTCCTAGTGCGATCAGTTGTTATTTTTTACATGAAAGTCTTATTTTGTATTACCGTGTTCTTTATTGATTCATAATCCAGTGTTTCACGATTATTCGAATTAGTTTAGTATGCAATTCTTCAACGAAACGATAATTGAGAAGTTAAAAACTAATGATTTTTATGAAAATAGCTCATGACGCCTCTGACTGCGCAGGCGCAGGTATATGTAAAAAATTTCTTTATCGTATTTTTTTGTATTTTTTCTGTAATTAACGATATTTTTTCACTAATTTTCCTACTCTTTTATAACCATTGAATCCTTTTTTCGTCTTTTATTCAGAATTTATAAAAAAAAGTGCAGTAAATTTAAAAGCGCGTGCTGCGCGAAACAATTGCGCACCAGCCCAGTAACACAGTTCATGCAGTTCATCTTTGCTGTTCATTGCTGCTACTAAACAAAAAATGACACTTTGTCACAGTATTTAGGATAAATAAGTTTGTGTTTTTATCGAGTGTAAAATTCACCACCCCCCTAGTTATTTATTTCGTTACTGTTTCAAATCTCGATAATAATTGTACTTGATGTGAAAAATGTTTATAATGTCGGCAAATTCAGACTTGAGCAAATTTCTCGACTCTCGTGTCAAATAACACATTCTTACGTAACGAATTATTTTCGCAATGAGAATGATAATCGTTGATATAGAAAACCAAAGCAGGTAAACGAGCAAAAACGTCGAGAAGTGTAATTCTGTCAAGTTATTAATGGCTCTGGGTGTAAGCCAGCTAGGAATATACTGTGTTCTCGAGCAGTGACCCTTTCTTATTTCTTGTTGGGCCCAACCCCCAATGGTAAATATGATTTCAATTATTATTACACATCCCTTATCAAGAAGCACTTAATTTATGTGAGGATATTAAAGTATGACAGCAGCACTTGTCATGGACACCGTCAACTGGGATCCTTGTAAGTATATTTTTTTTGTCTCCGTCTTCGTTTTGAAAGAATAATTTTAATTTTTTGCTATTTTTTTATTTTGGTAATTTTTTTTCACAATTAGAATTGTGGAAATGGTTATTGATCTGTCTATAACCTTCTTGACATGAGTTTCAATAATTAGCTTCATAAATTGTTGAGTATTAATCGTGGAAATTTCTATTAGTCGATGAGAGAAAATAAAAATAGAATTCTTTCAGCTTTGTCAAAGTTATTGAACTCCCTGGTGGAAAGTAAAGCTGATATTCCAAGTTGTACTGATGAGGAATTTGGATTTTTGAGTGAACTTTTGCAGTCTAAGGAGCTAAATGCTTTGGTCAAGGTTCACAATAAAGTATTGCACAATATTAAAGATGACAAATTTTATCCAATGCTGTCAAATGCGATGGATATTGACGTCGATGTTCTCGAGGTACTCGCGACCAAGACGCACGTATCTCAAGAATGCAGAGAACTTTTTCAACTTTTACAAAGACCACATATTCAGGTAATGAAAGTTTTCGACTAAAAAAAAATAATCAAAAAGAATTAATTTGAATTAAGTAATTAATTCATTTGAATGAAGTAATTAATTAATTTGATTTTTATAATTAATTAAGTAATTTGCAAAAGAGAATTTATTATCGTGGTGAAAAATTATTTTCCAGGGTTTATTGTGTGCTCACGATGCAGTTGCTCAAAAGGATTACGATCCAAGGTTACCGGATATCCCATTAGAAGTCGACGAGGACGAGGAAACAGTGAAAATTGTGCAACTAGTTAAATCGAATGAACCCCTGGTACGTGATTACGAGAATTTGTTTTTTTTCAGTGTTTTATATGCTACTTTCTACGAAAGGCGAGCTTATCAAATTATTATAATTAACGAAACAATTATTAGACTGTGTGAAGTGGTACTTTTTGTGATACATAGTTAATTTTTTATATACATATAATTTCTTTTCTTTTATTCGCCTCTATTTGAATTGCATGCAATATCAAATTTTTAGCTCCATTTAATAATATCGTAGGCACGTCTAGTGTAATTCCATCACCAGAAAGTTCTTCCATCAGTAAATTCTCTTTAAAATCATTTTTTTCATTTTAGCCAAAGATTTTTTTGAAATATTCTATTTTTTTCAATTTTTTATCTTAAGTATTAATTACTAATTATTATTATTATTATTATCATTCTTATTATTATTATTATTCTATTTTATTTTACTTTATCACTTTTTACAAATTTTGCCAAAAATCATAAATTTACAATCATTGAAAAAATAATTTTTTTTTTACCAATTTAATGTCCTTTTTGGTATGAAAGAAAATAGTTTTTTTTTGCTCCAGAGTATGCATTGAATTAATATAAATTGCTTTTATAATACGTTCCAAGTAATCACGTATTTTTTCATCGATCTATTTGCTTCGAAGAGTGGTGATGGCGTTGAACCGATTCTGGTAAGTTTTCTACAAAAGAACTTAGGTTGTACAATGATTAATTGCACTAGAATCTTCCTCATTTAGACGAGCGATTCAACGCACTTTTTTTAATGTATATATTTCAACAACAACAAAAAAATTGTAAATTACCTGCAATGCGTTTAATTTTAGTGCAAATTAGTTGCTAAAAATAAGTTGTAAATATTGTGTTGTTGTTTTGTACATTTTTTTCGTTATTTATTCACTGTACCTTGCAACGTAGTACAGCTATTTGGTAGTAAATTTTATACTTACGATTAATTATTATTATATGTATATTTCGTTTTATAATTTGTTAAAATTGTTTTTTTTTATTCTTTCGTTACAGAATTTATTTCGTTATTCGTTACTTTATTGTTAAGAATGATGGTCGAATTGAATTTGACAATTTGTTACTTTAGTATATAAAATAAGGTAACGAAGGATTTATTTAGTATTTATCTTTTTTTGTTGTATATTTGTCATTTGCACTCGAGGGACAATTTCTTAAGAATATTGTAATTAATTTTTGTAAACCGAAAGTTATCCAGAATTTGACAAGAATTTTAAATAACAAGATTTTAATAATCTTTTCTGTAAATTTAATGTTTTTAAAATCACACATAACTTGAGGTTAATGAAAGTTGGACATAAAAGCAAAACAATCGTTTTCTAAATAAATAAATGCGGGAATCAAAAAAAGAGTATTTTTCACAAATTTAATATTTATGGGGCAATTGAAGAATTTTTTTCGTTAAGAATTCAATTGTAATAAAGTGATTTGTTTCAGTGAATTACTTTGAACGAGTTTTCAACTTTGGAATTTAAATATACATTTATTTTTTTATTAGAAAAAAAAAGTTATTTTGCTTTTATTTGGAAATTGTCTCCTTTGAGTGTTCGTCTGCATGATCTCTTGTTTTGTTCTTAATTATTTGTAAATAAAATTCTTTTACAGATAACTTGTTTTTATTTTTTCCGCATGTCCATCGGACGAAACTTTGATTTTTCACTTTATAGATATTAAATTTCGTTGACATGAAACAAATCCATTGTCTCAACATATTCTACTTTCAACATATTATTTCTAATTTATTTCTTTTTTTGTCTATTTTTTTTACAATTGAACTTTTATTCCAGTGTCAATTTTATTTTGTTGAATTTGAATTTTTTGAACTCTATAAAAATGCAGCATGTAAATATTTTCGAAAGAAGGGAGAGGAAATAGATAATGAAATTGTCGATGTTTTAATTATACTTTTTAAGTTTTAGATGCAAAATTTCTTTTAATCGCATAGAGTGTGAGGTGTTATAATTAAATGTTTGAATGCACGTTGACAATACAGGGTGCAACGATAAAGACTGACGAGGACACTGGAAAAATTGTGATAGCGCGAATAATGCACGGTGGTGCAGCCGATAGATCCGGATTAATTCACGTTGGCGACGAGGTGTGCGAAGTCAATGGCATCAGCGTTGAGGGAAAAACGCCGAATTGTGTTCTAAAAATTTTGGTAAGTGTCGAAAAAGTTTTTCAAAAATTGCTAGAAAATTTGCAAGTATCTAACTGTGCATTAATTTAATGTTTCAAATTTCTGTTTTTTGTTGCAGCAAAATTCGGAAGGGACAATTACTTTCAAAATTGTGCCAGCGGACAGCAAAGGCGGAATGAGGGAAAGCAAGGTATCTTGTAAATTTTGAATTAATTGAATTTAAATATTTTTTGTTTTGGAAATGAATTGTAAAAGTGGAAGAAAATTATTTTATTTATTTTTTTTAGGTTCGTGTTCGAGCGCATTTTTCCTACAAAGCAGCCGAGGATCCTCACACACCCTGTAAAGAAGCGGGTCTCGATTTTTCCAAAGGGGACGTTCTTCATATAGTTAGCCAGGATGATATCTATTGGTGAATATCAACTGTTTCCCTTTTTATTCAATATTCGTTCCCTTGTTTTCTAAATTTCTAATTTACTAAATTTAAATTAATCGACAGGTGGCAAGCTAGGAGAGAAGGAGATCGAAACATGCGCGCAGGATTAATTCCGAGTCGAGCGCTCCAGGAACGTAGGATCATCGTTGAACGTCAGCAGAAAGAAAAAACCGACGAGGACACAATAAGTAAGAATACCTCCAAAATCTTTACTCCTTTTTCTCCCTTCGATGTTAATTCTCCTTTAATCTCTAAAATTAATTCCCCCACTTATTTTTTTCTAAAGACATTATTTATTTTCTTTTTAATAATGCTAACGAGATGTTTTTTTCTTACTAATGTTGCTAAATGTTTACAACTAACAAGCTTGCTAGATGTTTTAGAATCGCTAATCATTTTCTCGAGTCAATTAGCTTTCATGAATGGCGAAGGAACTAGGCGCTCTCGTAAATAATGCTTTTTAAAAAAAAATACAACGGATTCCTGCGACTGGGGTTCGATTGATGAGCAAAAAAAAAATAATAATCGTGAGGTTGATTTGATGTTTCCTTTTTGTTGTCGGCTAACGGTGACGTATAACCTAACCGTCGGTTAGGCTTGTGTTCTGTTCCAGTGCCTTTGCCTGCCTTGTGCCCCCGTCCCAGTAACTCTTTGCACGACTCGCCTACAAAGTGCAATATACAAGGAATTAAAACTAAAAAAATCATGTATGACGCTGCAGAGAATGACGACTTTGATCGCGAAGAGATTCCAACTTACGAGGAGGTGGCGAAACTCTATCCAAGGCCCGGTCTCTATCGACCTGTGGTTCTCATTGGACCGCCTGGAGTTGGACGCAATGAGCTCAAGAGAAGAATCATGGCCAGTGATCCTGACAAGTACAAAACCCCCGTGCCCTGTGAGTTTCAAATATTTTGTTTCTATTTAGTTCGAAATATTCCATTCTTCAATTTTTAATTGATTTATTCGAATATCTAGTTATATTGATTTATTCGAATATCTACTTATTGCACTAAATATTTAATTTTGCATTGAATATTAATTTCTCCAATTGTATCGTCGAGTAAATATTAATGAACCTAATTATATAGTCAAGTAAATATTTGCCTAATTGGATATGGAACTAAATGTTAATTCAGAACTAAATGTTAATTCACCTAATTGAATATTTAATTCTATTGATTGAGTTTGATTTATTAAAAATTTGGAAATATTCAGACACTTCGAGACCGTCGAGACTTGGCGAAGTAAACGGAAAGGAGTATCACTTCACATCGAGGGAGAGAATGGAGGAGGACATTCAGGCTGGGAAATTCATCGAGTACGGAGAGTACAAGGGAAATTTGTACGGAACCAACACAGAGAGCGTGAGTTCATTAGTCGACGCTGGATATGTTTGTCTCCTGAATCCCCATTATCAGGCCCTGAAAATGTTGAGATCGCCGAAATTGAAGCCGTATGTGATTTATATCAAGCCGCCGAGATTCGAAATTCTCAAGGAGACGAGGAACGAGGCCCGTGCGAGGTCCACTTTCGACGAAAATAATTCCCGAGGATTCACGGTAAAATGGAAACATTCATATTTTTTTTTACTCAAATGATGAATTTTTATTTATTGTGTATTTTTTTTTGCAGGACGAGGAATTCAATGAAATTCTACACAGCGCAGCGAGAATAGAATTTCTCTATTCGCATCTTTTCGACGAGGTGATCGTGAACGCAGACTTATCAATGGCCTTCGAGCAACTTGTAAACGCAATCCAGCGAGTAGAGACGGATCCCCTTTGGGTGCCAGCCTCCTGGGTGCAGTAAACAAAATGACAATGATGAATAAAACTCGACTATTTCTATTGAAAACAAAAACAAACCAAAAAAAACGGAGAGATTCAATTCGACTGCTAACGCTTTGTACTTGAAGAATTCCACTGAAGCAAATAGGATTTGAGATTTAAACAAGGAAAACTACGTTCGTATCATTTTTTTCTTTCTTTTCGTATTCAGTATTTTATTCACGTGATTTTTCTATAGTGTCTCAATTATTTTCGTCTAGAATAGAATCACTCGACGTTTCTCCAAAAAACAAAACAAAAATTAATCTAGATTAGGTAGGAAATTTAACTAGGATTGGAGTGTTTTAGACTTTTCAAAATTCGAGTCATTCCAAAAAGAATTTTTATCTTTGAATTGAAATCACGAAGTTAATTTTTTTTTAGTACTGGACATACATTTATTTATTAATCGAAAGTTGACTAGTAAAAAAAATCCACTCTACCTTGAATCAGTAAATCGAAGAATTTAATCGATGTTGACTTTCAAAATGAACTAATTTCAAAAATTGGAATGACTTTTTTAAAAAAACAAATCGAAATTTTCCAAATTGGAATTGTTCGGTTTATTAAGAAACTCATGTTTTAAAATATTTTTACTTTCCGTTTTTAAAAAATTTTCACGATGAAAATACAAGTGTTCTGGTTTTTAAAATATTTCGATTATATGAAAGAAAGGAAATGGACAAAATCTTTAAATAGGGAATAATTTTTATCCTTCCCTGTGTTTAGAAAAAAAAAGAGTAAAGTATCATCACTGCCAAATTTTATCGTTCGTTAAAAACAAAAATAATAAATTTTGAGCGAATGGCGATCGTTTCATTATTGATACACATTACTCGACTACTATGGATAATGTTTAATTCCGATTGTTGTTAATTGTTGCCAAATAAAAATTAAACTATAAAGGTACTATAAATAAATGTATATTTGTCTGAGTATATATTTATTTATAGTGCGAATAATATTATATATATTATAATATATAATAATATTGAAAAAAGAAAAGAGAAATATGTCCCATATTGTATTTTCCACTCTGCAATAATTATAAAAATTATAATAAGCTATTTTCCATATTGCAAATTGACATTGCAGTAAATTTTAGCTCATCCTCAATGTACACGCTATATGTTAATGAAATATAGAATTAAAAACAAAATTTATTCTTCTCGTAATTAATTTACATGGAAAGTTATTTTTTTGGTTGTAAAATTGATTTCAAGTCTAATTAATTTTATTTTATTTTATTTTTTTTTTTTTTTTGACAATCTAGAAAGTTCTTTTTATTTTCGACTGTATCTAAGAGTATTTTTATTAGATAAAAATAAAATTTTATTTTTATTTTAGACAAAAAAAATTATTTTCATTCAGTAGTATTTTTTCGATTTAAAATAGTAATTGTTTTTTTTAAATTCGTACTTTAAATACTAAATATTTACAAATACTTTTAGTTTTTTCAACGATTTTAAATCTTCACAATCGAAAATACTTGAATAAAAATTATTCGAAATAAATAATATTTGTAATGATCTAAAATGATTTAAAAAAAGAAAAAATTACTTAAATTGTTAAAAAATAGAGAAAAGATTTCAAAGATAGTTTCAGATGAAAAATGGATTTAAAAAGAAGTTCAACAACCCAGCAGATATGCAAATTCATATAAAAATCGATTTTTAGTTTTCTCAAAGTGAACTTTTAAATTTTTCGAGTGAAATTAAATTCCTAATTTGATTTCTTCTTCTATAATTATTCTATTTTCATTTCTAATTTTGTCGAATTTCTTTCTTTTTTCGATGAAATAACTTTATTATCTATTTCGCACTTATTTTTTTCTTTTTTTCATTTTCAGTGTTTTACTGCGAAGAAAATATGTTTAAAATTTGTTTTTTCATATTTTTTGCAGGAGAAACAGATTTGAATTCTAGTTTTAAAGTTTTTGCACCGCGTTTACATAAAAATAAAAATAAATGTTTTCTTTTGTACGAGAAAATGACACCAATAAAGAGGAGTAATTTTCTCTTGATGCCAACGCCCGATGTAAATTAGAATCACTTGCTCAATATAAATTTAGAACATTTAAATTAAGATCCTAAAGTGGAGAGAAGAACCTTTCAATGCCTGTCTCAGTAGTCTTGATTCAGCTAATTACACTAATGAGGACATTTTCTAATGCAACTTCTTTGGTCCTGAAAACCTGTTACTTTTTTTCTTTTCTCTAAATTGCCTCTTGTGTAAACGAGTATTTTTCAATTTAAACCACGTAAAGAATTTTTTCATCTTCGACGAGAATTTTTTTTTTTTAATTAATCGCAAGGGGAATATTTTTACAAAAAAAGTCCTTTTTTCGATTTGTAAATTATTTCCCTATCGCTTGTTATTCTATTTTTATAATATTGCGAATATTTCGTTATAATTTTATTATTTATTTCGTAAATAATTTTGTTTTTTCTCCTTTTTTCATGAAATGTTTTAAAATGAAAAAAAAATGAAATTTTTTGAAAATAAAATATTAATTTTTTCATTAAAGGAAAATGTTGTTGTTTTGTCGGCTAATGAATTGGCGGCGAACTATTTTTAGGAATAAAATTAAAACATTTGTTTAAAGGATTCATTATAAGCTTGAAAAAAAGCGACGATTGCTCGTATGATAATTTCTAGGTCGGGCACTGACAACTCGGTCCCAAAGGGTTAATTAAATTAAATGAAATTATTCTCGGGTTCTTTGTGTGGTTTTATGAAATAATTTCGTTGTCACTATGAGTCGGTGCTTTAATTGACACGCACTCTTTTAAAGTATATGGTCACTTCTTCAAATAAAGACAAGATTTTTATTTTAATTATTATTAATGAACTGCCCAAAAAAAAGAAGAGATAATTTATAATTAAAGAGATTTAGTTACTCTTGAAAATGACGCTTGGTCGTTTTCTTTGACGTCGTGACGGCCGTTTTTCTAGTCGATCGCGCGACGTTCAGATAGCCACGTCTTGTTTTCTTAACCAGTTCGTATCAATCTCCAAAGAAATCGAGTTGCCATTTTCAAAATAGAAATCTTCTCTTTTCCAAGTTTCACAATTATTGCTCTCTCTCTATGAAGTCGAACGTCTCGAGACGTCATTCATAATACGAGAGATATTCTTATTAATAATTTTTCCTATTATCAATATTATTTTTTTTTAAATATTATTATATTGAAGTAATTAAAATGATTACGAAAACTTTAATTAATTTTTACCAACTTTGCCATTTTTGTTAATATTTCTTTTGCTTTTTTCGAGGTTTTTTTTCAATTTAGTGCAAAAAGTGTGAGTGAGGGGAAAAATCTGAAGACACTGTCCCTACCGATTTGAAGACGATGATGATGATGATGATGATGATGAAAAAAACCGATGGACATAAGTGATGGCTAAATATAAAATAAACGGAATATAGAAACGTGCACACCAAGTCTCTGTGTAGTGGAGTATTTTTGGATTATTTTCTATGAAGAAATTCACGCCAGAGTGAGTGTTTACTTCCCTACTTGCTATTTTAATTTGACAAGAAATTATCTCGTGCTTTAGTCGAAAATAATTCTTTTATAAATCGAAATTTGTGCAAAAAAAAAAAATTATTCTTAGTTTTGATTTCGATTTTGGAAAATTTGCTTTTTAATAATTGAATTTCTTTTAAGAAAAGAAAAAAATTGCGAGTTTAATAAATTGTTTTTTCTCCTTTTTCATAAAAGTAAAGTTTTTTTTTTATTGAAAGAGAAAATTTTATTAGATTCGACTAATTACAAGCTCCTTTTTTCTGTAAATTTTCCTTGATCAAAGAGTTCAGAATAATAGATCATCTATTGATTAGGAATCAAGGTGTTACATCTTCCAAGATTTATTTTTAGATATTTCTTCATCTTTTCGAATCAAGTGATCGCCAAAAAAAATTATTTATAAAGAATCGCAATTTTTTGATGAAATTCTTTTTTAATTTGCAATTTTCGGCAAAATATTGTTCTTTTTAGTAAAATATTTTTCGTAACGATTGTAAAATTAGTAAAAATATTACTAGTAATAATAAAAATAGTAGTAATAATAATAATAATAAAAATAATAGCACTAATAATAATAATAAAAATAATAGTACTAATAATAATATAAATAATAGTACTAATGATAATAATAATAAATTACAGTAATATTTCAATGGACAAATTTTGGAAACAAATTTTTATTGTTCCACAAGTTTGGATGTAAAATTTCCCATCCGTTATTGAACTTGCAAGGCTTTTCCATTCACTGTCGATTTCTCAGAAGTTGACTAAAATAATTTTCCAACTGTCTTCACCCAATTTTATCGAGCTTTAATTATTTCAGAAAACTTTCAAACTTTTAAACCTTGATGTTTTATCGATAATGTGTATATGAAAGTTTGCGAATTCTCTCACATTTTAGAAAACATGTGAAATCAACGGGGTGCACATTTATATATATTTTTACAACTGAAACAACATATTTTAAAGACGTAACTAATTTTTTTTTCTCTCTCTCTTTTTTCTTGCTAAAAATATTTCGTCAAGAAACAAACAAAGAAAGAAAGAAAAGAATATTGTCATTTTTAAAATAACTTGAAGTATTTTTTTGCAAATTATAATTTTAAATATAGAAAATTTTTTTTAATTTAGCTTTTTGAATATTTTTTTTTACATTGAAAGTATAATTTGTGACATTGTGCAAATAATGTAATATAGATATTATAATCTTATAATTCCTTTAATAGAGATGTAAAATTACTAAATTTCAGTGGATTATTAAATTACGAGTAAAAGGCAATTTAATTTAATGTAAAAGGTATTTTAATTATCCCATAAGCTTTAAGGGATAATTTAATTCAAGCGAATAATTAATTTCATATAGAGAGTATTTGATGATTTCTAGTTGAGTAAATTATTAGCAGTATAAATGAAAATTGTATTGAATTTTTCGGGCAGAAATTACAAAAAAGGAGAATAAAAGATTAGGTTTTGTAATTTTTCTTGTACTTTTATTTAAAAAAAAGAGTTAATATTAATGATTATTTAATAGTAATTTTTAATTATTTATGAATTGATATTTGTGTGGAAAATAATTTTTTCTTTTCTTTTTGGATCCAGTATCGGCAACTGACACCTGGACAAAGCTCGCGCCTGCGTTTCTTCTACATATACATACACAAAACGTATATAAGACTTTGGAGTAACCCTCGTGGATTTTCACTGACGGAGGATGTAATTTAAACTTTAGCCCAGTAGACAATCAACCCCTTCGCGAACAATTTCTCTCCTTGAAATTTCACACTCTATAATTCGATCATTAAATTCAACCACGTGGACGGGAAAACATATCTGGCCCTCATTCAACACGTGTATTAATATTATGATCTCTATTCTTCGAAAATTGATCATTTTTCCCTTAAGGGAAAGAAAAACTTTTTCACTTTTCTCACTAACAAGTAAAGTTTTTCATTTTAATACACGAATGACACTTTTCAAATAGTTACATAATTGTTTTTCCGCTATTCTTCTTCCTCTTATTACTATTATTTTTATCATTATTATTATTGTTATTATTATTATTATTATTATTATTATTATTATTATTATTATTATCACTATTATTGTTATTACTATTTTTTTGCTATTATCATTATTTTTTTACTATTGTTACTATTTTTTATTTTTTCGGCACTGAATTCGTTTATTTTTCTATTTGAAACATTTATTAATTTCGTTTTTGGAAATTCGGAAATACAAAATAAAAAATACATTGTTTTTGAAGTCGAAACAAAGTTGATAAAATTTTTTTTGAATACTACGTGAAAAAATATGGGGGACAAAAATAATGAAGAATAAATAGCAATAAATTTGAAGATTTAAGAAATTTTAATTTTCGATTCGGTAATAATACATTTACGCATTTAAATCTGTATTGTAAAATGAAAACATCTAATTATATAACTCTGATTCAGAATTTCATTCACGTAACAAAAATTTATCTTTTTGACCGAGTTTCGACGGTATATTTTTCTAAGAATGAAATTCACCAACCACATTTGCTTGATTTGTTTTCAAAATCTCGAGTGGAATTTCCATTAAAAATTTCAACAGTCCGGTAAATAGGAAAAAAACAAAAACAGAAAATTTTAAAGTTAAAAAAAATTTATTGTACCATTTAATTATGAATAATTAGAAAAGAAAACGAAATTAATAAATGCAAAGAAAAAGAAATAAAATACAAATTTAACACTACTTTTTAATTTTTCTGTCCCGAATTTTTTTTTTTTTTCAATAAAAAGTGGAGAACACACGAAAGACTCAGAAGTGAGGAATAAAAGTTTTCAAGTATTATTTTCTTCGCGACTGCTGCGATTATATAATTGATTTCTCATTTGATTGATGAATTCTTGAAAAAGACTTCCGGAAACATGAATAAAATCGAAGTCGAAAATTATTTGGCACGTTTTCTGCTTAAGAAACCGTGATCTAGACCGTGACCCTGGTTAAAATGCAACCAAACAGATGATTTTAGTTGAGCATGGTGAAACTTTTATTAGAAGCTTCACTCAATTTTATGCCCTCTTCACACGAACGGATTACAATTTTATTTCCTTTTCTGCTTCATTACAAAACTGATCAAATTATACACAACTAACTGTCGTTTTCTAATTTACTTTTTTATTTCTCCAAATTGCATGCGGTGGATGTTGAAATTAAAAAAAAAATTAGGGGAAAAATTGCGAATAAATATTTAATAAGAGAAAGAATTGTAATTAATAATTAAATTATAATAATAAAATTTATAATTAATAATAATAATAATACTAATTATAATAATGATAATAAAAATAAGTTACAGAATTATAGTAATTAAATTTCCAATCACTAAAGTCAAATTAAAAATAATTTCAAATCGAATATGTAAAAATAATTTTTTCCTTTTAAATTCTTTCAGTGGCTCTAAAAGTGGATTTTTCTGAAATATGGTCCTAATAGGAACTACCATTCAGTCTGATTGCTATCCATCAACAGCGTCATTCAAGATCAAGATAAAACAAGTGAGTTTCAAATTTTAAATTTCATCATATTTTTTTATTCAACAAAAAAAATCCTCTTTGAATTTGTTAACAATTTCGCTATTGAATGTTACAAAAATTTTACATTAAAATTAGCAATGACTTGTTATTTTATTTTATTTTTTTCAAATATAAAGACATTATTGAAGGGAAAAAAATTGCTTGTATTAATTCTGAAAAGTATTATTAATGATTGGAGCTTTTGTGCTTGAAAGCTGACATGAATTTTAATGGGGATTTTATTCACTGTTGAGGTCTTCATTATTTTTATCACTCACAATTTATACGACGAATTTTTTTTCTCTTTCGCTTTAAAAACCATTTAATATGCTTTTATTTCTTTCGACTTTTAATTTTGCTAATTTATTATTATACTTAGCTAATTAAATCGATTTATTCTTCAAATCGATTGTAATTAATTTCGAAAAGGATTAAATTTTTAGTTTGGTTTTTTAATCGCCAGTAATTAAGTTTTATAAATAATTTTTTATTTTATTATTATTATTAGAATTATTATTATTACTATTAAAATTATTAGAATTATTGTTATTATTATTATTATTAATACTAATGTTTGTTAATCAATTGATCAATAATATTTATTAAGTAATTGATAATAATTTTTATCGATCAAGTGACTATTTTATTTGGATTTGATTATTATATTATATTATTATATTTATTAAGTATTTAATAACTTTTGATTAAATTTTAATTTGTTTTTTAATTTTTAATTTAAGAATTGATAATTGTGTCGATTATTGTAATAAAATAATTTTTATCAGTCGATTTATTGATATTTAAGGGCAGCTATTTTTGAAGAACTATCGATCGAATAATTGCTAATGAAAATTTACTATTTAT
>CM065465.1:35853000-36061317 GCA_032872475.1 Leptopilina myrica (nomen nudum) | reverse complement strand
CATCGAGGGAATTCCGCCGAACCATGTGATCACGACTGTGGATCCAAAATTGGAAGCAAGTGGACTGCAAACCTATCCTCACTTACCTGGACACTTGGACAGTCGGAGAATCGAGGAAATAAGGAGAACACTGTTCATAGGCAATTTGGATGTATCGGTAACGACAGAACAATTAATAGAATTTTTTGGTAATAATAATGTGGAAGTAAAATATGGAAGAATGTGTACCCGTGAATCAGACACTGAGCACTATGCACTAATTGAACTTACCGAGCAGACCTCAATAATTCCGGCATTACAATTAAATAACGAAGTGCTGGGCGATAAATCCATTAAAATCACACACTCGACGCAAGCAATATCGAAGCCCGAAGCAAAAAGTAACGAGGCAGCACAAAAGGAAATTGAGGAGGCAATGTCACGTGTAAAAGAAGCGCATAATTTAATTTCCGCAGCCATTGATCCAATGATTGGTGGCATGCTATCGAAAGATAAACGCAGTCGCAGTGGCTCACGTGGAAGGAAGTCACGATCACGTTCACGTGGTCGTTCGCGACGTTCACGTTCCCGTAAGCGTTCACGCTCCCGTCACAGACGTTCACGCTCGAGGCACCGTCGTCGTTCACGTTCACGTTCAAAACGACGATCACGCTCCAAAGAACGTCGAAGAAAATCCCAATCACGCCGTCGTAGCAGTTCACGAGGTCGTCATCGTTCACGCTCACGCTCCCGTCAACGACGCTCGAGATCGCGACGCTCACGCTCCCGATCCAAGGAGCGCAAGAAGAAATCACCAAAACGCCAACGCACCCGTTCACGCTCCCGCACACCGCGCAGCAAACGCTCGAAATCAAGAACAAGACGCTCACGCTCCAAGTCAAAGTCAAGATCGTCAAAATCGAAATACTCCGAGAAGTCGCGCGACAAGGAAAAGGACCATCGACGCGGCAGCAAGGACAAATCCGAGAGCAATGGAAAGAAGAGCGACAGTGACAAGAGCGAACGTAGTGAAAAAAAATCCAGTCGTGACAAAAAATCCGAAAGAGAATCAAAATCCGACGATAAATCCCGCGCTGATTCTGAATATCGCGATAGCAAGGAAAGACAAGGCTCTTCAGATTAAATTCAATTTCTTATAATCGAAGCGCTGAATTGTGTGTGTGAATTTTTTTTAAATTTTCTTTATTTTGAGAGAAAAAAAAATCAATTGTAACGAATTAGTTAAGTAATAAAATAATTAAACACAACATTTTTCCGAAACAAAAACAAACAAAAAAAAAGTGATTTTAAATCCAATATAGTCAATTTTTTAACAAAAGAAATCTTTTTATTTATCAATTTCGTGTAAAACTTAGAAATTAAGAATTAACAAATAATTAATTACGTAGTGTCACTAAAGCTCTGTATGGCAATGGTCCTGCAGTGACACCGTCAATAAATTCACTAGTAATAGGCTTCTCCTCGCCAGGAACAACTGAGAATGTGAATTGAGATAAGAGTGTTGCTACCATAACGAAAATGTTACTTTTCGCCAGAACTTCACCCATACAACGATGTTTTCCTATAAAAGAAGAGAGAAAGAAACATTTTTTTTTTTTGAAAAAATAAATATTCAAGTTAATTTTGTCTCTTTTTTTTCAAAACAATAATAATTTTTGTTCTTTTTTATGATTTCAGTTTTATAATATAGAAAAATAATTTTACCAAAACTAAATGGTAGAAATTGTTCTGGTATGGACAATTTTCCTTCGTCGTCGATAAATCTTTCAGGACGAAATGCCTCGGAATCATCCCAAAAATAATCCATTAGTACTCGATTGAAATTCACGACAATCATCGTATCCTGTAATGAAAAAAAGAAAATTGACAAATTGACAAATTCCAGTTTTTATTAATATTTTTGTTCTCTAAAGAAATATTTGGAAACTTTCCCCCTTACTTTTGGAATTCGATGACCTAAAATGTATGTGTCTTCGATTGCTCTATGAGGAACATTCATCGTTTTTCCCATAAACATTCTTAAGGATTCGTAGACTATTGCATTAACGTAAGTCATTCTAAATTATCGAATAGAAAAATTTAATTATGTTTCTTTTAATATAATTGTAGGATTTTTGTGTATCAAATTTAAATTCTAATTTAATTTCGTTTCAGATTATATACCTCGATTTATCGTTTAATGTTGGTAATCGTTTGCGTGCCGTCACTGAGTCTATTTCGTCTTGAGCTTTTTTTTGCACCTCGGGATTTAGAACCAAATATAAAAAGCAAAAACCAATTGTTTTCGATGTGGTTTCCGAACCGGCCATGAATAAATCGACACAAATTGCCAAAAGTTGTGACTCTGAAAAACAAGTAATTTTTATTTTGGAATTTTTCGTTTTTTCCTTTTGTTTTATTCTTTGTGTTCACCTGAGAAAGTTTCATTTGGCTTATCTGATTGTAAAACTTGTAAATAGGTGTCCATTAAGTCTCGCGGTGAATTGGGATCGAATGTCTCTTTGTGATTTTGCAATTCAACCTGAAAAGCAAATTCATTTTTATTTAATTACTTAATTGTTATTGATCTTAATTATTAAATAAGTTCTTCACGAAAATTCAATTACTTTGAATAATTTTGCTAAAATTCTTCATGGGAAATCAAGTTTTCAATTTTATTTAAATTCCTTGAAAAAATTTATTAGTTTTCTAACATTTTTAAGCAAGATTTCAGTTATTTTTATAATTTACTAAATATTTTTCCGAAATTTAATAAAATTTAATTCCAAATACTTTGAAAGAATATTTTTAATACAATTTTAATTAAATTCATGAAAAAAACAATTATTTTCCGAAATTTAAATAAAATTCCATTTGAGAACTGAATATATGTTTATAATTTAAAAAAATTTCGCAGGAAATAAATTAAGTAAGTAAAGTTTTTGAATAAAAACTTCATAAATACTTTGAAAAAATTTAATTCTTTTGGTAAAAAATAAAATTCTTCAGAGAAATTCAATTATTTTGAAAAATGTTGTTAAAAACTGTACAAGAATTTAAACATTTTTAATTGATAACGATTTGGAATAATTAATCATTTTTTTTTAAATTTTTGAATCTCCATAGCATTAAATTAGAATAATCGCAAAAATATTGTAATTATTTATATAAAAAATAAAAAATTACTAATATTATGCATTGCTTAATGAATTGAAAATTGCAGACCTTAATAAAGTGCCATAATTCTTGATGAGTTTCTAAAAATGCTTTGTAACCGCTTGCTTCAGGTGCGATGTATCTTAGGAAAGGAAAATGACCGAATGGACTGCCAATCATGTCAATTTCGCCGAGAAGTTTGTTGAGAATCCTCAAAAGATGTTTCAATGGTTTATCGTCCGTGTTGTATCTGCAATTTTTTCCAAACGGTTAAATTTCTCTTTTCTACAAAATAACAACTTTGGAAAATTTGGAAAAATAATTAGAAAATTAAATAGAAACAAGTTTAAAATCGTCTTTCTAAAATTAAAAAACTACAATTTTTTCTGAAATCAGTATTTAATTCTCTAATTCGAATTCTATAATTTTTTTTGCTAATAATGAATTGAATTTTTCAGCGTGAATTTTTACCGTCTTCCGGCCATCATTCGCCAAAGTGTATTCAACACGGGAACACCGAAAGCATCGTGCATTGAAATAACAACACTCGTCGGTTGTGAGAGTCTACGAATTTCCTCATAGTCCTCGGCTTTTGCATAAACATTCTCCAATTTCATTGGTTTGAATTTTTCATTTTTCTCCACTTCCATTTCCATTTCGTCAATTAATTGATAAATTTGTCCATCTTTTGATTTTTTATTATTATTATTATTGTAGGAGGAGGTAGAGGAGGAATTATTGGAATAATTCGACGAATTGTATTCACGTGTCTGACTGAATGTCGTGCCTCGAATCAGTTTCTTGAAATAATCAGCAAGATATTGTGCCTCCTCTTCAACCAAAGTTGCCATACTCGTCTTTCCAAAACCAAATTCACGCAAATGGCGCACGACAAATCTTCGCTGTTCATTCCATAAATTTCCGTCCGTAAGAATGAGACCTGAAAATATTCGTTTCATTGAAAAATAAATGATTATGCGAAAATCATTTATTTTTTGTTGAGGAAAAAGGAGGAAACTAAAAGACTAAAATGGGAAGAAACTGGAAAGGATTTAAAGGAAAATCTGAACCGGAATCTAAATTTGACTTTAAATTCGAATGTAAATCTGAATTTCAATTTCAATTTGAATCTGAATTTAAATTTGAATTTGAATCTGAATTTAAATCTGAAACTAAAATTAAAAATCGGGAATTGTTGATAGAATTTTCTTACCGAGTCTTTTGCCGAATGTTCGAACTTCATAAACGGGACCAAAGGGTTTTCCATCGCAAACATCATTTAAACACATGGATCGCATACTTTCGAAACTATTTAATACGACAATTCGATCGACTCCTATTTTTAATCCCACAACAGGGCCATATTTTTTACTTAAAGTTGTGAAAGTCGAAGCAAGGGATCCAGTTTCTTTTCTTAGTCGTTTGACTTCTAAAGCTGATCCGAGAATCGGCCACCATCGCGGACCTTTATTTATTTATTTATGGAGAAAATAAGAAAATAGAAATTTAGAAATCAAATTGAATTAAATTAAATTAAAAATAAAAGAAATAATGTCAAAAATAATTTACCTGGTGGATATCCGTAGGGTTTTCGTGATCCCAAATAGAAAAGTAGTAACGTCACAATAAAAAACAGAGTTGCTGTTAAAAAAAAACTAAAGCAAATTTCATTAATTAGTCGAAAGGAAATAAACATTTTTGGCAAAAATATTTTTACAGAATAATTTAGGTTTGTAATTAATTGTTCATACGATCGAGGGATAGAATTAGTCTTATTTAATATTATTATTTATATAAATATTACTATTATTATTTATGTTTTTAATATTTATATTATTATTATTACTATTTTTACTATAATTATTAATATTACAATATTAATAATTATACGATTATTAACTCAAATTGTTTATCTTCTTCATAAGAAAATAATTTCATCGTTAACCAAAAAGATTTTGTAACTTTCCTTTCTTTGAACGAGAAGTATTTTTAATAATGTTTAATTTCTTTTTAATTTGAATAATTTAATTAAGTTCTATTTAATTTAAATAATTTAATTACATTCTAATTAATATAAATCAGTGATTTAAAAGTTTTTTTTTTTGAAAATGAAATGAGAAAAAACGATAAAATTGATAAGAAATAATTTTTTAAATCTTCTCCTTATGTAAATAGATTCAAATAAGTTGAGATTGCAATTGGTGTAAATGAGATGAAAAAAAAATTGCATTGCAGAATGATTATGAGTTTTTTAACATAATATCAAATATGTAATTCATTTAGAGATGTATGTTATTTAAATATTGTAAAACTTTTCCATTCTCTGTTTCAAAGAAAGTGAAACGTATAATCTCATTGGTGAAAGTTGTATACGGAAGGTGCGTGGTTTTAAAGACCGTCACTTTCAATCTTGTATCATAACGAGTTGCGTAATTTTACACATCTCATTCTTTCTTTTTATTTATTTGCAAATTATTTTTAAACTTTTTTTTTTGATTATATTATTAGTCATCAATTTCTCTTCGTTTAAATACCTTTTTTGGGAAAGCATTTCAATTGTTTACGAATTTACCGACTTTTTTCTATTTTTGACATTTGTTTTTGTTTAGTTGAAATTGTAAATAATGTTTTTTTTATGTGAATTGCAATTATTTCAAATTATAGTTAATTTTTTATAACTTAATATTATAGTTAATTATCTTTTAATTTTTTTCATTGATATTATAATTAAATTATCTTTCAACTTTTTTCATAAATATTATTTTCTTTTGCACTTTTCAATGGCGCACTATAATTTGTTTTCATATTTACTTATCGAGAAAATAATTTTAATAATTTAATCAATTCATATAAATTTTTCGTACGTTGATAAAATTTCGACAAATTTATCGGAAATTGAATAAAATTTATTTTCTCGAAATAAATTATTATTTTTCCTTTTTTTTAATGACTCGATTAAGTTTATTGTATTTTATTTATTTTGCTTCCTCACAGAGAAAGGATTTTATTTATTTATTTATTAACGTTTACTTTTATTTGTTTTTATTTATTTTTATGAATATTATTTATGGGCATATTTATATTAATCATTTATAAATTTATATGATTAGAAATTAGAATTTTTATTATTTAGTTTATGAATTTTATTATTTGGTTTATAAATTTTATTATTTGGTTTATAAATTTTATTATTTAGTTTATAAATTTACAAAATTAGTAATTAGCAGTTCAGACTAAGTTACGAAGGAATTTAATTGATATTATTGTATTTTTCTTTTAGAAAGTTTTTTAATTAGGAAAAACACGAATTACGTTATTAGAATTTTATTTTTTAATAGAAATTATGTCACTCTATTTACACAATTTTTTTCACGAAATTATAACTCACGTGTTACAGATTTGACCGCGGGATTAATAATTTACCTTATTTCCCACATGATCAGTCCACGAGTATGTCTGCAAAACTGTCTGGGAATTGTGGTAAACCATGCATTTATCTCCGTTCTTGCACACGGATGCTGTCGTTGAGTAGGGAGAAGGTACGTTTTTGTATTTTATTCCAAAAAAGAAAAAAAAGTAAAAAAACAATTAACAATATATTTTTTTATACTGAATAAATTATTTATTTTCATTTTTATTTTTAATTTTTAAACAATTTGTAAAAAAAACGATTTTTAATTGTTTAACATTTTTATGATTTCTTTTTAAATTGTTAATAATATTGTTCGAAAATTTTTGGCAAAATAATTGAATTTTTGATAAAAAATTGCTTTTTTTTAATTTTATGTTTTCAAATCTCGAGCAAATATTTGATTTGAAATTGAAAGTTTGGTTGTTCACTGACAGATGTCATTGAAATTCAGTTTTGTAGAGTGATAATTTATTGTAAAATAATCTTTTTTTATTATTTATATTTTATATTTATTAATAATTATTTATACGAAAAAGAATTTTTTTACTCTTGGTTGAAAACTTTTAAATCGTAATTGTCAAATTTCACTAATTTCATTAAAGAGAAGTAAATATTAAATGAATATTATTTAATATTTTGTTATTTAATTATTTGTAACGAAAAAAAAATATTTTTTACTCCTAGTTGAAAATTTTTTTACTTTAATTACTTTATAAAGAAATATTAAGTAAATATTATTTATTTTCTTTTCTTCTTCTTTACTTTATTTTTTCCATGCCTATAAAATTATTCATAGAATTATATTTTAAATAAAAAATAGGGAATAACAATTAATATTTTTCTAAATAGAATAAAAAAAGAATAATTGTTAATCATAGCTTTTTAGTAAAAATGATAAAAAATAATTTTAAAAACCAAAAGAATTAGTAATAATTTTTAATAAATTTTTAATTAATTAATTTTTTTTCTTTATTGTAATACATAGATTTTGGCAGTCACAATATATCATAATATTGTCATACATATACATATATATTTTTCTCTATTACATAATATTTTTTTTTATTTACACTATACGGGGAACAAATATTAAATACGAATAATGATTACTTATAGCTATCTTTTTCTTTTTTTCTTTTCTTTATTCCTACGTACTTTCTTTTCACGAAATGTGCAATAGTATATTTTTATCTGTACAAACTTTTATTTCATTAATTATACTTGAATTTATTTTACACACTGTCGAATAATGTTACAACAAACTTTGATAATTCGAATTTTTCATTTCTATTTCAGATAAAAATTCGTCGCAATTTCGAAGATTTTTGTTTTCTACTTCGACGAGGACTCTTTTTTTTACCGAAACTCAATTTATCGAAGTTTGACATCATATTTTTAAAAAGGTAATTTTTTTATATTATAAACGTTTGGTATTTTATACACTGGTTTATTTATTTATTTTTTCTTTTTTTCTTTGCAAAATTTACATTAAAATCTTTTTTTATTTTTATTCAACGATGAATATTAATCGTTAAATTTTTGATAAAAGAATTAGAACAAAGGTTCAAAATATAGAATTAGATTTATTTGTATCTAAAAGAATTGTTTTTAAAAAACTTTCTCTAAAGACATTTTTTTTAAAACTAAAATGAAATTTACTTTCTTTAGGCAATTTTTTTTTCTTTTAAGTTCTTTTTTTTCGTAAACCGCCATTTATGACGAGGAACAATTCTTAAAGAAGGGTTCCCAAGTGAGAAACCAGTTTTTTTAACTCCTCCCAAAACTTCTTTATATTAAAAGAACTGTGTTTCTATTGGATAAATCACAAATCAAATTCCCCCTCTAAGAAAGCAAAAAAAAGTTCTTTTATTACAGAAATAATTACCTTTTGTTAAATTTCTAAAGACTTTTTTTTGATAAATATTACAAAAATAATTTTCTAAAATTTAGGATTAAAATTAGTTTTCTTGCCTTACTATATTTACATATTAATTAATTAATTAATAAAAATTTACATTAACGTTCGAGTTAAAAAAAAAGCTGTATAGAAAACAAGCTGAGCTTTCTAGAACTTTGGTTTAATTTTAAATTTCAGAAAAGAAATTTCCTTTTCCTTTCTTTTCTGTTTTTTTCATTTCTCTTCTTTTTTAATATTTAGAACAATTTATCTAACTTCTTTACAAGAATTGAATTATCAATTATTTATAATTTACAATTTATTAGATTTTTTCATTATTCAAATTAAATTAATTAATTTCGATTAAATTAATTTATCCAAAGTAATTGAATTAATTTCGATTAAATTATTCAAAGTAATTGAATTAATTAATTTGGGTTTAATTATTCAAAGCAATTAAATTAATTAATTTTAATTTAATCAATTTTAATTTTTAATTGAATTAATTTATTCAAATCAATTGCGAATTAATTAATTTCAATTAATCAATTAAATTGATTGAATAGAAAATAGAGAAATAATGGAAACAATTCAATTCTCTAAAATCGAAGACGATTGTTAAATAAATTATAAAATGATTTTCAATTATTGCAGTGATATGAAATAAATCTGATGACGGCGGTGCTGATGAAATTGCGAAATGCAATCAGGCAAAGGCATGAACTCTTGTGAGGACTTCGTCGCAAGATTGTCCATGAAAAACATCATCGAGATGATCACCGCGATTTTCTTCATACTCCGCGGGTCACATGGTGTGCTGAGGTGGTGGTAAAATAAGATCATAGCCTGACGATGAATCTCGTATTCCCTGTTGATAATGATGATGAGAAGTTGCCATCATTTGATGATGCGTCTGCTGATAATATTGATGATGACTCATACTCGAGTGGCTCGAATAGTAAACTGAACTCTGATCAATATCTTTTCCTGAAAAAAAAAATTGCAAAAATTTTACTAAATTATATTGGTAAGTATTTTTTTTACAGATTTTTTTAAATATTATTTATTTTAACAATTATTTTTTATTAATTACTTTGGTAAATAGTAAATAATTATTTGTTTAGTAACTATTTTTTATTAACTATTTCGCTAAAGTGTAAACAAAATTTTTTTTCATTAGTATTTTTATTTCCTATTTCGGTAAATAGCGAAAAATATTAATATCGTCGATAAATAGCGAAAAAGATTTGTTTAATAATTATTTTTTATTAATTACTTTGGTAAATAGCAAAAAATATTTGTTTAGTAATTATTTTTGATTATTTACTTTGAAAAAGAGAGAAAAATATTAATAACGTCGATAAATAGTGAAAAAGATTTGTTTAATAATTATTTTTTATTAACTACTTTGGTAAATAGCAAAAAATATTTGTTTAGTAATTATTTTTTATTATTTACTTTGAGAAAGAGCGAAAAATATTAGTAACGTCGATAAATAGCGAAAAATATTTGTTTAATAATTATTTTTTATTAATTACTTTGGTGAATAGCAAAAAATATTTTTTTAGTAATTATTTTTTATTAACTATTTCAATAAATTGCGGAAAATATTTTTTAATTCAAATTCGTCAAAGAAAATGTCAAAAAAATGTAAAGTTCAAATTGAAAGGAAATTAAAATTTATTACTCGGAAAATTTTACGTGAATTTGTTCCTATTTGCTATTATTTTGCGTAATAATTAAATTCCTAATTGCCCGAAATATTTTAAATTATTCAACTCCTAATAAATTTTATTTTTAATATTGACGTGTAGGTAAATAAATAATTAATAAGTAAAATAAAAAGAAATATTTAAATACCTGAATAAATAGAAATAAATAAAATCGAAAAGTATATTTAAATTAAATAAATAGATAAAAAAAGTATGATTGAAAAATACAAAAAGCGGTAAATTTTCAATTTAAAACCAAACGCGCTCTGATTGGCCGAATCAAACGAATCGATAATTGCGCTCGATATTCGCACGCGCGCGCTCGCGGCTAAGTTCAATTGATTAAAAGTGATCGTTACAACAATTGGAAGAAAAGTGCATTTCAATAGTGTTTTTACACTCAAATTACATAAGATAAAGTAAATAAATGCTGTGCATTGTTACTTACCACCGTCGTAACGACCGTAAAAATGTGTTTTCACATCATTTATGGGACTCAGGCCTCCATTATGATGATGAGTCGAGTGCACTGGGGACGGTGTCACAGGAGTTGCGTAGCCGTGATGATGGGAACCCATGGGACTCATTACTATCGGACTGCAAGAATTCATGCCAACTGGAGACATTCCCATTGCCGAAATTGGTGAAATGGCCAAATTTGTGCCGACCGAGTCCAAATTTGGCAACGATTGATGACCAGTACTACTGCTAACCGAACCATTCATATTTCCATTGTTCGCACTCTGGCAATTCAACAGCATGTCTCTGAAACATTTTTTCGGTGAGTTATGCTTTTTATTTTTATCTAAATAGTCAATTCTAGCTCAATTAACATATGTTTAAAATATGAAGGGAAAAACACAGTTTTAAATCTTGAAAATAAAATTTGCGTGGCCGGAAACATAACCTAAAATTTCGTCTATTGCGAATTGATGCGAATGATGCAAATTTAATGTTTCTTGTTATTGATGTTAATATCGAGGGAGTAGATCGAAAATGACGAAAATTCTTTTGCATTTTCGTTCAAATTTCTTGTATGTCAAGTTTTTAATCGTAAATAAACCCTGAGAAGTAAATTTCTTAACCCATTTCTTCAACTAAATATTTATGATTGAAGAAATAGATGACACATTGATTTAATATCAACTTTTCTTATTTTTTTGTCAATTTTTTGGTTTAAAAAATATATTAAATTATCAGATGTCAGAGAATTTTAATATGGAATTTTACCAAATTTCAATTATGGATGGAATTAATTGGAACTTTTAAAAAACTGTGATTTTTGGAACTTTTAAGAGTTAAATGTCGTTAAAATTTCAATTATCTTTATAAATAATGAAATTCTTTGCAAAATTATTCAATTTTCAAAAAATTTTCTCAATCAGTGATTTTCAAATATTAATAAAATTTTCCAAAGGAATTCAATTATTTTAAAAAAAAATTAATAAAATTTTACGAAACATTCAATTATGATCAACAATTTTTTTTAATTGTCAAAATTGCATTTATTTTCAAATTTAATGAAATTTCAATTATCTTTATAAACAATAAAATTCTTTGCAAAATTATTCAATTATTTAAAAAAAATTTCCTCAATCAATGATTTTCAAATTTTACGCAAACATTCAATTATAATCAACAATGTTTTTGAATTGTTAAAATTTCATTTATTTTCAAAAGTAATTAAATATTCTTCTTCGTAGAAACTCAATTATGTTTAAATTATTTTTTTAATTCTCAAAATTTCAATTATGTTCAAAAGAAATAAACTTGTTCTCCGAAATTCAATTATTTTTTCAATAAATTTTCATTATATTTTTAGCAAAATTTTAATTATTTTCTTAAATAATTATATTTTTTACAAGAGATTCAATTATTTTCATAATATTTATTTTAAAAAATAATAAGATTCATTGTAAAATTTCAATTATTTTTAAACAATTGCAATTTAACTGTTTGAAAAATTTAATTATTCTTAAAAATGTTTTGTAGTTATGAAAATTTAATTATGAAAATTTAATTTTAAGAAAGATTCAATAGTTCAATAAATTATTTGTTTAAATAAATTTTTTCCAAAGTAATTCAATTATTTAAAATAAATTTTGAAAAAATTCCACACAAACATTAAATTTGTTTCATAAATAATAGCAGTCTTGATAAAATTTAATTATTTTCCCAAATATTAATTTTAAAAATTCATATTCATTAAATTATTTATTTTCATATTTAAATAATTTAATTCTCGTAGAAATTTTTTTAATAAAAATCGATTCAAAAATGAATTTAGTTAAAATTTCCAATTTTGAAATATTTAAATATTAAAACCATGCATTATTGAATGAATTTTCACAATAAATTGAATTCTGTAAAAGTTTTAATTTAAAATCTTTCGTATAGTTAACGTACATTAACTAAGAGTTTTTGGGAATTAATTTTTTTTGAAAATAGTTTAATGAATGTTTTGAAATTTTCGAAAATAGTAATTTTGTCTGTAAATTATAGAAAAAAGTTCGAGAAAAACAAATTACAATTTTTGGGGCAATCCTGAATATAAACTGATCTGGGATTTATTGTCTTTGGTTATTTTGAATCGAGGGCGAATAATACTTTAAAAAAAAATTTCGACGAAGCGAAATAAATTAAATTATTAACTGGCCAGGGAATTATTGTCTTAGGTTATTGAATAGGAAGCGAATTATACTTGAAGAATATTTCGACAAGCTTTTTTCGATTTACAGCCTCTCATATGGTCCAGCAGCTTTGTTCCGAGAAGTTTGAAAGAAATATGTGTTGCCCGCAAGAGGTAGCAAGAACTTGGCGGAAAGGAAATGAAGGGACGTCGTCTGTGCCAAAGAATGGTCAACTTTATGCATTGTTCTTTTCGCTCGAGAATATATATGTGGTGTATGTTCTTGTGAGGCCCCTCATCATCAAAAAAAAGAAGGAAGAAAAAGGAGGTACGTGTTATGCGAAATACATGCAACGTGCAATATGCCTTACTGGTTTGTGAAACTAAAACTCCGCCCTCCGTTGTGACCGCCACACGCTTTACTTTTATCGTTATTTTTTTTCCTCCTCATTTCAAGGCCCAAAAAATTAAAGGGAACTTTTAAGCTTCGCGAGAAAAATTAATTCCAAATTTATTCTCTCAACTCGCACGAAATAGAAAAATATTTTGTTTTTTGTATTTACAAGAGAAATTTTCCCTTTATTTTCAATAATTAAGTTTCAGAAGTTTGCAAAATGTGAAATACTTTTTTTTAATTTTGAAAATTGAAAAGTTGAGAAGTCTAAATTTTCCAATTACCATGGACATACTTTTTCGATTTTAAAAATTGAGAAATTGTTAGAAATCAATGTTCCAAAATTACCATAGACGTGCTTTTTCAATTTTGAAAATTGAGATATAATTAGGAATCGAATTTTCAAAATTACCATAGACGCGCTTTTTCAATTTGGAAAATTGGACAATTATTAGACATCCAATTTTCAAAATTACCATAGACGCGCTTTTTCAATTTTGAAAATTGGGAAATTATTAGAAACCTAGTTTTCAAAATTACCATTTCTTCCTTATCAATTTCTTAGTGGACCCTTCTGTATTTTTTTTTGATAGATTATCTCAAAAAATGAGAATGTAAAAAGAAAGAAAGAGAGAAAAAAAAGGTGTAAGAGCGCAGCTTAGGAGAAGAAAAAGGTCAATGATGTTTCCTAAGACGGTAAAGAATTTAAGTCCTTTGTATAACCGTTCAGAAATAAGTAGTTCTTGTTACAGATTAAGATTTTCTGGATGAAGTAGCTTATTTCAAATTTGATTAAAAACGAAAATTTTTTCTTTCCATAATATTAAAATTTTCATAGAATATTCAAAAGTTCAGAGGAAAAAATACTGTTATTCTAAAAAGACTGATTTGAAAATAGAAAATCAGTCAATTGTTCTTAATTTGGACAAAACAGGTTTTCCTATAGATCTTCTTCTTCTTCTTCTTTTTTTTTCTTTTTTTATCATTTTTTATTATATATCAGTATTGATTATTGAAAATTGAAAAATTTTACTCCTCCCATTATAGAGAATATAAGTACTTAGAGATAAATCGAACGCCATCGCCATCGCCCTCGCGGTCTTTATATATTATGTAGTAAACTATTGGTAGTGTGAACAGCTCAATAGTGAAACGAGAGATGTAACCGAATCTGTGTCATAAAACGGTAATGGGGCGTCGCGTTTCCTTTTCGTAGGGCCTTATACACACATCAAGGAGGGAGAGGGAAAAAAAGGACCCTTGACGCGTAAGGCGTTAGGGTATTTTGCAAAAAGGGCCCAATCTTTCCTTCAATTTATAATAGACGTCTCAAGATAAATCAGATTTTCAGGAGACTTGAACTTGAAAAAAAAATTCCTTTTTTTTAATTCAATATTTGGAGTGACAAAGTTCGTATGTTTAATAGCTTTTCTAATCTCAGATTTAGAAGAACTATTTTTCTTTTCAATTTTTTAAATGTATTTTTACGTTTTTTTTTGCTTTAACTTAGAAGAGAAGATTTACAAAATTTACAAAATTTATAATCAACAATTTAGATAAAAGAAAATATCTTTCTATCAAGTATTTATAAATTTGTTACTCTGGTTACTTACAAAAATTTAGAAAAGAAAATTTTGTAATTTTGTGAAGAAAAATATCTTTTTTGTTCGAGAATATATTAATTTTTTAAAAGCAATAATTTAGAAAAGAAAGTTTCTTAAAAATTTATATAATCAAAATTAATCAAGTTCATTGAAAAATTACGTTACTAATAGTTGGAAATCATTTCCCTTCAATAAATTTGTTTCAAGAAAAAAGCTCGACATTTACTTCTATTTATTGGCATAAATAATTTTTTGTCCCTTTTGAATTTATTTCACTAAATTGACTATTTCTTTTCGCAAAAATTTATTATGACACAATGATGAATTTAATTTTTTTGAGCAAAGGTCCTTCACTGTTATATAGGCAAGAGAGTCTCGGTGTAGCCATAACATCGCTCGGAAGCTGTATTCGTTTTTTTATTTTTTTTTCCATTTGCATATACACACACGCACGATAATATATATATATATCCAAGAAATCTTTATACAGCAATACAATTAAAAGTTTATTATTGACTGAAACAAAAATTAAAACTATAGATATGCCAAAAGCAACATCTCCTGGAAATCTGATTAGAATTCATAATTTAAATGTTTTATTTTCATAATTCTCCTATCAGTGAATCGTGCTTTTTTGCTCGTCAACTATTCCTTCCCTTGTCGAGGTGCATATTTAACCTACTTGTAAATAATTCACCATGTATCCTGAGAAAATATTTCGTTATGGTATTTATCAGAAGAAAAATTTCTATTTTTGCGTCAAATTCTGCTAAAAAAAATAGGGCGAAAAAATTCCTGATATTCTTATATTTTCTTTTCTGAACGAAAATTTGTATTAATTAATTCTGTACTTCAATATTTTTAATTTTATTATTATTATAATTATTAATATTATTAAATTATATAATTTAGTAATTGTTTAATTACAATTTGATTTATGTTGTCCAATTTTTTTTCCAGATGCAGTAAAAATTTCCCCCCTATTAAAAGATATTTCACAAATAAAATAAAGGGTGGAAAAAATTAAGTTGTTTGAGCAAAATAGAGGAGGATGTTTTCAACGCATGTTTTCATCTTGTTAATCTCCGCAATGATAATTCTCGGCTGATTAGGATTTTAAGAAGTTGCAATCTTATCGTGATTCGCTGTCCATTAACAGCTGAACACGCGTCTTATATTATCTAATGTGTTCTCTTAACACATTTTTTTTTTGTCGATATTAATACTCAGGGGTTAATAATACCCGGATGATCATTTGTAAACAATAGGTTCTAACTTTACAAAAAGGATTCTCGTTCAATTTATAACGAGAGTCAGCATCGCTCTTCTTAGATTATTATTATACAAGTGAGATAATTTGATACCCAACATCAAAAGATTATTCTCTATCAAAAACATGACATTGGTTCGAGTTGAAAAATTCAACCCATATTTGAATAGAATTTTTTATTTTTCAAGAAGAAATTACACTTTTTCTTGAAATTTATTTTTTATATTTTGATTTTAATTTTACTGGTAAATTTTGATATTTTATTGTTTATAATCTATTTGTGTTATTCAATTATTCTTTATTTTTTTGGCAAAAAGTTAAATAGAATTTTTTACAGTTGAAAATAATTTACTCTTTTCTTAATTTGATTTAATTTAGTTTTAAATTTTTATATTTTATTTATAATATTGTATTTCTGTCTTTTCCTATTATTTATAGAAACAATATTCGTTTTTGTTTTTTCCCATTTTGTGAAAAAAAGAAACTATTTTTAATTTATTTTAAATTTTGAAACAAAAAAGAAAGTAAAAAAAAATTAAAAGAGTAAACTATTTTCAATTTATTTTAAATTTTGAAACATGAAAGAAAGTAAAGAAAAATTAAAAGAGTAAAAAAAATACTTTTTCAATCTGCTTGTTAGGAAATAATTCGGTTTAGAGAGCAAAAAAAAGAAAATGCAATATTGGTGTAAACATCTGGGGGCTTGTGTGAATTTTTCACGTTTCAAAAAATGAAGACAATAATGACTGTCTATTTCCTGGCCAGAGAATGATTTTCATGACAATGAGTTCAATGGTCCCAAATAGGTTTCAGCTCGTGATTTAGTATACTGATTTCTCTCTCTCTCTCGAGTTAATGGCCGAGAATTGTGGAAAAAGGAAACAAGATACTTCACATGTTTAAAGTAACACTTGTTGTTCCTCGTATGGCGAAGAAACCCCCCGTCGCTACACGTGCCTTCCATTCGTCGCATTTATTCCCATTTTCTAAAGTGAAAATAATTTTCTTTCCAATTTTTCCTCGACATTTAAATTTACACTGAGAAGGAAGTTGACAGTTTTTCTTAATCTGCGCGTAGTAAATAAATGCAAATTTTTCTCGTTTTGAATTTTTTTTCCCTTTCCCAAATGTTCTCGAGGAAAAAAAACTAATTCAAACCCTTCAAAAACAGCCCTATTTAGGAAATTTTATTTCTTTACGAAAAACTCTCCCTTTTTTCCAAATTTGAAAAAACAACTTGAGGTATTTTTTTAAATTGTGACAATTTTTTTTTTTTGATTTTAGAGAAGAGAAAGAAAAATGTACTCACGATCTTGTTTGTGGCGTGCGATCGCGTTGTCGTCGATTCTTAAACCAATTGGACACCTGAGTTAGCGTGAGGCCGGTTTTTTTTGACAATGTCTTCTTTTCGTCGGGCGTTGGATATCTATTTTTCTGATAACATTCTTTGAGCGCATTTCTGGAGCGCTCCTTGAAGCAATAGACGGTTTCCTCGCCATCCCAAATGGTGTGCGGTAAGGGATGCTTTTTTCTCAATCTGTATTTGTCAACTGCTCCTAATTTTCTCGCTCGAACTTTTTCCGCTTCCAGGTAGTGGGCTTTGTACCACATTTGCTGAAGCTCCGGGTGGTATTCGGGTGAAAATTTATTCCTCTCGAGAATATTGTAAACATCAGTGAACGCATGATTGTGAAATGCGACATAAGCCTTCGCCATTAATACACTCTCGCCACGAGCTAATTGATATGGTTGCAGAGTGTACAGAAACCTGGACGAGAAAATTGTTGTTTTAATCCCTTTTTTATTCTTGTAATTATTTGACAAAACTTTGACAATTTGAATTTTAGTCTTTCCGTTCTATTTCATTTTTTTTTTTGCAAATTTTTCCTAATTTTCTGAACATAAATTTATTTCAACTTCTCGATATTTTAAATTTAGTTTGAGATGTAAAATTTAATGTTTAGTATTTAAATTTATTTGGAATTTAACATTTAGACTCGAATCTATTTAAAATTCCCAATATTTTGAACTTTGAAAACATGAAATTCAATATAAAATTAAGATTTAAATTTTTTGTGTATCGGGAATATACAAATTTTAAATGTTCAGTGTCGACAAATTTTTTTCTGCATTAAAAAAAGAGGAGCGAAAGATTTTCTCACACTTTAAGTCACGAATGCAATTGTCGCCGTTGACGACTAATAATTTCGCAATGATCATCGAAAATTTTGTTTCCATTCGTTTTTAGTGGTTTAATTTTTATTTCGTTAAATAAAATCAACGTTATCGAATATTTTTCAGAATTAAATAATTTCATTCAATTCTGAAAAATATTCGACAGCAACATGATAAAATTTAATTTGATTCTAGAACATAATCGAATTACTTCATTACCGAACAATTCAAATCCTATTTATTTCTTTTCAATAAATTTCAAAATTTAGAGAAATTATAAATTTAATGGTAAATTAAAAAATAGAAATTTGAATATTGGAAAATTGAAAATTTCACAAGTGTTTCATTTTGGATTTTAAATCATAGGAAGCATTGTATCGAAATATTTTTATGCAAAAGAAAAACGCAAAGTGAAATTAAATTGATTCAAAAAATACTAAAACCAAAGAAAAGAATATTTATTACTTTCAATTGAACAATTTTTTTAACCATTTATTTTATTTTCAGAATCTGAGGAATAACTCACCTTTCGAGGTTCGCCATGTCCTTTTTTTGGACCATACTTTTGCAGAGGCAAATAATTTGTTCCTCGGAGAAACTGGAACCGTTGCTATTGGTACCGAGAGCAATGGAACCGGAATTGGCTAAATTTGTGGTGATACTGACGGCGTTACAAAGTTCCTGTGGATATCGCGGACTACCATTCGTGGAGGGATTCAAATTTTGCGAATGTGAATGATGTTGCATCGCAGAATTACCGTAGGGACCAATCGAGCACAGACTGCGATGTACCATTCCCATTTGACTATTACAGTCACTATTTGGCGATGATAATTGCTCTGAACAGTCAGACATAATTGGTATCAAACCAATTCTTCAACGCCTTGCTTCAACCAGGTATGATTACTTTGCATTACTTGATTTAAAAAAAAAGAGATTCAATTTCCTTTGTTGATCTTCATTTTTTTTCTCTCTCGCTCTATATGTTTTGATTCGATAAATACAACCGCATAATCGGTTGCTGTCTTTTAGTTCCATTCAGACACTTTTAATAACACATACATATTTCATTCATAATTTTTTTTCTTCATCACTATTTTTACCGGAAACGTTCAATGTCAATTGACAAGTTTACGATTTTTTAAATTTACGCCAATGAAACGTTTCTAAATTCTTGAAATTTAAAAAAATGTTTTTGCTCTTCTAATTTTATTTAGTTTTTTAAATTTACTCGCTCTCGCTTGAATTTCACACTTTGCACTTTACACTCACACAATCACTATTATTTGTTTACTTTTTTTTTAAAAATCCCTCCCTGGAAAAATAAAAATATCCAAAAAGGAGAAATCAACAGGGTTTAAAAGAATGTTGCACTGTAAATCACTTATTTGTTTAAGAAAGAAAAAATTATTTATTATTTCGAAAGAAGAAGGGATTTATTTTTTGTGTTAGTTAATTAAATTATCAGATTTTTGTATTGATTTTCGAGTTTGATTTTAGTGTTTCCAAGTGACCAAGTCAACAAGTCAGTCAACCTCTCGTAATGAAACGTTGAAGCGTTGTGGTTCTGTGTTTTTTTTTGGTTCACGTTGCTTCCACCACGTTCGGATCTGGTCTGGGATTTGCTGATTGGTTGTGAGGCGGTAAATGTGAACGCAGGATTGGTTAAACATGAGGGGAAGTACAACCCCCTGTCGTGGAACAGAGTTTACACCAGGAGGCAGTAGATCTTCCTAGCTGTCTGATCATCACCTGACAAACACGTATTTTCCAAATCAATGAAATAAAAATAGGCTGTTTTCAATTTTTCCACAATTAGGATGATTTCAGTTTGAATCAATCTTATTATTTTGTCGATAGACTTCTTTATAATTATCAATTAGTTCTTCTGGTTTAGAATTTTTATTTCTCTTCTTTTTTCGTTTTTATCCTATTCTATTATATTCGTATGTTTATTAGTATTTATTCTATTAGTTTTTATCGTATTCTCTTCTATTTTTATTCTATTCTCTTCTATTCCTTTCTATTAAATTCTATTTTCTATTTAATAGAAATTTATCTCTTATTCATATTTAATTTTGTTCTTAAAGGAAAAATTAATTGTATAAAGGAGAAAATTTTCTAAAATATTAATTTCGATTGGGATTTAATTTTGGAGGAAAGAAGAGAATTATTTTGTTATTTTTGTCTGACATTTTAGAAATTATTTTTAATTCATCTTTAAACTATATTTCTATAGTGTAAGAATATTCTTGTGTAGAATCTGTGGGAATTTTTTGGTGCAAATATTGTTAGTTTCTATGTCAAATTTTAGAAAATAGTTGTTAAAAATCTCCTGGTTCGGAAATATTAAATTTCCAAACCATTAAATTCCATTAAGTTTTACAACATTTGTTGTGACAAATATTTTATTGTCTATTAAATATTCTTTATTAAAAATATTTCAGAAATATTCGAAATGAAATTTTTCAGGGATTATTCAATATTTGAAAGCTTTTCTTGTTGAATATTGCGATCGTATCTATTTTTAAAATATATAAAGTAGGAATTTTCTCCAGGGATAATTTTCAGAAATTTCCGAAATTTTCTTGTTCATTTAATGAAATGAATTAAATTTTCTATGTCCTGATAGAATCTTAAAGAATTCGATATATTTCAATATTATCGGAATTTTGTAAATATTAAAATTCTTCTTGGAAATTAAATTATTTTAAAAAAATTTTAATAAAATTCTTGACAAATTTTTAATTATTTTTATAATTTCCAATAATTTTTCACAGGAATTCGATAATTTTCCAAATTTTTTTTACAGAATTTCAATTAATTTGAAAAATGTTTGAAAAATTATTTATTAGAATTAAATTATTTTCATAATTAACAAAATTATTTGCAGGAATTGAATTATTTGAAATGTTTTTGATAAAATTCTTTTCACAAATTTCATTGTTTTGAAAAATTTCAATATAATTCTTTATTAGAAAAAATTGGAATTCCTTTCTTATAAATAAATAAATTCTTCGCAGAAATTTAATTATTTTGAAAAATTTCAATAAAATTCTTTATTAGAAAAAAATTGAATACTATTGCTTATAAATAATTAAATTCTTCGCAGAAATTTAATTATTTTAAAAAATTTGATACAATTGTTTTTAAGAATTCACTTATTTTTATAGGACATTTTCAATCGAATTCCTCGAAAATTGTAATTATTCTTAAAAATTTTATTAAAAATTCATCGAAAAAATTCAATGATATAAAATTTTTTTTACAAAATTCTTTATAAGAATTTAATTTTCAAAAACATTTAATTATTCAATAATTTATTAATTTTTGCATTAAAATAATTGTGAATTCTCGTAGACTTTTCTTTAAAAAAATGATTTAAAAATGAATTTCAGTTTTTAAATTTTGATAATAGTTAAATATTAAGAGCATTATAGTATGAATTTTTAGAAATAATTAAACTTTGAAAAGGATTTAAATTAAAATCTTTCTAAATAAAAATGTTTACTACTTTTAACTATAACAATTTTGTAGAATTATTTTTTTTTAAATGTTTAATTAAATTTTTTAATATTATTTGATATTTTTATTTTCTAATATACAGTTGAAGAATTTCCGAATAATCGATGGAATTTCGTAAAATTGTGTTATTAAAAAATGGTTGACAATAATTTTTAAAAAGCTTTTCCAAAGATTATTTAAAATAATTGATTTAAAGAAAAATTTTAGTTAAAAATTCTAAAAAATAATAATTGAATTGATTGAAATTTAAATAATTTTGAAATATTTATTTATATTTATTTTAAAAAAATATAAGTTATTGATGTTTTCGAATAGTTTATAGATATTTTATATAGATAAATTTGCAATTAGTATAACATAAATTAGTATTTCAAAAAAAATACCAATTAAAATACAATTATTTAAATTTTCGAAAACAGAATTTATTTTCCCAAAAAGGATCGCGACGAATTGAATATATTCATGAGAGACTCGCTCTCGACACCCAGATGTTTTTGATTTTCAAAGTTTGTTTGAAATTTCTTTAACTAATTCCCGAACATATTTTTCCTGTTCATACTAATGATATCTTGTAATCGAAGCATGACACTTTGCGGTCTGCATTTTGTTCTTCATGTGTGGCCTCATCGCAGTGCATCGTTCATCGCGCTATACCGCAGCACACAGTAGTTTGTGCATTGGTTCCACGCATATATAGCGACCAATAAACACCGGAAACGGAACGCGTCAACGTTATCGTACACCATATTATGATTCTCTTCGAATATGTTGTTATCACACCTTCATGAGTTTTACTAATTCCACGACACATTTTTTCTTTTTTTTAAAATAATAAACATTTGCAAAAATTATAATCTTCAATATTTTTGCGGAAATATTTCTAATTTTCAACTGTGAATCTATGGATATTTGTAAATATTTTTTCAACAAGTGTGTTAACATTATTTTTTCACTGTTTCAGTAATTTTAGGTTTTTATTTTTTATTACTATTCTTCTTATTATTTTTATTTTTATTATTATTATTATTATTATTTTTATTATTATTACTATTATTATTTTTACTATTATTATTCTTATTTCATTATATTCAGAGTTATTATTTAAAAGATATTATTAAATAAACATATTTAGTTTTATTTATTTATTTTATTTACATTTTTTATTTAGTTTTAACGATATAAATACAAATGTTGGAAAAACATATTTGTAAAAGTGAAAATTAATTTCTGAATTAATCCAGTAGGGAGTGGATTTTCTTTGCTGCCTTCGTATATGATTTTGTTTTGTAATTTTCCTGAAATAACAAGGATAGTGTAGATCAATGAAAAGCGACTCGACTTCTTGAGTGAAGATGTCTTTCTGCAGCATCCCTCAACTGTGTAGACGATTCCAAGTCTCGGCCCCGCCTTTTGACAATCCTTTGAATCTCCACTAGCCTCGTGTGACTAATTATCTTCACATGTTTTTCTCCAATTTTTCCCGATCGAGGAAAAAAATATTTCCTCACGAAAAAGTAAAAAACTGAAAACATTTTTTTTTGTATATGGCTAAAGGAATTTTTTTCGAAAAATTGAAACTGGAATAATTTTATAAATTTTTCGATGCGGCGAAAGAATAGTTTTTTCTATTGTATTGCATTGTATTTTATTGTTTTGTCCTGTATTGTATTGTTTTTATAATTTTTTTTTTCAGAAATGGAGTTGGAATTTTTTTTTTTTAATATTTGATTTATTTTTGGGATGCCTAGGTGAAATTGAGGGGAAGGCGATAGAAGAGCCAATGATAGAGGGGCGTCGCCGCGTTTCGCGATGGCGTCTCCTTCGATTTGGTGTCTGGTTTCCTCTGAGCCGCCATTTTCCCTCATCCTCAACCTCATCCTCCCACATACTAAGCAACGGTGTCTAGGGATTTTACTTCCTTATCAAAACGATCCTTGGATTCTTACCTTTCTTGCGAGAACAGTTACAACGATTCCCAGGACTCTGCCCGCGCGCTTTCTCCTTGTTCAATTTATTTCCTTTTTTTTTCTTTCAATATATCTTCCCGGCTCCATTCTCTACTCTTGATATTTTACACTCGGGAAAACAATTTTTCCCTTTTTCTCAAACTAATTAGAATTTTAAAATATGCTTCATTTATAAGAGAATTGTCTCCCTTTTGGTTTCAAATATGGGACAAAAATTTATTATTGCAAACTTTTAAATATTATGCAACTGTTCAGTTTTGTGAATCTTTTTTCTATTTTTCATTTTTTTTTTGTTTTTATTTGCAATTTTCTTTTATTGGAATTTTCACTGAACGTCGAGATTTAAAAGAGGGAAATAATTGGAAAATTTTTCGTTGAAAATAATAAAAACAGAAATGAGGTTTGCTTTTGGATTATTCGCGAATTTGTCTCTTGTTTATCGATGTAAACGTTGGTCCCACGAGTTAAAAGGCAGTGAGGAGTAAAGGGGATTGTATCGAGTTTCACTATACTGCGTTTAATTGCATTCCAAAATGGCTCTGTACAAACACCCTCGTAGATATCTTCAACATAAATCCAAATAAATTAAAAGCAGATTTCATAGATTCCAATATAATTCCTCATTGAGATTGTCAACCTTACCTTTGTATCTTCAAAAAATTCTTTCTCTTCTTTTAAATATTCTTTTCCGCTCACAAATATACATCGCAGTTTAAAATGTCGAAAAAGAGCAAATTTGATTTTTTGGAAACTGATTTAAAAAAAATTTATTTTTCCTTGTTAACTATTATTATGAATTAATTAACTATTCTATTCGTAAAAGTTATAAAGATTTAGCTGATTAAGAAAAGTGTTAAAGAGAGAAAAATGCAGAATTATGAACGCACTTAATTTTTTTTTCAATATATTAAAGTTGTACTTTTTCTTTTGCAGATAATATCGTCGATCAATCGGAAGGATGCGATATAGTGATTCTCGGATTTCTGTCTCTAAGTGTCATTGCACTGGAAAATAAAATTAATATGTACCTTGACAATAAGAATGAGCCGATGACATGCGATTTCAAAGGACGGACAACGTGTTGGTGGCCGTTACAAGACACCATTGTCGTTAGAGATAGTGGTTGTTATCGTCAATGCACGCGTGCGAAAAATTGTGCGAATACATTAGCCAATCAGGTATTTGCAACTTATTAAATTAACAATTTATTTTAGAAAGCTCAAATATGGATAAATTAATATTAATTATTGATTTCAATATACAGCATTAATAATCTATTCCAGTTCAATTTTTCCAGTTTAAAGTTGTTTTTGTTTGCTTTTTGTTTACTAATTTTGTTGATAATTTCACTTTTTAATCTTTTGAACTTTAATTTTAATGAATTTCAATAATTTGATTTTAATGAAATTTTGATTTAATGTTTTGAAGATTAAAAAATACCAAAATTTAATTAAACTAAATTGTTTTCAATTAAAAGAATTTTATTTAGAATAATCTTTACTTATATTTCTTTTATAATTTTGAATCTGAACGAATAGAATTTCTATAAAGGAATTTATCAAAACTTTTCAATATAATTACATTTTTTTGGGAAAATTTGAATAAAATAAGCTTTGAAAATAAGTTAATTCTTGCGAAAAATTTATAATATTTATTTTTTGCGATGTCCTTTTAATAATTAAAAATTTCTGCGAAGAATTTTAATAATTGTGAAAATAATATAATTATTAAATTAATTTTATCAAAATTTTTCAAAATAATTGAATTTTTGGGAAGAATTTTATTATTTATAGGAAAATAATTCAATTGTTTTCTAATAAAGAATTTTCTCATCATTTTTCAACTAATTGAATTTTTTAAAAGAATATTATATTAAATTTTAGAATATTATTGAATTCTTATGAAAATTTGTATAAATTATAAAAATAATTGAAATCTTGCTAAGAATTTTATTAAAATTGTCTAAATTTCTTAAATTTTTTGAAGAAATTAAATTAAAATTTGTACTTAAAATATTTTTTTACTCTTATAAAGAATTTAATAGCAATTTTCTTAAAATAATATGAATTTTTGTAAATAATTTTATTATGTATTTAAAATTTGTTGAATTCTTTTGGAAAATTTTATTAAAATTGTTTTGAAAACAATTAAATTCCTACGATAAATATTCTTAAATTTTTCAAAATTTCTTACTTCCTGTACAAATTTGATAAATTTAAAAAAAATTCTCAACAAGATTTTTTTTTAAAATAATGAAATTTTCCCAATAAATGTAAATTAAAATTGTTTTGAAAATATATTTTAATTCTTATAAAAAATGTAATTAAATATTTTCAAAATAATAAGATTTTTGCGAATAATTTTATCAATTTTTTCAAAACAATTGAATTCTTTTCAGAAATTTTATTGAAATTGTGCATTGAAAATAATTGATTTTCTGAATTTAGAATTTTGTTGTAGTTTTTAAAAACGATAAACAATAATAATTTAGTTCTTCGATATTTTTTACGATCGGAGGAAGATGTGTGGAATAAAAAATTCCATTGACTCCAATTTTCCGTTTCAATTTTCCAAAACATTTCGTTTTTGTTTGGAGAAGAAAAGGAATTTTTTTTATTTTCTTTCCCCCCGTATATGTTTGAATTTAGTTTGTGTTGAAGTGATTTTTAACGAAGATGTTAGCAGTTTTTTTTTCTGAAAAAAATAAAAGCATTTCAAGTGCGAGAGAACACACAAGTTGTATAAATAGGAAAGCCGATCAGTCTTCTCGATCTCCTCTTTTTTTTTCTTCTTCTTCTTCTTCTAAAAAAAGGGCTTGCAGTGATGTTGAACTTAGGCATAAAGTGGCCACTGACACATAAAGAGCATATTTTCGAGCATTAGTTGGAGAGTCCCTTATGGATGCCCATGTTGGCTACCTGTTTTTCACGCCTGTTCGGTTTTTCTCAAGAAAAAATCTCCATTCCCGATCGCGAGGATCGTGCCACTAATGGGCAAGTAACCACAGGATTATAGAGATTATTTCCCCCCCAAAAAAAGCAATGCGATTGGATTTGATCTTATTGTTCGTAACAAAAAAAAATCGAAAATTAGAATTTTTCCTTCTGTCAAGATGGAAAAAAATATTGCTGATTATTTTCTTTTACGTTCTCTCGAGTTTTTTCCATTTCTTCATTTTGAATTTGAAGAGCGATTTCTATTATTTTTTTAAATAAAAAAACGAAAAGGAATAAATAAAAAAAAACATATGGAAAAATTGACAGACAAATTTATATAAAGACAAAATTGCAAATAATATGTATGGGAGTAAATTTGTCGTTTATTGAATTAGGAAAATTAATTGCAGACTAGAAGAGTTTATGAATAAAGGACTTAGGAGAGGTTCCTTGTAATCTGTTACGTTACTAACAGGAAGAGCATCATAATAGGGTGAAATCACTGATTACACGGTTAGTTAGATGCGCTTCGTGATTTGAGGGTACCTGCTGTAGGCTTGCATTGAATCATTATTCACAAAAAAAAGACAAAATATTTTCTTTTTCGCACTCTTTGAAGAATTTGTCAAATTTTAAACACGCGAGTGATTTTTTTAAATTAATATCTTGCTTTTAAATAACGAATAAATTCGCCTATTGGAAAATAGAAAAGTTCGGAAATGGAAACGCATAATATATATTTGATATTTCTAGATTACAAATCGTCAAATGTGAGGAAGACAAAAATAAATATCTGTATGTAATTTGATGAATACCAGACGCGAAGAATCATATTGCATCAAAATGCATGTGTACTGTATGTATAAAGAGAGAGATACGCTCTTCAGGTATATATATAAATGGATTTATATAAATAACCTCATGACATTTCAGAGTCTTTTATTATTTTTCAAAAAAGTTACACAATTGGAATAATAATAGAAAACAGATTTAGGGCGATTTTATTAGTCAGATTTTTTTTGAATGTAATAATGCGCGCCTTCGAGTGTCGAATTTTTGTTGGGAAATTCTTTTCACTTTTGGCACTGAATTTTTTCTATTAGACTCTTGTTATTAAAAATAAATACTAAGATATTGAAGAAAGAAAATTACTTCAGGAGTAAAAAAATTCATTTTTCCAAATCTGTAAAAAAAAGAATTTTTATTTTTCAGTTTTCTGATGTTTTATTATTTTTGTTTTAAGTTTTTCGTATGTGTCAATAAATTTCGTTGAATTAGAAATTTCCAGCTTTTTTAAAATTAAACTTTTTCAAAATGTAATTTTATTGATATTTGTCTTGAATTATTAATCATTAAAATTTAATTTCAGATGCTGATCTACTTTTGGTTCGTGGAAATATAAGAACTTTGTCACCGAAGGCAAAAACTGGACTTCTTGATTTCAAATTTGAGAATATTCGCAGCACTCGTCGAACTGGCTTTTGTAAAATTAATTTCTGGAATTTGCCATCTCTATTCATCGGGAAATCAAACATTCTACCAGAGGTATGATCAGTATATATTTTTCTCAAACTTGATTCAATTTTCTCTCTTTGTCTCGATTTTTGTGTTTTTGAGTTAGAAGAACGTTTTTTTATATTGAAATACCTTAGTGGATGTAATTTAATTATACTATGCGTCTTATTGAATTTTGAATATGAATTCAAAATAAATACGATTAGAGAGTTCCCGAGTGACCAAGTCAGCAAGTCAGTCAACCTCACGTAATGAACTGCCCTGGTTTTATGTTTCTTTTCGTTTCACGTTGCTTGCATCTCGTTCGGATCTGAACTGGGATTTGTTTATTATAGTTATGAGGCAAGAAATTTTAATGCATTTTAAATAAGGGGAGATTGAATCCTTTGACACGAAATTGATCTTCTTTCTCGTCGTTCCTTCTCGTATCTTAGACGTAATTTCTATTTTTATTTTTTGTTCTATTATTTTATTATTTCAATTTTTTTAATTTTTTTAATTTATTATACATTTAAAGTAAACGTTATACTCATAGGATTAATTTATTTGGGAAAAATCTTTCTTTTTGTTACGAATTTTCCGACAGAAAAAATTGTCCGAAAATCGGTAAATAATTCAATTTTTCAAAATTTGATTAATTGTGGAAAAAATGAATTTGACTTTCGGGAAAGTATTGCAACAAAATGTACTTTTCTGTACAAGGGAAAATTTTCTCTCTAAATTGAGAGAGACGCGTTTCTTATTTAAATAAGAAATATAATTATGAACATTGGACTTTAAAATTTAAATTCCTTTTTGCACGCAATTAATTCAACACGAAATTTTGCGTAATTGGATGAAAACGGTTTTTTTTTGCTTTTTTGAAATAATAAACAGGACTTTTTCGAGTATATAAGTGTTAAGATTTATGGTGACAGTTAATTAGCGAAGGGGGTTGAAAATGTGAACATATGTAAACTTGAAGGTGCGAAGGGAAACCCCGACGTTACAAGTAGATAGATGACAGGAGATATGAATGTGTCGCCCAATTATGACATTGCAACGATCTTTGATAGATATTTATTGCGATTTTTTTCGAGGGTACATTTTTGTGATTTAAGCGTTTTCGCGCTTATTAATTTGCATCTGCCAAACAATCGAGGGTTGAATTTTTATTCATTTTTCTCGATTTTTGCATCTTTACATCTTTCTGTCTATTGTATTTTGAAAAATTATTCATGATTTAAATTGTTAGTTTTTTTTGTTGCAAAGATACAAATATTACAAAATCTTGTTATTTTTTTTTTAGGTTTCGATGACTTTAGCATTTGAAATGAGGTGCGCTTGTAAAAAGGCGCAAATTCTACTTATTTCTCTTATCGTGAATAGTTTCTGTGTCAGGTGAGTTTTGTGGGAAAATAAATGAAGTGACAGTTTCTGCGCTGTGATCAAGTTTCGCTGACATACAAAAAAAAAGAAAAAAAAAGATCCTCATGATTTATCTGCAGGTATCTGTATGTAGACTTATGTGTGACCTAAAGCAAGATCATCAATCTGTTAGAATTTTTGCTTTTTTTCAATTCCAACGGTATTTTTTCTATATGGGGGAAAAATTATTATATCTCATAAAAGAAGTGAAGAGAGAGGATTTATTTTTTCAAAGACTAGTTTGATTTAATAATTATTTTATACGTTTTAAATCGTTTACTTACATTTAGTAAGAATTATTTTTCGAAATTTAACAATTATTATAGAAAAGTACAATAATTATTAGAAGAGTACAATAATTATCAGAAAAGTAGAACGATTATTAGAAAAGCAGATGAATTATCAGGAAAGTTCAATGATTGTCAGAAAAGTACAATAATATTTAATAGAGTGGAAAAATTATTATAGAAGAGTACAAAATATTTTCGAATGTTGTGAAAAGATGACAAGTACATGTGTAAATTTTTTTTTTTTTTAGGTAAAAAGAAAAAAAAACTCCCACATTCGAATGGTGTGTTACAAGGCTTGACGTTTTAGAGTGATTTCCATCGTCATTTGGACAATATGTTCCGGATCCTTAATAATAACGACAGTAAGCAGCATTAAGGGTATTACAAAACGCGCGACACTTGAATGCATGTCGAAGGGTCGGACACTCTTGAAAAGAGCATCTGAACACGAGAGAACTCAACGTTATTATGAACTCTCACCCCTGTCGCATTTCTTTCTCGTCTCTCTCTCTTTCGCTCTTTTTTCTCGTTTTCCTTCTCATTCGCACCTTTACTCGGTACAACCACAATTGACAATTCTACCACCTAACTCTATAAAGCCTTCTTTCACATATAACCCCCCCCTCTCTCTCTCTCTCTCTCTCTTTGCACCCTTCTGAAAATCTGAGATGTATTGTATGTTTATATGTATACTTACGTATATAGAGGCATCAGTCGAGTGTTTAGCTGGTAATGTAGCCAAGATTTCGAGGGGGGGTCATTTTTGTCACTAGAATAATGGAATTTCTAAAATGCGTTTTGTCTCTTCCCTCTTATAATTGTTAATTTTTTTTCTTCTTATGCATTTATAGAGGGGGGAGAATTCTTTTTTGAAATTTTTATTATTTTATATTAAAGAATAATTGAATGGGAAATTTATTTTTTTTCTAGAGGGGAAATTAAACAATAAAATATTGCGATTAATACTGAAGAATAGAAAATTAATAATAATGCGACAAATTGATTTTAATCATTCCTTGTCATTCTGATGTTTGTCCGCAGTTTTGTATTAGTTGTTTTTGTTTACTTTCTGGTTTTGCGCTTCGATAATTTATTACTACTTCAAATTTATTTAGACTCAGATTAAAATTTTCGAAAAGAATTCGATTTTTTCGAAGAGAAAAATTTAAAGAAAGAAATTTTTATAAAAAAAATAATTTTAATTAAATGTAATTAAAACTGAAAATAATTGAGAGCATCTAAAAAATTATTTAAAAAAGATACTGAAACTTATTTAATTTCTCCAAAGAATGTTATTACATTTCTAAAAATAGTTGAATTCTTACAAAGAATTTTATTGAATTTTTGGAAGTAATTGCATTTATTTGAAAAAGTTCATTAAAATGTTTGAAAATGATTCAATTCTTTTAAGGATTACCATAAAATTTATTTTAAAATTTATTTCAATAGTCGTAAAAAATTCGATCAAAATTTTACAAAATAAATGAATTTTTATGTAGAATTAAAAAAAAATTCTTAACAATTATTAAATTCCTGGGAAAAATTTGATTAATTTTGGAAAAAATTCAGTTTTCATAATTAATTTCATCAAAATTTTTCAAAGTGATTAAATTTCTGTTGCAAGAATGAATAAATAATAACATCTTGCTAAGAATTTTATTAAAATTTTCTAGAAAATTTGACAATAATTTAACTTTTTAACTTGAATTTTATTTAAATTATAAAAATATTCATTTATTATAAAAAAAATTCATCCAAAATTTCATAAAAATATAATTGAATATTATCTGAACCTTTTTAGAATAAGTATTGAATTCTTTTCTATAATTTGTAAAATAATTTAATTTCATAGAAGAAAAATTCAATTTTTTTCGAGTAATTTAGTTAAAATAATATTGAAAATTTGTTTTTAATTCATTCATTCAAGAAATTATTTTCTTGAAAGAGTTAAATTTTTGAAAGTGAAAAGAAATTGAAATTTGCATAGTAATAATTTTAATTAATTTTAATATTTGAAAATGAAAGAAATTGAAATTTGCTCAGTAATAATAAAAGAATTCTCGCTTTTCGACGCGTAAAATTTGTTAGTAATGATAATAGTGATAAAATAGAAGATTTAGTATAGTTTTAGTTGAATATTTTCTTTATTAATCGTATTTGTAATATTTGCAGGATTTTACACTCTGGAGAATTTTTGTACAAATCAAGAAATGGCAAACTTTTCATTTGTTGGATTCTTTTCATCGTGACTAAATATACGATTCCCGAAATAAATCTCTTTCTCAAGAACCAGAAAATTTATAATTTCTGCAGAATTTTATCGAGTAAAAAGGAACATTTTCTCAATGCAGTCAAAGATTATGTACAGGATTAAGTGCGTATTTTGAAATCGGTGTTAAATCTTTGGAAATAATTCACTCGATTTAGAGAAGATTTTACCTGATAATGATGATGCTGCTGCTGTTGCTGACGCTGATGACGATTATTGTAACGATGGAGGGGATGAGGATTACGATGTGAGAATGAAAAGGAAATAAAAGAGGGGAGGATTTTTTCTGGTCTCATGTTACGTCATTGTGCCTAGGTGAGCCCTGTAACATCCCATATCCCCAATGGGCAAACTCCAAACTGTTGGTGGTGGTAAAATGCATGTTCCTGCCCCCTCGAATAAACCCACGCCTACAAACGTGCGCGTGCGTAACCCCAGGGGTCGTTTTCAAACGATCAAATGGTCCACGATCTAGATTTATTTAATTACACCGCCTCATCGCTTCGATTTAAGCGAGTAACCCACTTTTCTCCGTGTTTCAATTTCAAATCATTTTCTCATCTTAATTGATTGGAAATTTTAATCCTTTCAAGAAGAAAAAGAAGAAGAAATGTTTTTAACTCTCTTGTCTATAGAACGAGAAATTGTTGCTTACGATGCAAATGTTTAGAAGAACATTGAGTCTTATCGTGTTCTGCTTGTCTGTGGGAATGAGATTATAATCATATGTCGCTGCAAGATTTAATTTTAGATCCTCCAGGAAGTTTTTGGAGAGAGAGAAAATTTCCACGTGCGGTGTGAAAAAAAGGAAATAGTTGTTTTTTGGTGATTATTTGATTGAAGAGGATTTTTATGCGTGCAATTAATTGTTAATTGGTGAACAATGATTATAACGCAGTAGTAGTAGTAGTATAGAGGATTTTGTTGATATAAACTATAATAATGACATAAGGATGATTATTACGATGCAAGGTTTTGCAATAATTGAATGTAATTAGGTGCGTGATGACAGATGTAGCCTGGCTAGAGCATAACGTGGGGAGTGGCCTATAATTTATAAACAGGGGCTGTTTTGGGGTAATTGCAGATAACGATGGGGCGGACCGGATAACAAGCCGACATGGGAGTCACTGGACACCATGACACTCCACTGCGTAGCACCATAACCTTCCTGTACTTACCCTGGTCCCTGATATCTATACTCTTAGATGATGTCTCTCAATTATAATTTATCCCTCATATACCGGATTTTTTACAATCTCCCACACACATCCCCCAATATCAATTTGTAATAATTTATTTTCACATCTCGACCCCTTTTTCGGAATATTCGTCGATTTTTATTTTATTATTATTATTAAATATAATTATAAAGTTTTAATTTCCAGATTAACTTACTTTATACTTATTTATTAATTTATATTTATTTTGTTTATTTATATACTTATTTTATTGATCTAAAAATTAATTTACTATTCCTTTTCTACTAATTTAAATTTCAAATTTACTATTTTTATTGTTATATACAAACTTCAGGGTATTTAAATAAATTAAATCTACTTTTATGAATTATAATTGTATAGCATAATAATTCATGAAGCTATAGATTTATTTTTAATTATACTATAGCCAGCATGCGAAACGCGGAATTTAATTTATTATTATTATGCAAATTAAAAAAAAAATTTATTTTCAAGTATTAATTTCGATTTTGAAATAGTTTCAGATTCAAAAATTAAAAACAATGAATCATTAATAATTTTAATTATTAATGATTATTAATTTTTTGTTTTTAGATATACTTTAATAATATTCTTCGCATAGGAATTTAATTATTTGAAAGGAATTTTTATAAACTTCTTCGCAAAAGAAAAAATAAAATTTTAATTGAAATTTCGTTCAATAACATTTCTGAAAAGAATTATTTTGATTTGATAAATTCTTTGTCGAAATTCAAATTATTTTGGAAAACTTGCAAATTTAATTCTTTGATAGAATTAAAATATTTTCAATATTATTTCAATTTAATTCTTTGAAAAAATCCAAGTATTTTCGAAAATTTTTATAAAATTCTCAGCAAGATTTCAATTATTTTCATATATATAGTTACTGAAATTCTTCGAAAGAATTTAATTATTTTAAAGAATTTTTAGAAAATTCTTTGCCAAAATTGAATTTTTGAAAGAATTCTTCGCAAAAATTCATTTATTTGGAAAATTTTTGATTCAATTCTTTATGAAAATTGAAATATATTTTCAATACAATTTTAATTAAGATTCACGAAGAAATTCAATTATTTTCATAATTTGTAGGAAATTTTAGTAGAAATTTTAATAGAAATCTGAAAATTTTTAGGAAATTATAGTAGAAATTTTAATAGAAATCTGAAAATTAAATGTTGGTTCAAGTGATTGAACAAAAATTCCAAGTAAAAATTTCAAGTAAAATAAAAATTCCGATTAATAACAAAATCATTTAAATTGAATCCTCCATTTTTCTAAATTCTCTTCCTTTTTTCTAGATCGCTATCGGAAAAAAGATTTGGTGAATGGAAATGAAAAAAGACGTGTGGGAAACTCGAGAGCAGGAAATCCGTTGATCGTTAATTTAATCTGCTTCTGACTATTATCCGCAAAGGTGTCGAAGATCCAAAGATTAAGGAGAGAAATAATCATGATTCTTCTGGACATGGACGAAAATTTTTCGACTAACATATACAGTGAAATATATGATTTTGCGCATCGAGAGAGAGAGAAAGAGAGTTATCGAGAGAGAGAGAGAGAAAGATTCTCTTGATTCTAGACACATCAGGCAGGATGCTTGCTGAACGAACAATACGATTGGTTGGTGGCCATTGTTGGTAAGATTTCAATGGATATTACGACAATAAGCTATTGACAATGTGGAATATTGTTGGTACATATATGCGTTGCGCAAAGGGCGGAGGGTTTCTCTTGCGTGTGTATAAGCCTACTTGACTGTACTTTTCACGCCCTCTCTCCAGGGCTAACTGTTTATATATGAAGCAAAAAAAAAATTATTATTTTGTCATATACGCGAACCCTCAACAACGTAAATATGTTCCAACAACATCTGTCTTGTCATGTTGAAAATTTTATTTTATTTTCAAATCTTATTTTAAAATTCAAAAAATTTCGAAATGTACACGAAACTTTTAATATCAGTTGTCGCGAACGATTATAAAGGGAAGAAACTAAATTAGGCGAAGTCAGTAAAAAAAATTTGCCCATATAAAAATATGGAGAGAAAAAATTGTAGTTTTTAGAAAAAGAAGACTTTCAACTATTCGGTCAGTTAAAAGCTAATATAGTTCTTATAATTATCTATTTTAAAATTTTCAATAATTTTAATCTGAGTTATAAAAGATCTTTTTTTTTAAATTCAGATTAATTATTTAAATGACGTGTAAAATTTCATCGTGTTGATGTTGTCAATTATTTCCAAGAGAAATAATTATTCGTATTGAGAAAATATTTTTTTTTTTTGACTAAAAAACATTTTTAATTTTTTGAAAACATACTTTTAATTAAAATGAAAACTTTGAATTAAATTAAAATATTTTAAGAAGAAAACTTTTAATTACTTTCAAGTAATTAAAAAGAAAACCTTTAATTACTTTTAAAGTGTAATTAAAAGTTAAACTCAAAGGTACAATTTGTTCTATTTGATTTTTATCCAGGTCGCAGTAAAATTGAAAACTAAAAAACTTTTTGCTTAATCGGAAAAAATGTAAATTTAGAGAAGGAAACGAAAAATATACAACTTCGAACTTGTATAACAGCCTTTATTTAATTTATATTTAATATAATGCATTTATAATAACGTATTTCAGTAATATGCATTTTTATTTAACTGCGCATTCTGACGATGAGTATACGCCAATACGATATATTGAATTATCTTTGTATTTTTTTTTCAATCTTCATATATTTTTTATATAATATTTTAATTATATTTCTATATCATCGTGCCACTTATTGTTAAATTTCAATTTAGAGCTGTAAACTGGGCATTTTCGTAAATATATCATATTAATATTCATTTTTGTAATATAGTTTCGCGTCTTGGCTTCGCAGCAATGAATTTTCAATAGAACATTTTTTTTTCGTTTTCGATCTACGAAAGATGATACGCAAAAATATATTTTTTTCCATATTTTAATTGAATATCAGAATTGAAATCACTTTTTCTTCATTTATATAATTCTTCATTCTCAGTGATTTTGGAATTGACACAAATCATTTTTTTTTTGAATTGACAAAAGACAACACTATTTGATCAAGTTATGATTAATTGATAGTTTTCTTAATTAGAAGCCGAAGACATAAGAAAGAAAAAAAAATGAATTTTTTTTCATTTAAAGGCGATATTTTGTTTCTCTCAAAAGTCAAAATCACTCACAAAAAGTGTTCTCTTAAGGATAATGATTTTTTTTTCTTTTGACCACGAATTGACAACATTGATACGTTCGAAAAAAATGATACAATACTTATACATATAATGATGTCGTACTTTAAATATATATATAGGTATATATACACACGATATTTTTTAAAATTCACTTGGAAGACAGAAGTTTATACAAAATTTTTCCCGATAATAGTGCAGGATTTGCAAAAATTTAATATATATATGATGATTAGGCAAATTTTTCAATTATAATATTAAAAATAAAGATTTTTTTTTATTACACTGTTTCCTGCAATTTTCCGGAAATAATTTGTATACCATATATATTTATATATATATAACTTGCATCAAGCAAGCTTTATCTTTGATATGCGTAGATGTAAATGTATATCTCAATTCTCTTTTTTTTATATTGTACCTATAGAAAGATCACTTTACAAAAACTCTGACTTCAAACAATAACGTTATAAATATTTCTATATTTTTAACACTTTTAATTTGTCGTGTACTTGAAAAAAAATTTTTCATTTGGTTTACAAAACATTAAATTATAAATGAACTGCTGATATTAAAATTTTTTGCATTTCGAAGTTTTGGATATTAATAATCAAACTGTTTTTTATTAATTTATTTAATTATTCAATTTTTTACTTAATTATTCAATTAGTTTATTTAATTAAGTATTTAATTAATTTAATTACGTGACTGATTTATTTAGTTACATCATAAACTAATTGGATTGCATAATTAATTAATTTAATTATGTAATTAGTAATTTATTCACGTAATTAATTAAATTAGTAAAAATCTAATAATGTAGTAAATTAATTTAATTACGTAATATCATTTTCGTGATTAATTATATTACGTAATTAATTTTATTGCATAGTTAATTTTATTACGTAGTTAATTTAATTACGTAATTCATTTTATTACGTAATTAATAATAAAAATTTGTAAATTAATTAATTACAGTAAATTAATTTAGTTAATTATTTCGCTAATAATTATTTTAATTACTCAACTAAGTGAGATAAAAATTTAATTTTATCGGAATATTTACAATAATATAGAAAAAGAACCGTAGAATAAGAATCTCATTCGTATAAAATATTAAAATAGAAGACAATGGAATTTAATTAAAGAATTAGGTGAAGATATTTTATTTTTTTCTGAATATTATTTTTCTGATTGAAAAAAATTGAATTCTATATGAAATTAATTATGTTTTAATTAAAATTAATTTTTTTCAACAATTTCAATTTGAATTAATTTTGTAACAGCACCAAATTCTTTAATATTGATTCGAATTTTTCTTGATTTGTATTTTATCAAGTTAAATTAAAATTTTATGTCTTTTGGAGTAAATAATTTCAAAAATTCGTTAGAAATGGAATCATAAGCAAAATACTCAATACACTTTTTTTTAACTATTTCACTTTTGTTTACTACAAGGTATTTTTTTTTTTTTTGAAAAAAAATATTGCAATGTTTTTAATTAGTAAGAATTGTTTTTTCTTCTTTCGCGTAGAAAAAATGAGAAATTAAAAATTGATGACAATATTGAATATATTCTAGATGTGAGTTTTTAAGGGGGAATTAAATATTAACTATAAGTTTTGAAATATATAATATTATCTAGAGAAAATTAGCTGCCTCGAAGGGCTTGTCATTTCATATCAATTATACACGCGGCGATTATCAATCATTTTTACTCTCTTATATTCCTAACATTGTAGAAAACAGTTATTTCAAGATATTCTATATTTTTTTTAACGACACAAACTTGATCTAAATATCGCTGTTTTTTTCATTTATATATAATCGAAATACGCATGAACTAATTGGTGCTCGTATTTTTTTTATTTTTTTTTCCTTTCTTTTTGAAAATTCTAGCCATACAACCATAAGAGTTTGCGATTTACAAGGTCTCAAGCATTCGTAAAATATATATAAACTTTTAGAGAAGACTTGAAACTCTTTGTAATCTTGTAAAGACAAACTTATTTTTATATAAAGGGTTTTTATTTATTTATTTATGTATTTTTTTAAACTATCGCTAGATTTTTTAAGATGATTAGATTTCAGATTTTCAATGACGGAAAAAGTATTCGTTCTAAAAAAAAAAACTTTCCTCCTTTTTTCAATCATAGAAATTTTTTAATAGTATAATGGATACGGGAAAACGAATTTAGAATTGAAAAGAAAATTTTTTTTAAGACTGATATGCTCTCATTTTGTGCGCGAAGATTTAATTAGAGAAAAAAACGAAATGTTTATATTTTTTTTTAAATTACTGCTGGTGAGATAAATACCTCAGCTCTTAACGTACTTTTAGTGAACTTTTCAAGTTTCACGTATTCTTTATTTTTATTACATAAAATTCAGGACTTGATTCTCGATTTAAACATTTTAGCAGTCGAAAAGCACCTCACGAATGAAAATTTATGTCCTTTTCATCAGTAATTGTAAAATTATTTGAAAGTTATCTATAATTTTCGAAATCAAAAAATTGATTCTTGGAATTTTTATTCCTATGTTTTTGTTTGATTTAATTTTTTTTTTATTATTGAAATAAAATTTTTCGAATAAACGTAGATCTCCGGAGAACTACTGTGGATGATATTCTGATTAAAGCTGAATTATTTTCTTTAGTTATATTTCTATCTACCTTAATTTATCGGTGATCTAAAAGTTTGGAAGAAAAATGAAAAATTAAAAATGAAATTTTCAAAAAATGAAAATAAATTAAGATTTTGATAAAGTACCACCTAACTAGCGTTTCTATAAATTTTGTTTGTTTCTCTAAAAACAAGCATTCATTTTTTTTATAGCCTTTCTCGTATAAAATTTTATACGTTATCAATGGACCTTTAATATATTTGTAAAGAAAAAAATGATGAAAAAAAAATTAGAGTTTTCAGAGTTTTTTTGAAAAAATTTACTCCATTGTGTCGTACTTAACTTTTTTAACTACAAAATATCGATAACCAGCGTATCCAGTGACTGTGAGAAGAACAGCGGCTGCGAGAGTTGAACCCACTGCAATTGGTGCAGTTTCATCTTTCGAGACACGAGCATTTAATGTGTCGCAATTGTATTCAGCTGCAAAATCATTTGTCTTAAACTTAAAAGGCTGTAATTTCATCGCCCTGAAAGAATATTAGATCATTAGTTACTAGATTGTAATTTTTCCTTTTTGTTTTATTTTGCTTAGTTCTCTTTTCATGAGAAGATATTTTTTTTACAAATAAACAAAATTTGTAAATTTTTCAAAAAGGGGTAAATTAATTTTAGTGTTTTATTTAAGATTACCTTAAGAGAAGTTTAGCAGTCATTTTGCCGTAGGTTAAGGGAATAACTGTTTCTTGAGAACAAGAATAAGATTTTCCTACTGGAGTTGGGAAAAGCAAGGCAGTGTGCTTTTTGTCTGTGCTCAACCTTATGGTCTTATCTAGAAGAAAAATTATTTAGTTTGCTTATTAAAAATATATTTTAAATACATTTGGAGAAAAGATATTTTTTAATATATTACAAAAGAGTTTAGAATATATATTTAAATAGAATAATATTAGTAAAGAAAGATGAGTTTATTTAAATTAAAATCATATTTACAAAAAAATTAGTATTAAGCAAATTTATTAATTAAAACCTACTTGGCTGGTCGATATGCTCAAAATGTCTGTCACTCGTATTGAAGGTCAGCTCAATTTTATCGACATACCATCGTTCACGACCTGGTGTCTATAAAATATTGATCACTTAATTTTTTTTCCCGGGAAATTAAATCAGATAATTAAATTATTACCATATTTGTAAATTTACTTATTATAGAATGTAAAACCGAGAAAAATATTCCAAGAAGGAATATTTTTGAATAGTTTTTACTGTTTTGAATTTCAAATTGAAATTGGAAAAAATATTGAATTTATAACTTTTTTTCTTATTTTACAGATTTTTTTTGGTACCTTGGCGAAACTCCACGACAGGATAAATGTCTTCCATCTCAATGACATTTTCACCGTATTTTCGTCATTACAATCGCCAGTTACTTCTGCATCCGGAGGTATGTACACACTTGCCACCTTGAAAAGAAAGTAAATTGCTCGAAAAAAATGTTCAAAAAGTAATAAATTTGAAAATAGTTTCGAAAACAGTTTCAAAAAGTAATCATTTCAAAAATACTTTCGAAAATAGTTTCAAGAAGTAATAATTTCGAAAATAGTTTCGAAAATAGATTCAAAAAGTAATAATTTCGAAAATACTTTCAAAAAGTATCAATTGTTAAATTATTTGTCAGTTTGAAAAAAATACCTACTAATAGTTAAAAATAATGCTATTTGTTAATTGCAACAAAAATACTAACTGAAAATAAGAAAAGTTCTTTAGCGAAAAATTCACTTTTGGCGAAAATGAAAAATTCAAGAAAAGGGGAATTGATAGTCAAAAGAGAAGAAAAGGAGGAATCGATAAAAAATATCCAGAGGAATAGGAGAAATTGATAACAGAGTCTAGAAGAAAAAAAGGAGGTGAAAAAAGAAAATCTGGAAGAAATGAAGATGATAAAAAATCTAGAAGAAAAGGAGAAATCGATAACAGAAATCCAGCAAAAAAAGGCAAATTAAATATTTAAAAATTAAAAATTAACGGAATTTTTCACCTCTTCCTGTCCAATTTTGGTACGATAAGGAATATCGACTACAGCGTCCACTTGTAGAAGAATGCATGCACGTCCATTGCTACTATTAACACGATAAAGTGGTTGTTCTTCGTTTATTATTCTTGGCGTTGTTGTTGATTTTGGTAATAATGTCGTTGCAGCACTTGTCGCTGACGTTGACTTTAATAACTCCAAATTCTCCACTGGCTATGGATAAGTAAATCATTAACATTTATCGCACATAAAGAAGCAAAAAAGATTTTAATTGATAGTAAAAAATTAGATCACTATTTAGTGTAATTATTTAATTAATTTATATTAATGTGCACCGAAGATTAGCGAAAAGGATGCAACCTGTTGTCTATGCACGCTCTCGAGAATAGAAACAATGACGTGCCAAGGGAGTTGCATAATTTTCGGTAATTTCCGGCACTGGAAATTGCATTAATATATATTTTAATTAATAATTCGTGAATAATGATAAAAAATAAAAAATTTAGGCAAAAAGGGAAAAGGAGAAAAAATCGAAAAGGGAAAAATTTAGTTTTAGTAAAAAGTAAAGAAAAAGAGAAGAGATTAAAAAATACAAAAAGGAAAAAGAACAAAAAGTAAGAAATTAAAAAAGAAAATATTTAAAAGCATAGAAAATACAAAAAAACGGTAAAATAAAATTCGGAGAAAGAGAGAGAGAAAACAAAGAAAAAGTATCAATCGATTAGATTTTTGAAATTATTTATGCTCACCCAAGATGATTTCACTTTTGGAAGATTGTCCATGTCGATAATAACTTTACTTTTTCGGGTTGTTGTAAAGGGGCGATCATCTCTGCCTTGAGGGAGAGATCTTGAACTGGGAATGCTGAAGGCAGTTCCCAAAAGACACCCTATAAAAATTTTTTATTAACACCTCTCGACTCTTTTTTTCGAAATTTTCATTAATCTATTTGTCAAAGAATGTAATAAAAAATAATCACTGAAAATATATTGTAATTTCAATATAATTTACGAAAAATATAACGAAAGACAAAAAAAAGTAAAGGGAAGTAAAAAAACTCATTCAGAATTGAAATAGAACTGTAAATAAATAATAACTTTGATAAAGTAAAAAGTAAACTGTAAGAAAGAAAAAGGGGAATTAAATATAGTTAGTATTAAAAACTAATTGTACTTCCACTAATTTAGTTAAAAGATTCTAAAAAATTAAATTCACTTTAAGAGTTACAATTTCTGACCTACTTTTATAAATTCTCTACTCAAGAAAATTGCAATACAAACATAATTTTCGCTTTTTTCTCCTCTCTTTAAAAAATGGAAAAAACAATTATAGTTGTAAAAGTATTTTTTTACTTTTCGAAAAGTAATTTTTTTCCCTTTGATATAGAAATTGAAATTATTTCCCCAAAAATTTTTTTAATTTTTTCAAGTCGACTCAACTAAAATTAGCCTCTATCAATATTTATTCGATCAATAATAAACAGTTTTCCTAAACTGACAAATTGTTTTCGGTAAATTTTTAAATAAGGGGAGAAAATTTCAGAACATGAAAAAAAATATTTAGAAAACGATAATTTAGAAAAAGTATATATAGAAAGTATGTAGAAAGGAAAAGAATCTTTAATAACTGATAATAATCGTCTTGGTTTTGTAAAGTATAGAAAACGAAGAGATTTACCATGTGTCAAAATGGAAAAGTCAGGAAAATAAATTTTTACTGTATTCTTGTCGATTTGTTAGTTTTACGTTTGAAATTAATATATAAAATATAACGTGTGAATTGATTAATTTATACATTGTTTACTTACACAGGTAAAAGGTCTCTTTGGAGAAGACGTGGATGGCCATTTTGGAAAATGTTGTTCAAGGTTTTTTGCGAGAGGAAAAAAGAGTGAAAAACGAAAATGGACAACGATGGTGGCGTCTCAAAGTTCGCCGAGGTTCTGAGGGTGCGAAGTGTGCTACGATCAATAAGGGATGTTTTCAGCATGCGCTTACTCCACGATAAAGCCAATCCTGTATTACATTTCTTTGTATATGACGTTGAGAGTGAAACATTCTTGTTTATCGGTGAGTAACACAAATACTCTTGGAAATTATTTCAAACTACGCCAACGCGCAGTGACATTTTCTTCATTATAAATTTTCATTCACGGGATCGAAACCTCGTGGTGGTGGTGGTGGTGAAAGAGAAAGAGAGAGAGAGAGAGAGGGATGATCTACGAAAATCGAAAATCCTATTTGAAAGGATAAAAAATTTTTGAAATCTAAACTGAAATTTAAATAAATGGGAAAGAAAAAAAATGAGATTAGTTGGAAAAATAAAAAATTCAAAGGCTAATGATAATTAGACTAGCGGCAATTAATTGTTGCTTGAGATTAGATCATTATTTCGTGTTTGTGTTTACACATTCACATTCAGCCAATTTTCTTGTCACAATATTTAGATCGTTTGTTATAAATCAAGTTTATAAAAAGGAAATTTAATTTAGAAAATTGCACAATTTTTTAACTTTTGAATTTTACTTTATAATTGCCTTAATTTTTATATTAAATAGAACAACGCGTTCTATTTAATTAAGAATTCATTATTGGACGGAAAACTTTTTAATTACACAAATGAAATATTATTTTCATAAGTTTTATTCTAAACTAAATTCTCTATGATTATAATAATTTTCGAAATTTTCTCTGTGATTTTCTATATATATTTTTTAAATACAAGTCTTGATTTATAAAGAGGGATTTAACGGATTAGTGGAAAAATATAGTTTTTCCTTTTTCTTAAAAAAAAAGTACCAAAAGAAATTGTCCAGAACATCTTCGAGAACAATTTTCTAGATAATATTTTGCTGACGCATGAAAATGCAACAATTTAAAAACACCCACGCTTCACACTTTCGTCAGCAGTAATCGTATGTTGCTCTTTGAATCGTTTGAATACAGTTTATTAAAAAGAGGAACTTACGAATTATATAATACTGAGAAACTTTATTTTGTCACAAAAATCTTTAAACAAACTTTTAATCTTTGAGAACAATTTTAAGAGTTTTTCAAAATAGTTTTTCTTATTCTTTTTTTCTTACCTTACTTTTTGAAAAAAGTTTGCTACTTAGTTAGAAAAAATTTAACTGTTTATTTTATTAAACGGTTAAATAAAGTGAATAAAATGATTTTTAATTTTTTTTTAAATTTTTAATTCTTTATTTTAATTAGTTAAAAAATTAAATGATTTTTTTAGCTTATTTAGATGTTGAAAAAATAATTCTACTGTTTTATTTTTATTAACGATCAAGTTATTATTTTCTCGCAGTTTTTTTATTCCAAGTAGGGTTTTTAAGATAAGAGAAAGTTTTTTATAATATTTAATTTTCCCCGTAGAAAATTTCTCTCGTTACTGAAAAATGTCCCTTGTTTTTTTTCTCATCACAAACAAGCTGTCGGGGGCGGATGTGAAGAATAGCCAATTTCAGTTTCATGTCCTTTTTCTGCAAGTTGCAATTTAAGCTTTACGTTTGTATTTTGAACGTGGAAAATTACCAACATGTCCATTTGACAAAGAAATAAAGACAAGAAATTCTATCTTTCAATATCTTTGAACTTTGAAAGTTATTGTTTCTTTTGTATATAGAATTTTTTTTTGTAAAATTATTTTTCGTGAATATTTTTTTTCCTAAAATAATTTTTTACACCTATAGGAAAATTAATGTTGAAAATTGTATCATGAATATTCTTTTTTCTAAAATCATTTTTTACACCTAGGAAAATTAATATTGAATATTGTTTGATCAATATTGTTTTTGGTAAAATAATTTTTTACACAAAGAAAAATTAATTTCCCCAAATATTGTTTTTCGTAAAATAATTCTTTACAAAAACGGAAAATTATTTTTCCTAAATATTGTTTTTCGTATAAAATAATGTTTAACGAAAGAAAAATAATTTTTTGCGAAACTCTTTTTCTGTGAAATAATCTTTTACAAGAGAGTAATTATTTTTCGTGAATCTTATTTTTTGTAAAATAATTTTTAACAAAGCACAATGAAATAATTTTTTACAAAAGAAAAATTATGTTTTGTGAATATTATTTTTGTAACAAAATTATTTACAAGAAAGAAATTATTTTATAGGAAAAAAACACCCCTTTTCGTGTTCAAAAATATTTTCTTCTAAATTTAACACGAATTTTAATTTTTAATCGAATTTTGCTCGATTAGACGAACCAATTGAATTAATAGAAGCGTGGGAATTAAATTTCCGGCTATAGTAATTAAAACAGAATTTACAAATTTCAAAATGAAAATGTCAATTCTGTAAGTTGGGTTGCCATCCCCAAGGCGTCGACGGTAAAAACTGTCGGTAAATAATTTTCAAGTGTTGAGTAAATAGTGCAATGCTTTATCGACGTATTTATAAGAGTGAAAAACCGTAGATGTCAGTACGTGTATGAAGAACAGTAAGTAATATTTAAATGCTGTGATAAGTTTTTGCAAATTACTGGAACTTTCAACCATTTGCAAATAGTACCTCTCCGAGTCAATTTAAATTAAAACTAGAATCAATTATCGTTTAACTAATTTTAACCTTTTTATATAATTAACGTATATAGAAAAGTGTTTTCCTTTTTTCATTTATTATTCACCGGTATTTTATATATTCATTACTAATTTTATTTGCTATTCACTAAATTCACTAAATATACCGGTATTAAAGAGAGGTTAATAATTGTTCTTTCATTTTTTGTAAAAAATGAATTTTTTTAATGTAAGAGTTCTTTAGTTTTATTATTTTTCGCAAATTCTATTGGCATAATTTCTTTTTACTTTTAGGTTAACTCTTCTTATCGAATTTTTCCTTCGCTTTCTAACAATAGAACTTTTATTTTTATTTTTTTTAAGAAATTGACCAATTCATTTCTATCTTCAAGGAAAATGTCGTTTGCAGAAGAGAAACGTGAGTATGGAAAGATTAATTTTTAATTACATAGATATGTAGTGGTAATAATTTTTTTTGCACTATTTTTCATCTTATTTAATATTTTAATTTTTGTAGTGGTTAAAAGTTTTAATTTTTGTATATTTAATTAATATTGTTTATTTATTTTGTTTGTAGAGAAGTTCTTAGACATGACTTCTGAAGAGAAACGACAACAATTCAACGGACAAATCGTGACATTGAATCAAGTTGAAACATGGCGAAATTTTTGGGAGAATAACAAATCCAGTATTGCGAAGACGAAGGAAGATATTGAGCTGGTCGACGCTACACTGGCTGATAAAATTTCTCTATGGCAAGGAGATATTACGTCATTGGAAATTGATGCTATTGTGAATGCAGCAAACTCGTCTCTTTTGGGTGGTGGAGGAGGTGAGAGAATTGATTTTTAATTTTAATTTTTAATTTCAATTTTTGATTTGAATTTCTAATTAATCAGAAAACTTTTTTCTTAATCAGATACTTTTATACAAATTTAACTCTCTTTTTGTCTATTTAAATATTATTTACTTCTAATCGTTATTTAGTTAAATAAAATTGTTTACAAGTTTTTTTTTGCGTTTAAAGCCACATTTTAATTCTTTTTTGTATTTAATTAAATCGTTTTTTTTTAGTCGATGGAGCGATCCACAATGCAGCAGGTCCAACTTTGAAAAAGGAATGTTCAACTTTGGGTGGATGTCGTGTTGGTGAAGCAAAAATCACCGGTGGTTATAAATTACCCGCCAAGCGTTAGTTTTTTCTGAAATTATTCATTTTCATTTTTGTTAAAAATAATTTGAACGAGAATTTCTAATTTTTTCTTATTCTTTTTAGATGTTATACACACAGTCGGACCTCAGGGAGAGAAGCCAGATAAATTGAAAGACTGCTACAAACACTCCTTGAAACTTATGAAAGAAAATAATTTACGAACAATTGCTTTTCCTTGCATTTCGACTGGAATTTACGGATATCCTCAAAGACCAGCTGCCAAGGTTGCTTTGGCTGCTGTTAAAAAATTCCTACTAGAAAATAATGAGCATGTAAGTAGTTTAATTTATTCTCTTTTCTTTAATGCAAATTGGAAAATTTAATTCTTGGTCATTTCTTTGAGTATTTTTAAAATTAATTTAAAATAGCAGTTGATTTTGATTCTTAATTAAGTATTTTAATTTATTTTAATATTATTATTTCAATATTATTATTTGAATTTTATTTTTTGAATTTTATTATTTGAATTTTATTATTTAAATTTTATTATTTGAATTTTATTATTTGAATTTTATTATTTGAATTTTATTATTCGAATTTTATCATTTTAATTTTATTATTTTAATTTAATTAACTAAATTTATTTATTAATAATAAAAATAAACAGTAAAACAATAATTACCAATTAAAATTAACGCTCATTGTCAAAATTTTAGTCAATTTAGTCAATTATTTTAATTTCATTAACAAAATTTATTTACTAATATTAAAAATAAATGGTAAAACAATAATTAGTAACTTAAATTAATATTAACCCTCATTGTCAAAATTTTCGTCAATTTGGTCAATTATTTTAATTTTATTAACGAAATTTATTTATTAATAATAAAAATAAATAGTAAAAAAATAATTAGTAATTTAAATTAAAATTAACGCTCATGGTCAAAATTTTAGTCAATTATTTTAATTTCATAAACAAAATTTATTTATTAATAATAAAAATAAATAGTAAAACAATAATTAGTAACTTAAATTAAAATTAACGTTTATTGGCAAAATTTTAATCAATTACCTACATAATTCGAAATAAATAATTTTTTTGACATTGATACAATAAAATTATTTTATTCTCAATGTTAAAAAATATATTTTTCTTAATCTACTTTGACGTTTACATTTGAAATTTACTTTCTTAATTATTTTTTATTAATATCAATATTTATTTTTTTTATAATTATTTATATACTTTTTCTTTATAATTAATATTTAATTAATATTTTCATTGATATTTAATTTAATGTAGTGTAATTTAATTCAATTTAATTTAATTATATAATTTCAATAATTAATATAATTACTTAAATTTTTTCCTTCGTTTAATAAAATTTAAATCAATATTTACTTAATTATTACATACTTTTTAATTTTATTATATTTCAATATTTAATTAATAAGCTAATAAATTTTATTTCAATCAATAAGTACTTATTTCGTAATTTTAATTTAATAAAAATAAGAATGAGAATAAGAATATAAATTAAAAACAAATAATAAACAAAATCAAAGTTTTTTTGAAAATTTAGTCAAAATTTTAATTAAAAAGTAGATAAGTTTTATAATTATCCATAATATAATTTTCAGGTCGACAGAATTATTTTTTGCGTCTTTCTTCCCGATGATAAGGAATACTACTTGGATTTGTTGCAAAAATATTTTGGACTCGAATAAGGAATATGAAAATTGAATGAAAATGCAGTTTTGTAAGTTTCGTTGGTTGCAGCATTAATTTTTAAGACTGTCACGTGTCATATTTATTCCAGAAGAAAAAGAAAATAATAACTAAATTTTTCTAAATAATTGTGTATTTTTTCTCCCTTATTTCAAAATTAGATGATTCGGTGTTTTAGGGAAATATTCTACTTTTAATTTTAAATATTTTCAAATAAGTATTTTTTGAAAACGTTTTTTATTTTTTATTTTAATTAATAAAATTAATACTTTTGAAATTTAATTATTAATTTTAATATTAATATTTAATTATTATTAATTTTAATAGTAATATTTTATTATTAATATTATTATTAATAAAACGATAATTATTAAAATTTTATTTAATTGTATTTAAAATTGGTGAAAATATTTCCAAACGCATTTGAATGGAGAATTTATTAATATTGCGCTAATATTGCTATTAATAGTAATTAACGTAAAATAATTTTGAATGTTTTCGAATTTGGCGCGCAAAATTCTGATTGGTCGCTCGTTTGCGACTGCAGCGCTCGAGCTTGAAGGGTTCGCCGCATCTTCTATGCCGACGGCGTCGCCATCTTGAAATATTGAGTGTATGTAGTAAAAAGGTGGGGGACGGTTGTTAATGTGGTTATTTCGATCAGAAAATCTGTCACAAATGGGTAACTATTCTTAATATTTTAACAAGTGTTAAGGTGAATCTTTGAATAGAGTCTCGAGGACGCGGTGAGTCGTTTTAATTCGTGAATAAAGTTAGTCCTGTGTCAACGGTGGTCTCGTTTTCGTGGTGATTGCATATATATACATATATATATATATATATATATATATATATTGGCGGTGGGGCCTTTTAATTGTTTTCCGGGCCCCGCACCGAGAAGATATGCAACATTGTTATAATCAAGTGTATCTAACAATAGAGGAACGCGCGAGTTCGCGTTGTTCTTGTCGCCGCCTTCGCGTCAACGCGTGAAAAAGCCGCTCCGCGTATTGTGCGGCTCGGCCGTGAGGATTATATTTTAGCCTCGATTTCACGGACAGACGAGAACGTATCGAGTCCCGTAATCCTGAATGGCCGCCGCTTTCTAGGTTACTGACAAACATCCAAGTTTTCAACTCAGCCTCCCGATGTTGTTCAACTTTGGGGTTCGCGATTACCGTGTCACGGGTATCGGCAATTGTCCTACACGAATTTGTTGCCTCTCTCGACACCTACGTACAAAACGCTGCGTTCCCCAGCCTTTGCCGTAAGCTACTCCGCTGATTCCATGTAAATTGTCTGCTTCTTTTTTTCCACCCTGAAGAATATTTTTCTTTATAAAATATATCCTGACAAGAGAGAGAGAGTAGACCCTTTTTTTTGTTTGTTGCAAAAAAAAAAAAAACGTGCATGTCGGGTATAATTCGTGTGTGTGTGTGTGTATTTTTATTACCGTGTGTGCTTCTCTGCATAGTTCTCTGTTCATATGAATGTGCGTGTGTGGTAAGTACCAAAAAAGGGGTGGGGGTACACCTCGCGAGCGACAAGTTCTCGGCTTCTGTTTCTGTCACTGCCACCCTCTTTCTTTCCTACCCACAAAGTTTTTTCTCTTCTTTCTAAAATTACATTTCGATTTTCTTCTTTTTTTTCATTTGTACTTAGTGTTTTTTTCTTTCTTTTTAATGTGAGTTATTAATGCCTGCTCACGTAACCTTAAAAAAATCACGCTCTTCATATAAGAAAAAAAAACAACTTTTACCCCTGAAATGGAGTAATTTTTAGTCTTTTCCAATGAGAGAGAGAGAAAATCTGCCTTCCTTGTAAGGAGAATTGTTTTTCCACAATTCCAAGTTCTTCGACTTTTTAAATACGACACTTTCACAAACATTAGGAAATCTTTATTTTTCTGTCAATTTCGTTATATTTTCGTTTTTTCGCATTCGTTTTTCATTTCTATTGTAGAATTTCTGTAATATTGAAATATTGCTTTTAGAAATATGAATGAAATGAGGGGATTTATTTCGATTTTGTGAGAAATGGACTTTTCCAATATAACCTCAAAAATTCGTTTGCAATTTTCTGATAAACGTGAATGCTTGTCGGGGTTTTGTTTTTCATTTATCGAGTGTGTAAATGGGTTTAAATGATACAATGTTTGAAATGAAATTTATTTATTATATAAAAACTAATTTCTTTTGCAACTATGCTTTGTGTGTCCAACTTTGGTCATTGCAGAAATTATACAAGTACATCTAAAAATATCCCATAATGACCTACTTTCTCAATAAGCAGGAATTAATTATGCACTTGGGATTGTTTACTCACTAAAGTAATCAAAGTTTTGATTTCGGCTTATTACAACTGTAATTAGTCAGTTGATATTTCATTAATAAGAAATTAGGCTTTTTCTCGGTTTAGAAATCTTGAGGGGGGGAGAAAATCCCACAATTTTATTTGCATAGGTATTGTTTTATTGCTGTTTTATAATAATATAATAAGAATTATTTATTATTGTTGTTCTTGTTATTGAATTTTGAACTTTATTATTGAATATCGATTTTAGGATTGAAACATTTGGTTAAATATATATTTCTGTTGCTTTCGATTTAAAAGTTTCGCGTTTTGAAAGATAAATTTTCAACAACTTGGTCTCGTTCGCATGTTCAACTTTCGGTGCTTCGGTTTTTTTTACGGTGGACATTATATTCGGCCCAAGGAATAAAATAGACCTTGGGACACATGATTCTTTCGACCACATGTCACACACCTGTTACATCGTAGGGTTCCCTCGATTCAATAATTACTTTGAGAAAAAAAACGTACTTTTTCGTTTCTTTTGTGCCATTTTATATTTATTTGAACACAGGCGAAAAATTTGATAATTTAATTCTTAGTCTTCTGCTATTTTTTACTATATTATTATTATTATTACATTATTATTGTAACATTGTTGTTATTATTATATATACCATTTTTATTATTATTATTTTATTATTTTATTTTTATTATTATTATTATTATTATTACGATTTTTGCCACTATTATTAAATTATTGTTCGATTCCTATTGAGTTGAAATAATTAATTATTATTGGTGCCTTTTAATTCTTAATTTATTTTATTATTTATTATTTAATTATTATTAGGCTTTCATTGAGCTAAAATAATAATTATTATTGCATTTTATTTTAAAAATTTATTTTATTATCGCTATTATTTAATTATTATCAAATTAATATTCAGTCAGTTTGTATTATTTTATTTTGAATTTTTTATTCTTTAATTTATTTTTAATTTTGAACTATTCTGTTTATTTACAATTTTTTTTATTCATTTTAAATTATTTTTTAGTTATAAATAGTTTATTTATTCCCATTATTATTGTATTTAGTAATAATTATTTTATTTATTTTCGATTCTTTTATTTATTCCAATTTTTTTATTTATTTTAAATTATTTTATTCAGTTATAATTAGTTTATTTATTCTAAATTATTTGATTTAGTTATAACTATTTTATTTATTTACAATTTTTTTATTTATTTTCAATTATTTTATTTAGTTTTAATTATTTTATTTTTCTAAATTATTTTATTTTCTTTTGATTATTTTGAATGCGGGACAGAGTTATAGAAGAGATGTTTATAATTCACTTTAATGAAATCGCAAAAAAATAGTATCACATTTTTAATAAATAATTGAATACAGAAATGACAGTTTATGATAACAAGGCCATGTATTAAAGATTAGTGTGTGTTAATAACATTTCACGATTACCAAGATTTAACAAATTAGTGTATAATTTCAGTTTTTTTTTTCGTCCGTATCAATTTATATATACAACAACACACGCCTGTCTCTTAATTAAAATCAAGAGAGGAGGAGGAGATATTTAGATGCTTCTTTATTTCCTGATAATTATTAGTAATGGATTTTAAGAGTTAGAAGGCGGGCGTGCCAGAATGATACCAAAATGCTCAGGGCTTTGCTTGGCTTGACCTCCTTTTGATAATGTTTCCGCATGCGCGTTTTAATGCATTTTGGCTTCTCATATACATAAATGCACTAGAAAACTTTATCCCTAGATCTACTTTTTTATTGTCCTTTTAATTTTTTTTATTAATATTAATTAATATTTATTCTAAGGTAAATTTGGAATTTTAATTAATATTAATATCAATTTTATTTCAGAATAAATATTAATCTAATTTCAAAATTAATCTAATTTCAATATTAATTAAAATTAGTCTAATTCTAAGAATAATTGCATTCCGTTTCGTTTACTTACTTAAAAAGAATAAATGACAAAAAAAAATCAAAAATGTTTGGAAAAATTTGAATGTGGCAAAAATTAGTTATAAAAAACTTTATTCAAACACAGTTTTTTCAACGATAGCAAAATTTAGACAAAAAAATGAATGAAATTGCCGAGAAGCAACGTTTTGATTCGTTTTTTGATTTAATTTGATATCCATGGAAAAATTGTGAAAAGAAAAATTCGAAAATGTTGGGAAAAAATTGAATGAGATAAAAAATTAATTGGAGAAAAAAATTATTCTAGTTTTCCTTTTTTTGCGCTGAAAAATATTGTTTATTGTTGTAAATGTATAATATGTATATATTTGTTTTATCTTGGCAATTGTAGAAATTAATTGGAAATCTTGATAAATTATTATGTAACAGGAATATACTGTTCTTTATTTTGAAATATCTATGAAACTACTTGAAGAAGCTTCCTTAAGAATTATTAACGCGGAAATATTTCTTTGATTGCAATTATTTTAGTTTTTTGAAGAATTTTTTTTTTAATTCTTTTGAGTTTTTTTTTTCTTTTTTGAAGGATAGTATTATTATTATAGTACTATGCGTGCATCATTGTGACCCCTATTGAAGTAATTTAGTGATTTAGATTCTAGTTTAAGGAAGCACGTTGACTTTCGCTTAATTGGCAGTTTACATTGCATTACGAGCACTCACATTTCAAACTTGTAACTATTGAATTTATCTTGTTCTTTATTATCGTGATGTAATGTTTTTTATTCCCTTTTGTCGAAATATATTTTTAATATTTTTGCAATAAATGCTTTTCAATATTTTTGCCAAAAAATATTTTTTCACTAAATACAGAGAAAAACATTTATTTGATTGATATAAACGATCGTCTATTAAATAAATATTTAATAACACTAAATAATTTTTATTTTAATCAAATAAATTGTATTTGCTTTAATTACTGAAATTATGAATTCAAATATACAATTTATTTGATTTATTCTAAAAATTATTTGACTTGAATAAATATTTACTTGATAATAAATATTATTTGACTGGAGTAAATATTTATTCGACAATAAAATTTTATTGACTCGAGAAAATATTTATTTGACAATAAAAATTATTCACTTCAAGTAAATATTTACTCGATATGACGAAAAAGCAATTTTTGATTTGAATCGAATAAATTTTCTTTTAATTGTAATTTGAATTTTCCTTTTTGAGAAATTTTTTTTATTTATTCGAAATTTTTTTTTCGAACCTTGAAAAAAAGGATTAGTAAAAGAAAAAAAAGAAATATTTCCATAGTAAAAGAAGTCACTGTCTTGACACGCGATTCAACATCATAATCGCTCTTTCGCGGCATCGTAAAACATTTATTTTAGAAAGACCTTCACCCGGAAGACATTACAATCATATTCACCTAACGGTTCAACAATTACACACATATAAATAGTTTTTGTTCAGAATTAAACCCTGTTATATGAATGGAAGACTCTTTTTAGCCACTCGATTAATATTGAAACGAAATTTTTCCCCAAAAAAAGAAATTTCATTTTATTTTTCCTCTATTGCACTTTAGAAATTGAAACTGGAGAGTATTTTTTTTTTCATCCTGGACAGATAAACGTGTGTTGAATTATCTTTTATTTTTTTTTTACTCCTAGTTGAAGGCAACATTTTGACGCCCTCCTGTTTTCATTCTATTTTCGGAGAATATCTCTTCTTCATCCAACTTTCTCAAATTGTATTACATACTTTCGTGAGCGAAATAATTTCCGGAAATTTTCGAAATTTTCATTCACTATTTTAGATTGAATTTGTTTTTGCATTTTATTTTATTTTACTCGAATTTATTTTGGTTATTGAATTTATTTTACTGAATACTTTAGAATTTATTCACGTATTAAATATATTCGATAAGAAAAATAAAGTAAAATGGAAAATTCGTCGATTTAGAGACAAAAAAATATTTTTTTATGAGATATTATTTTCACTTTGAAATTGTGCAATTTTCTGCGTGTGGAAAATAGTTTTTCTTAATTCGTCGTTTTTAAATGTTGTAAAATTTGGGAAAAAATAAATATTCGAATTTGTAGGATAAATAATATTTATTATTACATTAATGATAATATTTGTTTATTTTATAAAAATTGATTTAAAAAAGGATTTTTTCGTTTTAATAGGGCAAGGAAATTTTTTTTCGCAAAATATTTTTTAAATGTGAGAAATAATGTGAAATAGGGGAAATTAATCTGTTGGTAGAGTTTATATTGTTTGATTCGAGGGAAAAGGGAATTTTTTTTTTGGTTTTTGATCGAGACGGAAATTGTGTGAATCACAATTGAATGCGAACTTGTCGTCTATAATATCGAGGGGGTCAAGTGCGATCGTCTTCAAAAGACCATGTATATAGATTTAAAAATTGAATGTCCATTGAAATATGAGATTAATTGCTGTGAATTAAAATCGATGGCTGAATATTTATTGCTGAATCGACAGAGAGAGAGAGAGAGAGAGCCAGTGTTGTTGAATCAAATCAACTTCACGACTAGGATGACTCACATCCGCCTACCTGTATCTCCGGTCCGATTCGTCGGTTAACCTGATGCAAAATACAGACTTCTTCTTCTTTTCTCTTTTTGTTTCTCGCGAAAGAAATATATTTTTTCTTTCTCTTCACCGCGGAAGAAATTTTTTTTCTCTTGCAGAAGAAATTTTTTCTCTTCTTGCAAAAGAAATTTTTTTCTTCCTCGCGAAAGAAATTTTTGTTGTCTTCATGAAACAAAAATTCTTTGGTCAGTTTCTCTAGGAATCAATTTTTCAAAATTGACAATAATTAAAATGAAAAATAGGTGATTTGATAAAAATAGTTATTTTTGTAAAACGAATCTATTTTGAAAGAAATTTTTTTTGAAATGAATTAATTTTGAAAGGATTTTGTTTTCGAGGCGAATTAATTTTGAAAGGATATTTTTTGAAATTAATTTATTTGGAAATTATTTTACTCTTTGGAAAATGAAACGGGAAAATTATTATCTTATTTGTGAAATAGTTGTCGTTTGTGTGTGTTTTGCGTTGGGGAAAAATTCAATATTATTGAGATGAATGGGGAGGAGTGAACTCTCCTCTCTCTCTCTCGAGAGCGAGAATGAAGTATTCAAATGCTATCGTATAAGATTTCTTTTTATTCACTCGAAGGCGCTTAAATGGACGTTCATATATTCATAATATAATGATTGCTGGATTATTGCTTTATGCATCAAGTTTACATATTTCCTGCCAATGCCAACTATCTTTCTAAATAATTATTGCTGTTAGCATTTGCATTCGCCTTTATAAGTATATTATACCCGTGTGTGTATATATATTATAATTATTCGCACTTGCATAATCGAAAAATTAATTCCATCTCCTTTCATCTATTGTGAAAAAGTTGCACACTTTTTGCCAGATTCCCCCAGGAGAATTTTATTTTTTCCCTTGAATTAATAGATATTTTGGTAGGAAAATTTTTAATTCACGAGAAAAGTGTAATTTTCCAACTCTTTTTTTTTTAATAGTTAAAAATGAAGAATGTGTTTTTATGAGTTGACTCACGCTGTCGATTAAATGATCGTTGTTTAAATTGACCGAAACTAGGACTTAATAACACTTCAATTAAATTTACGGGAAGATAGAAAAGAGTTTTTTTTTTAAAGTAATTTTGCTCGAGATTTTTGTGAGTTACAAAAATGTTTTAAAAAAGTTCAAAACAAATATTCATTTACTAAAAAAGTATTTATTTTTCTTCAAATAAATTTTTATTTTACTGATTTTTTGTGTAAAATATACTAAGATGGGATTCTTTTTTAGGAGTAACGGGCGAGGATTTGTCATCGAAGGATAGGACGGTTTGAGGCAGTAAACCTGGCTGGCCTACCATGTCCGCTAGCATGCGGAGCACTCTACAAACTGTTCCTGAGTCCGTGCCCGCCGATCACGTCACCAACTCCAAAGTGAGTACACGCCAACTATACACAAGCGGAATACCAATTTATTTCGTCCGAAAATTCTTAGCGAGTTCAAAAACAAAAAAAAAAGGAACCAGAAAATTCAAACACCATGGATTCAGGATTATGGTTTCACGGTTTATAATCAATATTTCGTGGCTACACGTCATTGAACAACAAAAGGATCCAATCTCGAGATGTTTCCTAATAAAGGGGTTAACCAGACGATTTCTCTCGTGATGAATAATCGGACTGGATTCTTTTTATTCAAGGCAAAGAAAAGAGAGGAGAAAATAATTATTTTGTTTAAAAGTTATTTGGTTCAAAAAAAATAACTATTTGGTTTAAACAAATAATATTTGTCCAAGAAAATAGTTGTTTCGTTTGCAAAAATAGTATTTGATTGCAGAAAATAATTATTGTTGATTAAAAAAATATTTACTTGGGAAAAATAATCATTTCGGTTAAGAAAATAAAATTTGGCTCAAGAAAATAACTATTCATTGCAAAAAAAATTAAATTACCAGATCGAAATAACTAAATGCTGTAAATTAACACATCAATTCTAGTAATTAAATTTGAATTTTAAATTCTGCAAAAGAAATTAAATAAATCGAAACGCAATATGGGAAGTTTCGTCTTTTTTTTTCTCTTTTGCTGATCTCTCTTTGAATCCATGGTGTTTTTCCGGGAAATATTAAAATGCCAACAATTGTTTGATCGTTTAAGGTGTAAAGGAAATTTTTTCTGGTTCACTTTCGTATTATTTATTAATTTATATTTCTATATATAAAATATAAATAATGAAATGTTGCTCTGGTGTCGTGAAAATGTGAAGTTAAACTGCTTCGTAACGTCTTTTTGATAATGGCATTAAGCATATGGTACAAGGCACATCAATGTTGCTGTTGATCACGTTGATATTCGCTTTTGTAAACATTTTTTTCTTTACATACAAGATTTTTCCAATCTTGACCAATTTTGCAGAGAAATTTAACTCTATGTTAAATTTCATTTTTAAAAGATTGTATTTCGATTAAAAGTATTCTTGAAATTCTCATCGATTCGCACATTTGATGGACAAGAATAATTTTGTCGAAAAAAGAATTGTTTAATTCATTTTATATTTTAAAAACTTTCTTTGAATTTAGAAATTTACTCTGGTGAATTTCGAGTTCATATTAAAGAAAATATATATTTTACATTTTTTTTTTTATGAATAATTTAAAAAAGAATTTTAACGAAACTTGTTTTTGTTACGGAAAATTCGTTTCGCCGGCAATAAATGTGAAAAAAGGTAAAACAAAAATAAGGTTTAATTCGAAAATATTGAAAATATACTTGAGGGGATAATAAAATATTTTTTCGCTTAAAAAATGGAACATAACTCGAAATGAAAGTGTGGAGGTCAGTTGTTTTGTTGGTTTTTTGTTCGGTGTGTAGTAAAATGTAGAAGAAGATTGAACAGGTTTTTCAACGAGATGCTTTCGCATTTTCACTTTGCGCGAATATAATGTTTATTATTTCATTCCTAGATCATCTTCGTGGTGTACGACACTACTCATGCTTCTTGCGAAAGTCGTGAATATAAAATTAAACTTACGCCCATCGCACTAAACATAAATTTGTCTCTCTTTCTCTCTCCTAGTTCTTATCGGTCGAATGAGAAACATCCTGAGTGAATTATTCAGTTTTTCCTCTTTATTCTTGGAAAGAGATTTTATTTCTAAACTAAAAACTCTCTAGTTGTTTTATTCGAATATTTTTTTCGATAAAATTATTATTCTCGAATTTAAGTTCAAATTTAATTGAATCGGGAATTTCTATTTCAATTATTGTCTTGAATTTTTCTCCGTTAAATTTAAGTTCAAATTTAATTGAATCGTGAATTTCTATTTCAATTATAATTCTTGAATTTGAGTTCAAATTTAATTCTTGAATTTGAGTTCAAATTTAATTGAATCGGGAATTTCTATTTCAATTATTATCTTGAATTTTCCTCCCTTGAATTTAAGTTCGAATTTAATTGAATCGTCAATTTCTATTTCAATTATAATTCTTGAATTTGAGTTCAAATTTAATTGAATCAAGAATTTCTATTTCAATTATTGTCTCGAATTTTCCTTCCTTGAATTTAAGTTCGAATTTAATTGAATCGTGAATTTCTGTTTTAATTATTATCTTGAATTTAAATTAAATTTTAGTTGAATCGTGAATTTAGAATAATTTGAGTCCTTCTCGAAATTCACGATGTGATTCAAAAAACAAAATTTGTTTATTAGCGAAAATTGACAATAAATAATAAAAAAATACCTGTCGAAAATAAAAAGAAATAAAAATGATTTTTAAATTAAACAAAAATGATGTAAAAGGAAAAATTATGCAGTTCTCATATTTTTAAATACTAGTATAGAATTTTTTTTTGATGAAACGATTGGGAAATACAATATAATCAATAGTCATGAGGTCATGACTATTGCACATTTAAAAGTAATTTCCGTCAAGGTACATAACTGTTAAAAAAAAAAAAAAAGTTGCGAGTCTCTTGTCTCTCTCTGTAGGTTTATTAATCACTTCCTTTTTAGAAACGCACGATCCATGAAACTTGAAGTCTTGAAGGAGCTCACAAGATTTTGATCTTATAAAATTTTCCCCACACTTAAATTAGAGGAAGTTTTCAAAGAAGTTTATATGTACTTGCGAGAAACTTAATAATCTAAAGTTCGTTACTTTGATTTTAGGAGAAAGATCCCCAAGGGCAAAGACGGAAGGAGGCGGTACTTTTTTTTTTTTAGTTAATTTATAAATAGTTTAATATTTGTTTTATGAATAGGGGAAAATTTCTTTTTTCCACAATTTTTTATTTAATTCGAGTAGAAAAAAAATGTGATTGTATTGATTCTCTCAATTGGCAATTTGTTTTGAGATCAGTGAGATCGCCACGCAACAATTGCAAGCATATCGAGCTGACTATCAATACTGAAAAAAAAATGATCAAGGTTCTCTATTGGAAATTTAATTTCAATTATAATCACTTTATATAAATAAGCCGAGGATGATAATAAATATTCTATTTGGGGAGCATTTGATGTGTTCTCAAAGTGCTTTGTTCAATTCGTTTTTGTTTTTCTTGTGATTTTCCAATTTTTGGAGTTTGATTTTCAAACTCCTAATTTTAGGATCTTAGGTTTCGATTTGGAGTCGGATTAGAAATTTCTTCTTGCGGTTTTCTTTTTCGATTGGCTTTTCTCTTTAGGATTAATTTTTTCTTATCGGTTTTTTTCGGGTTTATTTTTCTATTTTGAATTTTTTTCTCGAATTTATTTTCTTTTTGTGTTTTCCCCTAGGGAGTATTTTTATTTTTGGATTTTTATCTTTTTAAGTTTTTCTAAAATTCATGTTTCTCTTTCGATTTTTTCCTTTTTGTTTTTTCTTTCCGGATTTATTCTCTTCTTAGGTTTTTTCCCTTTTTGGGGTTTATTTTTCTTTTCGATTTATTTTCCCGCGTTTTTTCTTTTCGATTTACTTTTCAGCGTTTTCGTGTTTATTTTTCTTTTCGGATTTTGTTTTCTATTCGTAATTTTTTTCCCTTTTGAATTCATTTTTTAAAAATGTTTTTTTTTGAATTTTTTTCTCACTAAGGTTTATTTTTCCTTTTTCTTCGGATTTAATTTCCTCTTTTTCATTTACAGATTGGCTGTCTGTGAGCGTTTAGCTGGCGATATTCTAGTGTCTTAGCCAATCGCGAGCAATTACGTGAATAACAGAATAGTGTACAAACAGTGTGTTTGTTACTGAAACAAGTTGACTCTCTTCAAGTGTTAGGGCCACGCGACTCTAATATGGTTCCTCGTAATTGTTCGTTGAGCTCAATTCCAGTACTACACTCAAAATAAAAATTATCTTGGCAATATGTGTTTGTCTCATGACTTGAGGAGTGATGATGGTAAAAGTTAATTCCTCCACGACTCGATACATTAAAAGTGTTTGGCCTATTTAATTTGATGTCAATTTTTCAACATTCCCCGTCATGGACAATAAATTAGGAGGAAGGAAAAAGAAACTTCTTGTTGTTGAGAAGAGTATTTTTAGGGATGTTTTCTTCAATTGTTTCTCGAAAAATTCGAATTTAATTATTATCAATCTTTTATTACGAATCAGATTTTTTTCACTATCATTATTTTGATTCAAGATAGGATTAATTTTTCTTCGCTAATATAAAAATAGAAAATAGTCCTTTGAGGAAAGTTTTCTAATAATGTGTCAAGTACAAATCTCCGAAGGTGTCAATTTCTAAGAAGCTTTTTCAATCTCTATAGAAATATATATATATTCGAGAGTCGATTGTCAGCAACTGAATTGATTTCTCAAGAGTGTGTCTGCATCTTGACGTTTTGACGATCCACTGTAAAGGCACTTGGAATTTTTTTCCCTCAATTATAATATACATTTGGATGTGTGTGTGTGTGTGCGAGTGTTACCAGAGTAGGAAACTGTTGGAATTCTTTTGAAAAAAAAAGTTCCTTCTCATTTATATTGTCGATTGGTATTGTCGGGCCTTAAACTGACTTTCAATGAGAGACGTCAGATGGCGATGCTTGTGTCTTATAAACTAGTATAAAACCAATAAAATCTCCTGCGTGAGAATTTCAGAGTTAAATCTTTTCTTCTTTTTCTATTCAGTAGAATGATGATAGGTGCTTTTTTTTTGTATTGGAACAAAGTGAAAGCATTTCACCTTGTTATTCTAATGGACCAACTTTTGTACTTTCGCTTTTCTTGTACGGATGTTTCTTTTTAGGAATTTCAGTTCGAGATCTGGTTTGCATGTGCATTCCAAAAAAAAATATTTTTTTCATTATCAGTGTAATTATTTTTTTTACTATTTTTTATGTTAATTATTGTAGAAATAATTAGTTCAAACCTGAGTTCTTCGATTGATTCACTGAAATTATTGCTTGAATTTAAAATACAATTTTTTTTGGTGTAAAATATTTAAATACTAAGAGCAATGGTTAAAAATAAATTTCTGATTTAGGTAAATATTTTTTTAGTTATTTAAAGCAAGTAAAACTTTTTCTTATTCAACGTAACAGTTTTTCGCTTTTGTTTCCTTTCGACACTGACATTTCGCTGTTTTGTGTAATAATAATGGTTTTATTAATAGACTAAAATGTTGGAAAACTACTTAAATGAGTTGCAAACAGACAAAAAAAAACAGAAATGAGGAAAAATTAGCATGAAAATCAAGAAAAGAACTTGTTAAATACGTACCCGCATTGTTTGTTCTGCCCTTGATTCGTCCTACGACAAACATTGCATATTTTACAGCCGGTTTTTCAACTAGAATTAATTTTCGCATACATAATTAGTCTAATTATGTACCAACAGAGACAAAAATAAAAATTAAATTTATTCACATTTAGTAGAAATTTTTTTCATTTAGTAGAAATTCACTTTTTACATGTTGTAAAATATTTACGCCATTCTCGAATATGATGATGGAATTTTTTGCTTCTCTAGGATTCATTTTTTTACACTTTAGAAAATTTACTTTTTAATTCTGAATTTTTTTTGCGAATAGGGAAAAATTTGCTGAGTATTTTTTTTTAATTTTCATTTCGATGATTTTGAGGAATCTTTTTTAATGTTTTATTTGTCATGACTTTAGTGTTCGTTGCGTGAAGAAAAATAAGTGAATGCTAAAAAAAAAGGGGAAAAAAATTGAGGGAAATCGTATAGAGGATGTCTTTTTAAATGTGGAACATAAAGCTGTTGGAGGAAACATGGGTGTCTCTTGTCGCTTTCGAAAGTGCTGATCTTGCGATAGTATTCGGTGATAGCCAGCTGATATTTTGCAAGAGAGAAAAACCAATTGAGAGAGTGAGGGGGAATAAAAAAACAGAGATCGATAGGTTGCCGATCAAGAGTTGGAAGCAGGTGCGCGCAAGTTGATGTTTTTATTTCATCTTCTCCTTTTTTTTTCTTCTTTTTATGAAAACGTGGCAACACTGTCACTCTTGATTCATCTTAATGAATATGCTACAGGCTTGAAATTATTAAATCGAATCTTTCCAATAAAACATACGAAGATTAATTATTATTATTATTCCTCAGCAATTGACTTTTTGTGAAATTATCAATTCGAAACGGATTTAGTGATTGATGCCTAGAGTTCATGGTCAATAATTTTTCTTTTTCTCTGATATTTTTAAATATACCAGTTTGATTTTTTTTCATCGAGTGTTGAATAGATTTTTATTTATCGAGAATTTTGTACTATTTTCGAAATATTACGTTTTCTTTTTTGAAATGTTGCGAAATATTCTTTTGTTTCTAAAGTCTTTTCTTTTGTTTCAGAACAATTTTATTCTGTTTCAGAACAATTTTATTTTGTTTCAGAAATATTTTATTCTGTTTCAGAAATATTCTATTTCGTTGCAGAAATTTAATTCAAAAGCTTTATTATATTGAAATATAATTCTACGTATACATTTACCTTTGGAAATAAATTCGCAAATGGAAAATTAAATTGAAATTGAATTGAAAGCAACCTTATAATATTGACATTAAATTTTTTTCTGGAGAGAGAGAGAGAGAGAGAGAAGGCAAAAAAAATTAATTGGAACGAGTGATTAAAAATAAATAAAAAAAAAGTATATAGAATTAAAGTCCTCGTTTACGATATATTGAAATCATTTCACGTATTTTGATTACACGCGACCTTCGCTAATTAATCAGCGTATATACTTTTGCCTGGCGACAAATAACCTCGACGATTCCAAAATCGACTCACTTTGGTGGCAGATGGCAATCGTTTTCGACGGATGTTGTTATCCATATAAACCACGGTCGTAAATTTCATTTCATATTATGTTTTATATATATTGATGGTTCGCATTTATATTTTGTGAAAATGATATAGTTGGAGAAATTTATTATTAATTTATACGACAGACGTTTAATATTCGCAACTGTCTGACTTGGATTTTTTTTTCTTGTGAAAATAATTTGATGTTATTTATTTTTTCTTTGCGGGAACTTTATGAGTTTTCTCTCCTTGGGGCAAAGAAATTCTTTCATGAAAAATGGTCGACAATTTTTGATGTTTCAAGTAAAGGGAATATTTTTACTGTGCACATTTTCGTAACTTTTACTGATTTGGAGAGAAAAAATTTAAATTAAATTGAATGCAATAAATTGAAATTAAATTGAATGTGAATCAATTGAATTAATTTGCAATTTACTTAAATTTAATGCATTAATTTAAAATTAATTTAAATTCAATTAATTAATTTAAAATCAACTTAAAGAAACTATAATTAATTTCGTTGATAATGAGGCGAAAAATTATGGCAATAAAAATTTTGAAGAAGATATAAATAAACTACGATTTTTTAACTTTTAGAACTGAAGATTTTTTTAAAAATCTTTTTTGTGAACAGTTTTTATTTTTGAATTCAAACGATTGTTTTATAAGGTTCGACAGCTCTTAACGAGTTTTCATAAAGTGTTAAACTATTCTTTGTATACAAGGACAGAAAATTTGCATACAAGAGATAAATTTGTATAGATATAGTATTTTAAAAAAAGAATAATCATAGTTTGTGGGTTTTCTGTCAGCAGATAGTCATTCTTTTTCATTTGAAAGTGATTTGCAAGGTAGAGAAAATATTTACGGTTCTATGTCAGGAAAATTATTTTTGCTTTCACTGAATTTTAGCAAAAGTAGAAAAAAAATTCAGAACTCTATTGAATAATAATTCAGTTTTAAATTTATTAATTCGAAAAAAATTGAGTCTTCAATTTATTGTTGCCGAAACAATTGAGTTCTGAATTTATCGATTCAAAAATAATTTAGTTCTCAATTTATTGATTCAAAAAAAAAATTGAATTCTCAATTTATCGGTTCAAAAAGAATAAAGATTTCAAATGATTGATTCAAAAAAAAAAAAAATTGAGTAGTAATTTTATTGATTGAAAAGGAATTTTGATCTTAATTTATTAATTAAAAAAAATTCGGTAATTTTTTCCTTGAAGAATTAATAAAATTCTGATAAGAGATGCAATTGAAAATTTGTGAAAATCAATGTCTATATTAAAAAGTAGCTGAAGTTCACATTGACAATAAACATTGATACACATATGCCATAATATACTTATGTGGATCAATAAAATCGATATCTAAAGACAGATCACGATGACGCAAGTTGTTAGGATTCTTTAGTTTGTTAATTGTTTATGTGTTATTTCTATTTTTATTGCCAATTCACAGTTTCGAATGTATATATAAAGTCTTCTTCACCAATATACATTGTATGTTCATAATTGTCTCGCGAAAAATTCCTGACAAATCGAAATTATCTATTAACGATAAAAAGAAAAGGAAATTATAATTTCTGGGAATAAAAATAAATGAAAACGTTAATTTTAGCGAGAAATTGAAAATTAATAATTGTTCGTTTTTTTGTTATAAAATCATAAAATTTTTGGAGACAATTAATTTTATAATTATTAAATGATTTTAATTCAGAAAATGAAAATTTTTATTCGAAGTGGAATTATTTTTTATAAAAAAATGTAGAGAATATTGATATTGTTTTCTTCGTCGTAAAATTCTCATTTCGAATTGTTTCCGGTAAAATTTGCTTGTAAAAGAAATTTTAATCAATCGCAGCTTCATCGAATTTCCGTCATGAGAAATGTGTTATTTCCGAAAATGTCTGATGGAAAATTAAATTCTCCTGGCAATTGAATTCGAATGTGAGAATTGTTCTTTTTTTGTTATCATTTGAGTTAACTTGTTGAGATATGAATAGAAGATGGGAATAATTTTCACTGCAATAGAAATTATTATTTTTATCATGTAATAATAATAATTATTTTTAACATATAATAATAACTATTTTTATTAGAAAATGGAAAAATATATTTTTCTCGAACTATAAATTTCACTATGAGAGCAAAAAATATTTTTTCTATTATAGTAGAAATTATTCCTAGTAATTTTTTCACTGTATGGAATTGAAATTATTTTGGAAAAAAATGGGTTATTAATTAATTTTCGGTGACTGAGGAATTAAAAGTGATTTTTATTCGGATTGTCTAGACTCGCGAATGATGTGACTCACGATAGTATTGAATAGCTAGACCTAAGGCCGTCAATGCAAACTATGCGCTGTGGTTATGTAAATGACTTTACATTCTTTGACGTTGACCCCAGAATGACTTTTTTTTATTTTGTCGAAAATGACACGAAAAACACCTCAATAGATTTTAATATTTCGTTGACTGAAATCTTCTTCTTGATTTTTATTTCTCTTTTTTGTCTCCTTATTCAAATATTGCACGACGAAAGGAAAAACAATTTTCTAATTTGGGAAAATAAATTTTTTTTTTATTTTAAAAATACAATCGGAGAAAAATTTTATTCGGCATTCTCTAAATTTGAATATTGGTAAATATGTCTAGTAATTGGAATTAGTGACTAAAAATTTTCTTTTCAATTAGTAAATTTTACATAATAGATTTTACTAATAAATTAGTAAATTTTACATAATAAATTTGACTAATAAATTAGTAAATATTTATTTAATTCCAGTAAAGTTATTGATTAAATTTTGTATTCATGAAATAAAAATCAAAATGCGATAAAAATATTTAACCATTCTTTTTTTTCACAAAAATTGTATTTATTTATTATTAATAAATATATTTTATTAATAAAATTGAATATAATTTAGTATTAAAATTGAATTGTAAATTTTTTTCATAAATTTAGAATTGTTTTTTTTTGTCATGAATAGAAATGGGTTTTTTTCTCCTGGTTTCGAGTATCGACTCGTCCCAAAGGACTAAATTCGAAAATATGTTCGCTTTTTCGCATTATAATTTTTGCGGAATTTCTGGAACTCGATTATTAAATTTAGTTTCGCCGAGGATTTATCAAGTCATTAATGTTATCGTCGGTGTCAGTTCAATTTGAAAATGGTGTCAAAGTGCGTTGCACTTTTGCACAATATTCAGTGATCTGTTAAATATTTTAAGCAAAAAAAAAAAAAAAAAAAATTTTATTGAATTAATGAACTATAGTTGTGCGTTGTATTTTAATTTATTACATTGAATCGTAATTTTTCTTTTTAGGAAAATTAAAAGAGTTCAAATATTTGGATTTATGTTGGAAATTTTGTTTTTTTAAACAAATTAAATATTTGGATTAAAATTTTGTTTTGGAATAATAAAAAATACAATATCATTATTATTTTTTTTATAACTGTTATTTTACTATTGTTATTATTTTTAAAATTTTTATTACTTTTATTATTTTTATTAGTTTTGTTATTTTTATTATTTTTATTATTTTTTTAGTTTTAATACTTTTATTATTTTTATTGTTTTCATTATTTTTATTACTTTTGTTATTTTCATTATTTTTATTACTTTTATTATTTACATTATTTTTTTGCACTGAAAAAAAAATTTATTTCACTTGAATCAAAGAATTTAATTATCTGAAGGAAATACGAATAAATTGACTCTAAAAATTATTTTACTGAAATATTCAATTGATAATAATATTTTTTGTTGTATTGAAAAATTAATAGTAAAGCAACTTTTATGAATAGAACATAAAAGATTATTGTTTTCGATTCCAATTATAATTTGAGAAACAGTGATGATTGTTGAGAGCACAATTTTCCCTCTTTGTTTCATTTAACACAAATAAATTGTTTGTTTTTTTTTCTTTTCTTTTTTTTTTGTGTTAATAGACCTTTCTTCATTAAAGTCTTTTTAGTATCTCTTTATATTATTGAAATATTTTACTCGTAATCATTAGAATTAATTAGATGTAAATAAAATAAAAATACAACGATTGTATAGTTTTATTTTAAAAAGTAAATTATAGACTATGTTTTTTGTCTCTTTTTCACTCTCTGTTTGAATTTTTGTTTTTTGACTGTAACAAATCAGACATGAAAGGAGATCTTTGTCAGTGAGTTGATGATTCTAACAAAGAGATACATCAAGGATGCACGTGCACTATTTACTTTGGATCGATATGCTGGTATGCCCTTAATATAATGCTCCATCAAATTGGAAAAAAGGGGGCAAAAAAAAAGAGAAAAAAAAATCTCTTCCTATTGTATTCCAGATGATTTGCGTCTGATTGAAAATAGTTGTTTGGGAATACAAATAAATTATGGTGGAGTTAATTTATTCTAATTTTGTTTGATTTATCTATAGAGAGAGGACTAATTTTGATTGTTGGATAATTTGGAGGAATAGTTTTTTGGGGAGGGATTTTTTTTTGGTTTTTAAATGTGTTTTTAGTTTTTTACCTTATTTCGTGGAAATTCGTGTAGGTGCTCGTGTAATTCTCCATTCGCAGTTGAAAGTTATGAGGTTCTAAACATTTTAAGTGACTTATTCAGGTCATATAATAATTTATTTAAATTAGTAACGTAACAAATATTTAACTCAAGACTTGATTGCTTTACTTCGAAGCTTGCTTGGAATATTTATTTCTCTAACGAGGCAGAGAAATCTTTTTATTTACGAGGAAAATATTTTTTTCAATTTTTTTTTCAATTCGATTTTATTTCTCGCTAATTTTTCTTTACTTTTCTATTTATTTTGTTCTTTTCTATTTTTTTCTAATGTTCTCTATTTTTTTATTATTTTCAAATATTTTCTTTTTTCTATTTTCTATTTTTTCTGTTTTTTTTTTATTCTTTTCTATACTTTTATACTTTTTTACATTTTTTATAAGTAATTCTATTTTTTATTTTTTCTATTTACAATTTTTTTATTTTTTCAACTGTTTTCTATTTTTTTCTTCTGTTTTTTATAAGTAATTATATTCTTCCCTATTTTTTCTATGACATTTTTTTATAAATTTATTTATTATTATTATTTTATTGGATAATAAAATAATAAAAAAAATTTTTAGATAATTTTAAAAAATTTCGAAATATTTATGTTCTTTTCTATTTTTTTCAAATCTTTTCTATTTTTTTCCTTTTGTCATTAATAAATAATGCAAAAACTACTTCAAAAAAACGTCTTTTTAAAATTGTTTCAAAGTTATTTGTTCTCGAGTTAGTTTAATTATATAAAGTGAGAAACGTTATCTTTTATTCTCATTTTTTTATTCGTGTTGTGCTCCATTATTTAATATTTACAGTTGTCTGACCTTAAAGGCATAAGAAGAAAAATTTTTATTTTTATTTCCATTTTGTTTATCTAATTAGTGCAAATGTTTGTCGTTTTTTTCTGTTCTTGGCTACTAAAACTATTTAGTTATTTATTTTTTTTTTTTTACAAATATGAAATTTTGCGCAGTTTAGCAATTATTCTATTGAACAATAGAGTTGCGAAATAGTGAATGGAATTAAAAAGCGAAAAAAAATTTAACAAATCATTATATATAGGTTTACATTTCTGAAAAGTTTTTGCTTCTAAAGAAAATGGGTTAAAAGTTCAGCTTTATCGATTTTAAATTTTTTTTCGCCATGAGGGTAAGACGTGGGGTTTTTTATTTTCGAACAAGAGGTTTATGGTGTAATTATGGTAAATACGTAAATGGTAATAATTAAATAATAATTAATAGTAAAAATAATTGTAGGAAAAAAATAGAAAATAGAAGAAAAATAACAGAAATAAGAATAAAAATATAATAGAAATAATAATAACGATAATAATAATAATAGTAATAATAATATCTAGTAATAATAATAATGATAAAAGTAATAAAATTGTTTTCTGTTTGCGGTGCATTTTTCTATGAATATAATTTGCCATAATAATAATTGTTATCGATTATTAGTGAAAAAAAGAATAGAAAGCGAGAAATATTGAGTTTTTTTTTGTTGTTGTTGTTTTCGGTGCAAACTTTAACTTTGATATTGAAAATCATGTCCCGAGGGAGTTTGCGAAGAAAAAGTATAATTGCGCGAGAATTATAGTTCTCTTTGGTAATATTTTTCATTCATTATTTTCACACTCTCGTGGGTCAGCGTACCTTCACGAAATAATTGTTACATTTTGCCGTTGAGTTTCTTTTTCTTTTCCATTTTTTTTTCCGGGAAACTTGATCTATAAACCACCGAGTCCACTTTTATGATGTAATAAAACCTTTATGTCCTTCGAGCATTTCACTATTAGACCAAAGAGCTTTCGATTTGAATCTAAAGAATTATTATGTCTGTATATTTAAATTTATCGATTAGAGGAACAATATAATCGATAAAAAATGTATTTGGAACTTGAAATTTTCGTTTTTCTGAAACTTTTCGGTTGCTTTTCTATCACTTGTTTCAAAATTCTAGCTTTCTAAAATTATTTCGGTTGGAGTGCGATGGAAAATTTTATTTATCTATTTGGAGAGAAGTTCGGGTGTTTTCTTTCACTTTCTTTTGAATGAATTGACTGTGAATTATTTTTCTTATTTTTTGGTCAAAAGGTTATGAATATCGAAGGCTAATTTAATGTAATGGAGAAATTTTTGGTTTTGGTATTTTCTGTATGGTACTGAAAGTTTGAGTATAGAAAATAGAAATATATTGGAGACGGTTGGAAAAAATAATTCTTCAGGTCTGATGCTATATTCTGTATAGTTTATGTATGTATAGTGAGTGTTTGTTGTAACTATAGTATATAGTTTGTATCTTGAGGAGAACTTGCAACCCATTCGTTGTGCAACAATTCTGCATCTAGGCGCGGTTATACGTCATTTAATTTTCTATTCATCTAATGGTATCCGACTCCCAAGTACGAGGATCGCATAAATACATAATACACAATGTTTCTTGTCACTGAAATATTGCTATGCTTGAATTCTCATCCTTAAATCATAAACAAAACATTTGGATTGCTGCCTCTTTTTTTTTCGTTGTCTTGATATTTTTTTTGTCTTTTATTTCTTTATGAATGTTTCATGTTTTATTTTTTTTTCCTTTTATATTTTGCTTTTTTATTTTCTTTAATATTTTACTATTTTATTTTCTTCAATATTTTACTTTTCTCTATAATATTTTACTTCTGTATTTCCTTTAGCATTTTTCTTCTTTGTTTTCTTTAATATTTTACTTTTCCTATTTTCTTTAATATTCTACTAAATAATTTTACAAACTCTCTAAATTGGAATCAGTAAAAATATTTACTAACTTCGATTAGTGACTGATTTTTTGGTTTTGAATTAATAAATTTTACTGATTTAGTAAAAAAAATTACTGTTTGATTGTAAAAATTACTATTTGGTTATAAAAATTACAACTTGGTTCTAAAAATTACTATTTGGTTGTACAAATTACTAATTCAAGAACAAAAAATTAGTCACTGATTGAAATTAGTAAATATTTTTACAGATTCAAATTTAGAGAGAAAGAAAGAAAACAATTTTAATTTTTTTTATTGAATTTTAAAGTGATTGTCATTAGAGTAGTGGTACTTTTTGCTTTAGTTGTTGTCTACTAAAATATGTAAATGTAATTTTTCTCCAGTCAGTCACAGTGATAAAATCGTATTTTTTTTTATTTGATTGATGGGGGTTCAAGTAATTTTACATTTTCTATTTATTAAATTTTTAATGGAATTCCACTAATTGGTTCATGTGTCGTATAAATAGTTTATGAGTCGCATAAATAGTTTAAGAGTCGTGTAAATAATTTAAGAGTCACAAAAATAGTTTATGTTTCGCATAAATAGTTTGTATCGCGTAATTAGTTTATTTTTAATTTATTAGCTGAAATGTCGCATATAATTAGTTTATATGGTTCATAATTTATTTCTTTTTTGGAAATTAGGGAATGACTTTTACCTATAATAATACAATTAGAATGGAATTAATAAATTAATGGAATTAATAAATTAATAGAATTAATTATTAATTAATTATTAATAATTATTATTAATTATTAAATAAATATTATTAATTATTAAATAATTATTATTACAAACTTTTAACAAGACACTGTTAATTTTGAGTAAAACACATGTTTCCAATAATAATAAACAGCTATAATCGAAATTATTGGGTTTCTGGAGTTAATTTCAAGGTTAATTCTGATTCAATCATCTTACCCAAACCCCTTATAACGAATATAACATCCATCCCTCCGGCCTTCATGGCCGTGAGTTAATCTTCATTACCAACCAGTTTGATGCTTGAGATCACTGAAATCTCATCAGCAAAAAATATTCTTTTGTGAAAAATTGCTCATATTTTCGAATATGATGATGTCAAACATCGAGTTGGGGGATTTTTTTTTTATATTGAATCATCATCATCATCATGAGAGAGGCAATTTTGATAAATTTGGATTTAGTCGCAGAAAATGTAAAGTGTTTTTTTTTTCGTCTTATTTCCTTTATACGATTGCAATTTAATTCGCAAATTTCTTTTTACTTCGTTTTTTTCTAAATTTTATCCGCTTATCGTGAATTGGTAAAAAAATTTTACTAGAAACTGCTTTTTTTCCTTTTTGTCGAAGAGGAGAAAGTTTCACTTTCAATTAGTCTTAATTAACTTAATCTTAATTTCTAATTATTCTGCATTTAATTAATGTATGAAAGACTGTCATAATACAATGCGTAACAAATATTATACATTGGGAAAGTTTTTTTTTGCTTTGACAATAAGGGGAACATTTCAATATTTTGTGCATAGAGGAAATTGTCTTTTATTTTTATTTTAATAAAAAAATCTACGCAAATGTTTAATTATTTTCGTAGATTTTAAACATTTCACAATTATTTACAGAATTTTTTTTACGAATTTCTACGCAGTAATTAAATTATTTTGATGAGTGAAAAATGTTTACTAATTTGAATAAGTGACTGACTTTTATGAATTAATGAATTTTACTAATTTAGTTTTAAAAAAATACTATTTGGTTGTAAAATTTACTGATTTAAAAACATTTCTCAATTATTTACAAATTTTTTTACGAATTTCTAGGCAGTAATTTAATTATTTTGATGAGTAAAAAAAATTCTTCTGGGAAATTCAAATATTTTTCTTAAATAATCAAATTTATTGAAGAATTTGAAATATTTTTAATTTTAATGTTCCTTAAGTTTCGAACGTTCAAATGAACGACAATATTTTTTTTACTTCTTCTAATTTGTATTTCTTTTCAAAAACAAAAATTATTTTTAGATTGATGCAAATTAATTCTAAGCTAAACATTGTTTAATTTCAATTATTTTTCTTTTTTGGATAGTAATTTTCAAAAAAAAAAAAATTGAAAGTGAAAGAAAATTTCGTCTATTTGAACGTTCGAATCTTCAGTCACATTAATTTTAATAAAATTTTAATCAAAATTTCTCGAAAAATGTAATTATTCCTTAAAAGTTTTATGCAAATTAGTCGGAAATTAATTTTTAAAGTTATGTCTAAGAATTTAATTTTAGAAAATAATCAATAGGCCATAAATATTTATTTTTGTATTTAAATAATTGAATTCTCGTAGAAATTTCTAATGAAAATTGATTTAAAAAAGAATTTTAGTTTAAAAAAATTGTGGAAAATAAGTTTCAGGTAGAAGCAATTGTAGAAAATAAATTTTAGGTAGAAGCAATTGTAGAAAATAAATTTTAGGTAGAAAAAAATTGTAGAAAATAAATTTTAGGTAGAAAAAATTGTAGAATATAAATTTTAGGTAGAAAAAATTGTAGAAATGATGAAAATAATTTTACAAGTAAAGTATTTCGTAAATAAATTAGGACATTTTTTTGGTATTTAATAATTTTGTAGAGTGAATTAGAGTATTTTTTAGGTCCAGGGAAAAGATGAAAAATTTGGTCTAGAAATTGTGAAAAAAGGGAAAAATGAATTTTTGTGGCAACACTGTTTGGATTATTAATTAATTAACTTGACAGAGTTAATAAAAATAGGTATGTTTGAATTGTATATTTTCTTTTGTTTTGAAAAAAAAATGACAATGAATGATTAAGTATTGCTGTTTCTAGGAGAAAATCTAAACTCGTCGAAGAAAAACGATTTTGACTCGGTAACTAATTGATCAACGTGACATAATTCAAGTCCTTAGTTTGGTCTTTGTGTCGATTAGATTTTTTTTTTCCTCTCTTCGAGTAATGTAGCAAGGAAACAGGTGTGACACTCGAAAGGTATATTTATTGGAAGACCGTAATCACCTCCATAAGACACCCGGTATAGTGTCGATATCTATTCGCGCTCAACCAACCAATACATGGAGAGAGAGAGAGAAAAAAAACTTATTCACATGATGATATTATAATCACGTACACACATAGATCGGCTTTTTTTTTCTTTTTTTTTTACAACCATACGTGTGTGCGAGGCAAGTGTTAAATGTGTACACATGTGTATATATTTTACGCATGTATAGGCATATATGTGTTGTACACTTACAAAAGAGACCAACACAACTGATCGTGGTCGTGGTCGTCGTCGTCGTCGTTTTGCACGTATCGCTTAAGATCCAGTAACGAAGCTCGCTGTGCTCGCGTGTGTCCCTGTCGCCGGCATTCTGTTCAGTTAGCACGAGGCCCGCGATCGAGCAGCACCGATCTCCAACGATCTTTCGTCAAACGTATGGTGTATATTTGTACGGATATATATTTATACGTATATATATATTTATTCTTCGTTTAATCTCTTAATGTCTCCGTCGTGCGAGAGTGGTATTTTTAATTCAACACGGACATTCGCTGCAATTTTTTTGGTCAATTATTTTTTTTCACCGCATATGTCAGATAATGTGATTGTCAGCTGTTGTTAATCGGCTGTGTTCGCTCGTTGATCATCGGTTTTTGGCTCATTGGAGCTGAAATTTGTGTGAGTGTCACTTTTCATGGTTTTCAAAGTTCCAAAACAGTTACGAATCTTTGTTTTCTTTTTGGGTCCGTACAGTTTGTTTTCTGCTTTTTGGTGTGTGTGTGTGCCAAAATCTTTCGGTGTGTTTGCATCAAATATTGTTGGAATATGTTTGTACCAAACATTGTTGTGGGATGTTTGTACCAAAAACGTTGTGGTATGTTTGTACCAAACATTGTTGTAGTATGTTTCTACCAAACATTGATTTGGTGCACAACTGTACGAAATATTTTGGTGCACAACTGTAGCAAATATTGTTTTGGTATGTTTGTATCAAACATAGTTTTGGTGCACAACTGTACGAAATATTTTGGTGCACAACTGTAGCAAATATTGTTTTGGTATGTTTGTATCAAACATAAGTTTTCGGATCTTTATACTAAACATTGTCCTGGTGCATTTATACCAAACATTGTTTTGGTGTAAAATCATGTACGATAATTATGTGAAGTATAAAGTTTGGGTTATAATTTTTTAGGGAATGAAGTATTAATGTTTTTTTGGCAAATAAAGTATTTAATGTTGTGGGGAATAAAGTTCGGGTTATAATTTTCTGGAGAACAAAGTTTGGTAGCAAATGTTTTGGAGAATTGAGTATTTAATTTTGTGGAGAATTGAGTATTTAATTCGGTGGAGAATTGAGTATTTAATTTTGTGGAGAATTAAGTATTTAATTTAGTGAAGAATTTAAGTTTTTTTTCGGTGAAACGTGTGTTGGGCCTGAAAATTTATTTTTTCTGTGACCAGACATGAAAGTGGCATGTTATATTGTGGAAAAATTTTTGGAGGAAAAAAAAGATTCTTGTTCGTTATTAAATGTGTGTGTGTGTGTGAGGATATTTTATTCGCTCTCTCTCCTGTGTAGAGTACAACTCTCGATAGCTTAACGATTGTTTCCTGTAAATTAAGGGGACAAAGTGAGAAGAAGTGAGAGGGATATTGGTGCTATAAATAATTGTACTTACGTATATATATATATTCTACTTGGGGGTTTGTATAAAGTGTGAGAACTCTTGCACGTGCGCACCGGTAATCAAGTGACTCCATAATCATCATATGATTGATCGTCGAGAGAGAAAATAGATTTTTGGTTAAAAAAATCCTCTTTTGAAAATTTCCGTACCACTAGAAATTAAATTTTATTAATTCCATAAGATCGATGTTAGTATAGTTCGAAACCATATTTTCGTTATTCAAACAACTTATTTTTGTTTTTTTTCCCCATTTTATTCTCATTCTGTCAATCAGAATTTAAACGGTGAGTTTAAATTCGTCAAGGTTGAACTCAATATTGGATTTTTAGTGTTGATTTTTCTTTTTGCGAAATGAATTTTTCGGGGGGAAATTTTTCCTCTCTTTTTGGTGTTAAAAAATGAAATTGTATTTTTTCTTGGAAAAAATTAAAATTGTGATTTTTGTAAATTTAAGGGACTGGTTGGCATTTGAATAATATCGTGAGGGACTGTTAATTTTTGTTGACAAGCGAAAGACGAGTATCTGTTATGTACAATTTGAAAAGTAACTGATTAGGAAATATTTCTCTCTGATTCACTTCCTTTGAGATGACGTTACGTTCCAGAGGATAAACACTACATTATCTCCCTGTATTGTGGACATTTTATTTGAAATTTATTTTCGTTTCTCTGTGTTCAATGTTTTCTTTTGTCAACTCTAGTTTGAAAGTGCAATTCTGATTTGTCAATTGCAGTCAAAATTGGAATTTAGTTTGGAATTCAAAGTGCACTGCGAAAATAAATTAAAATAAAGAATTTTTTCGAGTAGTAAAAATTAGGTTCGTGTGTAAAGGTATAAATACAGTATAGGGGAGGGAATTTAAAAAAAGGAAATTAAATCGATTTGTTGTTAAAATAGAGAATTTTTCTCTCGAACCATTGCATAATTATGAGCGGGAGATAGAAAAGTAGGTCTGTACCTCATAAGGACTTAATACAGCCTTGTTTCTTCATAAATATTGATTTCGTGTTTATGAGCTCTTAATTTAGAGAATGGACTTTTTTCTATACATTAAAAGTTTTATTATTGTGAACTTTGCTTTTTTTTTGTTAAAAAAAAATTAATTTTTAATACATCAATATATATTTGTCTGTAAAAATGTTAGTTTCCCACCTGCCTCTACATAAATTATAAGCTTCTATTTCCAAACAGTCTTCTTTTCTAATTCTATTTATACATAATCGTTCATAATAATAGTTTCCAATTATCCGTGAAATATCTTTTTTCTCAACTATTTTTGTTTTGTTCCATGTTTTAAAATTCACAGAACAGTTGGTTTATATGTTTTCAAAAGAAAATTTTCTTTCTTCTATAAAAATATTTCGTGTTGATATCAAAATTAATTCATGGAAGAGTACAAAAAACTTATCGTTTTGTTTTCATAAAGAAAATTCCTTTTTTCTATAAAATAATTCCGTGTTGATGTTAAAATTAAAATTGTGTTTAAAATTCACAGAACAGTTCGTTTATGTTGTTGAAAGAAATTTTTTTTTATAAATTAGTTCCTATTAATAGTAAAATTAACTTATATTAAAAATTTTCAGAACAGTTTGTTTGTTTTTAATGGAAAGAATCCTTTTTTTCTGTTAAATATTTTGGATCCAGATTGGAATTAATGTGAGAAGAAAATTTTAAAAGTTAATTGATAGTTAATTAAATGTTCATGTAAAAGTATTTCATTATTTGCTGTATCAATAAAAACGAGTCGTTTCTAAATTCTTTGTCACGAATAATTGACGCGATGATGTTTGGAAAATTTACAATGAAACGAAGTTGAACGCGTATTGAATTCGTGTTTTATTGTTGGTATATGATTATAGAAGAAAAAAATTAAATGGAAAAAGTATTATATCATTTATGTAGATGTAAAGGAATATTAAATAAGAATAGAGATCTGTTTCTCATTCTCCACTCCCATTACGCTGACTTGTTACGTGCCTTCGGCACAAATGCGAGAAGGAAAATCACGCTAATTCGTTTACACTAACGACATTATAAGGAGTCAGCACGTCATCATTTAAGTAACTCTCTTGTGGTTTTAAAATGCACAGTTCACATTTCGGTAACGTTCAAATCACGATTTTTTCTTTTAATTTCCCCCCTTTAAAAAAAAAACCACCCAAAAAAATGAATTTTCCTTCGAATTCCTTCGATTAATTTTGTAACATTCCTCAACATCCACCTGACTTCCAAAAATTAAATCTCTCTTTATGAATTCTTTTTATTTTCAAAAAAAGTTTTTAAACTTCTAGGTTCTTTTTCATGTTATTGATTATTAATTTTATTTTTTGTGTAGGAAGGTTTTTTTACGGTAAATAATTTTATGTTTAGTATTATGTTTGGTATATCTGTGATGTGGAGAGTAGTTTCTTTTTCCCCCTGGCATTATTTTGTTATTTTTTATCGTAATGGGGAATAATTTGTGAATTTATATTGGTGCTTTGTCCACTGTTTTTTTTTTCTAAGGGAGAGAAAGGAAGCTTTTCTTAGAGGCAAAAGAGAAAAATAGAAAAACGTGTCAAAATAACAACCATAGTGTCTGTGAGAGCCTCTTTGGCTCGTGCGATGTTAATGCACTGGGTTCCTATACAACGGGTGTGTTCAGTTGGTTAAACAACTTGTGTTCTAAAGAGAATAAAATTTCTTAGTTTTACGAATTCTTAATGTTTCGACAAGTTTATCAGTCAGTCAAGTTTTGTTTTTCTCTGTAAAAAGAAATTCTTCTAGATACAAAATAGAAGAAATGTTTATCTGTTTTGGTAACAGTTTTCTTTTAGATAAATTTATTTTTTCAGATTAGAATTTTTTTCCCTTGTTGATAGTACTTTTTTTGATTTTTCTACGATGTTTGTAAGTTTGATAACATTTTTCTGTTTGTAATTGATTGCAGTAATTAATAGTAATTGTGGGATAAATACATTTAATTGTTCGATAAAAATACAATTAATAGGAATTGTACGATTACGATTAATACTAATCGTTATTGAAGAGACTATTTTTGTTTTTAACTTGTTTACTTTTTTTTCGTTTAATAAAAAAATCTTTTAGTAAATAAAAATTATTAGTCGATTGCAAGATAGTCTTGACCTAATTTTAGTTTTTTTTAACAATATTTTCTATTCTTTATCTGTGTTTGGCTTGTTTTTACGTACATTGTTTATCGTTATTGGCGTTTTTCGAAAAAAAGATGCTAAAGTCATTGAGCTTTTGCGCTCTTTTCTCTTAACAAATATCGTGATTATTCTCAAGATTAGAGATAATTATTTTAATTAAATTTTAATTCGATTTTGACTTCATTCGAAAGTTGGTTTTTTTGTATTTTTGGAAGAAAAAGAAATAAGATTTTTCGTTTTTTTAATAAATTATTAACTCGATTAACTTTTAGCACTTTCTCAGACAGTTCTTTGGTTCGAGTGAACTTTGATTTTTATTGATAATATAACAAATAGCCAATTGTAGTTGAATCGAATTCCCCCCCCCCCCCCACTGTTTTGAGGACTTGATTTTATCAAGATACAAATAAAATTGCCATTAGTTTGTTTTCAAAATGGTAGATTATTTGTTCTCGTGACGTTTGCGATAGATAACGATAAATTTTCCTTTTTTTAGAATAATTGTATTTTTATAGAAAGCTTATGCTTCGTGATTTGAAATAAGTTTACTTTTTTACGTTGTTTTAGGTTCTTAAAATGGTCATCAGGGAAAAAGATTAAGAAATTATTGATGAACTTGTGGATGGAAAAAATTGATTTTTTGATTAATTTTTTTTCTTCTTTTTTTTTTAATGTGAAGATATATTGGAGTGTCTTAAAAGCATCGTGTATATACACGAAGGAGACACGCACCACCGAGCTCAAGGAGATCCACTCGTACACGCATAAAAATCTTGTTTAAAATGAATACACGTTGTTTCACATATTTCTCTTGTGTGTATATATGTGTAATGCTTTCAGAACGCATTTATATATTTACTTTCCTCACTTGGGCAACTTGTTCTCTTGAAAAATTTTTCGAAAATCGTTTCATCTTCTCTTTATTTCGTCATCGTAAATCTGAGTTTTCTTTTTTTTTCATCGCTCCTGAGGAGAAAATTTGTTGACTGTCTTTTGAGGAAGAAATAAGGTACCGAACGGTTTTACGTAATTTTGTTTCATTTTTATTAGAAGAAAATTTAGCTCCATAAGAAGATAATAATAGAAGGAAAGCGTTAAAAAATGACTCTTAATTGTGACAATAAACCTGAGATGGATCGAAAACTGGGGAAAAGTGTAAAATTTATTCTCTGTTGGCGTACGAAAGTTAACGACCGGATCGCGATCCACACTTCCGCTCTATAAAACTTGCGACCTATTACATCGGTAGTGGTATAGTTCTCGTGTAGTAAGTGTTCTGTGGTTTGAAAAAAAGCTTCTCTCTCGGCTTATCATCCGTAAGATAGCTCTCTTCTAACCACGAATGCATTTCAGTGCCTCTCTTACATAAATATTCAGTTAAACTCCGTTTTCTCTCTTTCCTTGCGGAAATTAATTCACATTTTTCCCGATTTTTCCCGCCTATCGAGATTTCACCCGATTAAAGTAAATTATATACAATTTATTGTAAATCAATTGTACATTAATTATAAATAATTTTAAGTAAATCCTCTTTTGATGTTTTGCTTTTAGGAAAAGATTTACTCTTTCAGGTAATGACGAATAAATGTTTTAAGCTTCTTTGTTCTTTTTTTGTTTTGTTTTTTAATATCGAGTTTATATGCAAATAAGAGATAAACGGTGCAACCGGATTTTATGCCTTTGAACCGGGAACTATGGTTGGATAGGTCACAAAACTTAGTCACGTGAATTAATTATTGTAGATGTGTGAATTTCCGGTTTAAAGAGAGAATATTGGCTATATACTAAATGGACGAATTAAGAATGCATTTCAATTGGGCTGAAATTCGCAAGTTCGTGCGTGTTCCTAATGGCAGAGGTTGAAACTTTAAATAGATTGGGAATTGTTGGGGTTACCATGCAATCGTCCTCCAGAAACAATTTACCGATTGGATAATATATAACGATAATCGAGAATAATTTCCATTTGGCATTGTGTTACAATTTTATTGCATAATAATCGAAAATTGCAATAGTCTTCTTTCGAATTTTACTACAGATATGATTTACACTTTGAATCGTTGTTTTAATTTTCAAAAGAGTGAGAATTTTTCAGAAATGTGATTCTAGCGAATAATTTTTCTTTTTTATTTCGGACCAATTATGAATGATTGTGCGCTATTATTATTAGCCGAGAGGGGGGAATATTTTTAAAAACTTTTCCTCTAATTGGGATATTTCGTGCGAAAGAGAATTTTCGGGTTGAATTAATCCTTGCAACTGACTTCCTAAAGTTTTGACCTTTAGCATTAAATTCCACAGACTGGTGAATATAAACACGTATTTTTTTTTCTGGTAACGAAAGAGGGAGTAATTAAAGCATGAATTTCCAAAGGTTCAACAAATTGTGCTCAATTTCTTTTTACCTTCTTTTCTTTCAAGGAGATTTTTCTTTCTCAACAACTATTAAAATAATGAGAACTTAGAAATAATTTTGTGGTTGGTGTATTGCAGAATAAGAGACAGAGAGAGAGAGAGAAAAAGCTGTTTCTCTCCAAGCCCTCGAGGAAAAAGAAGCAAAATGTTAATTAAAAGCTGCTATCTTCCTGAAAAAGGGATATAGCATTACCGATTTTTTTCCAAGGTGAAATTTTTTTAATTCTAACAATAGTGCTGGGAAGTTTTACTTCTTTTTGCTGGGACAATTTAATTAGACCCTTTTGCGAGCATTTTTGCCACTTTTTCTAGACTATTAGATTTTTATTTTTGTTGGTAATTTGATAATTTGGTGATTTTGGTTTATGAACCAAATGGGTTGGTTGGTATTTATAGTGCGGAATGTAATCGTTTTTTGCATTAGAAAAAAAGATGTTTGTCGAAGAATCGTCAATTGGGGGAGTATTTGCAATTCTTAATGTAATTAGTTTGGATGGCAGTGCACACTCCAAGAATAGTGATGATAATAATAGTAAAAATCGATATTAACCACAGGCTGCTAGATTTATATTTAACAACTAAACTTTAATGTCGAATGTGTTATATCAATTCAATGAAATTTTAAAGGCTTTAGATTTGACGTCATTATCAGCTCCTCCTGCAATTCACATCTTATTTTCAATAGAAAAAAAAGAGCTTTTATCATTTCAAAAATGTCAGAGTTCGAATTAAATTTTAATTCTATTTTGATAAATGTCACTGTTCAATTTATGGAATTCATTGTCTCCATTCTCTCCTCGTTTGAGTTTTTATTTTGTAAGAATTGTCTGGCAGGATGATCTTTATTGTTTCGATGAGTATTTATTTGTTCGTCTGCTTTTTGAAAAGCTGTTTTGGTGAACTGTTCTGTAAATTATTTTGGTAAACTGTTTTGATAAACTTTTGGTAAACATTTGGTAAACTGTTTTGATAAACTGTTGGTGAATTGTTTTGATAAAATGTTGGTAAACTAATTTATGAACTGTTTTGACAAACTGTTTTGGTGAATTGTTTTGTAAATACTCGTTTCGTGAACTCAATGGAAAATACTTCTCGTAAATACAATGGGATTTCTTTGTAAACAGTGACTAATTTTTGTAAATGTGATTCTTGTTTTGTATGAGGAAGTGTTTCATTGTAAGCAAATGATCAGGATCCAAATTTCTAATCCCTGTATAATATGTGTCATACATTGTCTTGTAGTCGACATAATAGGAAGAGCCGTTAGTGTATAAAATCTAAACATACATACACACGATATGCCATTGTGGGATAACGGTGATTGACGTCATATCTAAAGAAGAGCACGTGGTTTTGAAACTAAGCACTTGTACAATATTCTATATTGTCCCAAGCCGCAAAATGTCGAGAAAAAACACGAGATCTCTCTATGTCTGTCTTTGTCTGTGTCAGTTCGATTCAATATAATCAAGTTGTGTCAGCGTCGTGTGTGTTTCGTTTCATTTAAATACGAGCTCTCCGGGGAGGAATTGACCTTTGACGATATAACGCTCATTGCTTTGCATGGCGTTATTAACGTTGCGTAAGTAGTTTGTCGCGATCCCCTGGGGATTGTTATACCATCCTAAGCTCTCTCGCTAATTCACTTGTGAACGGTCAACCATTCGCTTAGCAGCTTTTTACATTCAATTTTATATTCTTAAAAAAAATGAGAAAGTCTTGTTTAGTGCGAAACTGTCTTTTGGGTTTTGGATTTCATTGACACTGTTGGGAAAGGATGCTTGACAAAGTTTATTAAGATAAAAATGTTTGTGCTTCGGTGAAGTTATAACGTGCCACTGACATGTCTGATTAAAAATCGTGAGTCTGTTTAAAGTGAAATATACTAGAAAGAAATTGTCTATTTCAGAAGAATTAGATTTGCGGAAATAATTGAAATAAGGAGACAAGGAAAGAAGAGCATTGGAGAAGAGGAAGAACACTAAGATGGAAGCTGGTCTTACACTTAGATGTTGCTAAGTGTGTGAATCGAAAGAGAGGCGCATTCCTCTGTCGATGAAACATCGTCAGTGTTTCACATATCTAACTGTACTACCTGAAAAGGTCGACTCTAGAAACCCGGGCGGTGCTCGAGAATCTCCATTTGGAGATGTAACACTTTTGGCGAATTGTATTTGTGAACATATAGAGGAAGAGTCTCTTAAAAAGAAAATTGTCCAGAGAGTGTCAATTTTCCGAATAAAAATAAATATTTTCGTATTTCTTCGCAAGGTTCGAAGGAATAAAAAGTAGAGAAAACTTGGGAGCTAAGCTCCACTAAAGGCCGTCATCACGGAGTTCATTAGAAGATCGTTTAGATATCCAAAGTCATCGCGGATAGCTCCGAACGTTGACAACGTGGCTGGAATGTATGTGATGGAATCGGGTGGCCACAAAGTGGCACCCGCACCCACTAAAGTGAAAAGAGTGGACTATAAAGCACCACCTGAAGGAGGTGGCGGTGTCGGTGGTGTTGGTGTCGAGAGGGGAGGAGGAGGAGGAGGCGGTGGAACACACATTGCAGCAACCGTCAAGAATACTGTTCGAAGATTATTGAGAAGAACAAAGAGTCATCGGGATCCGCCCTCGTCTTATGCGCCGATTATGACCACAACTAATACGCCAGTAGCAACTACGACAACAAATTCGAGTGGTAATACGACGACAAATAATACTACAACAACAACAATGGCGAATAACAATACGATTGCTTTGAGAGTTGCGAGAAATTATGATGGTGTTCAAGTGAGGAGGTCGCAACCACCGCAAACACCTCCGCCACCTCCGTCGCAAGTTCAGACGACGAGGATTATGAGGTCGGAACGAAAACAATACAAAGACAACCAGTGCAGAAGGCGACCGAAAATTAAGGTAAGGACAAATTGTTGTCGCATGGACAAAATAGTTAATGATGATGATGATGATGTTTTTGGAAATATTCTTTTTCTTTTTGAATTGATCGAATGAATCGAAACTGTGGAATCCTTTTTAATTTTTTGACATGATCTATTAATACTTACTTGACTTGGGTCGCATTTCTTTGGCTTGAAATTGATTTCATTTAAGAGCAATTGAATGAAAGATATAATTATTTCGTCCAAGTATTCAGCTCCTCAATTCTATTATTCAATTGTGATTAGTTGAATGGATTTTTAGCGATGAAATCAAGTCCAGTGTCACTGTATACATGACTAACATTGTTAGTCAATATTTACAGGAAAGAAAATAATGTTCTGCAACTTTACGTAGATTCTAAAACTGTCTGGTATTTCTAGCAACATTCCATTTCATTTATGCATTTGTTTACTATTTACTTCATATTAAAATTTTTACTTTTTACTTCATATTTAAATCTGGAAAAGAAAATTCGTGTCTTATTTCTAAAATTTGTAAATGGTAAAATAATTCCACTTTCATTACTTTAATATTTAATACATTACAATTATTTTAAGATTGCTTAATGGAAAAATGGTAAAAGAATAAATGGCAAATGGTAAAAATTGTTAGAAATACCTCTAAACAGTATAGTTTTTACTTAATAAAAATTTTAAACTTTTTTTTACTTGAAAGTTGCTTTATTCCGTTTATGAATTTATGCAAATTAGAAGAAACTTAATTTAACACTTGTGTCATGCTTCGAAAAAAAGAAAAACCTAGAAAGAAAAAATATTTGAGGTTATGTTTTTAATTTTCTGAGTAAAAGTACAGAAAGAGAAACAAATATTAATTAAAAATTATTCATCTTCAAGTCTTCATGGTATCTAAAATAATCAATGAAAATTGATTCCAAACTCAAATAATTAAATATCAACTTTTAATCAAGATAAATCTAACACGAACATAACCTTTAATTGGTTTTGATTCTTACGTACCTTTCTTGGAAGTGCGTCACATTTTTAACAAACAATGAAATAAATATTTATAAAAATACCCAAAAAAAAGGAAAAATACAATTAGAAACTGATGGTGAAAAATAGCGATAATTTTCCATTTTTTTTAATACTCAAAAGTCTCAGTTTGGGCAAATCGAATTTTTTTCTGGGTAAATAAAATTTACTCAAGCCTTTAATGTATAAATTAGAAAAAAAAAGATTTAATTTTTAGAGATTCAATTTTTTTGAACTCACTGGAGTGTTTAGCTCGTTTGTCATTATTTGCGTGTCGTATGATTAATTTAAAATTCAAATTGACCATGAAAAGAAAAACGCAAGATGTTAATATAGCAATAAAATTTTAATGGAATAATGTAATTTACTTAAATGCTTTTAGAAAATTTCAATGCGTCTTGAAACTAAAAAATTCCATTAGACACTTTTAACATTATTTTTTCCACTTGATAATTTTAATTAATATCTGTTGATACAAAATTTTTTTTTCTTTGAGGAAAAAAAGATTCTTTTGTTGAAAAATGATATCTTTTTTATAATAAATAAAATGTGCTTTTTTTAAAGAAAATTAAGATTGTTTTAAAAGAGATGAAATTAATATTTTTTGGTTTCTACTTCTTCGGCAAAAAGTTACGGTCTCTTTTTTTTTACTTTAGAAAATGTTTTACTTAAAGAAACACTGAAATAAATAAATTATTTCTTGTCTGTTATCAAGTAAATATTTATTTGTTTCAAGTACATATTCGTTTGCTTCAAAAAAAAAATATTCAAAAAAATATTTTTTGCTTCAAATAAATTTTTTTGCTTCGAATAAATATTTATTTTGTATCATTTAAATTTTACTTGTGTCAATTAAATAATATTTGCCTTAAATACTCAAATTATTTGTTCAAATACAATTTTTTGTTTATTTAAGTAAATATTTACTGGATAAACGACAACTTTTCGCTTTCAATTTTTGCGCGGCTTTAAAATAATAAATTTATATACAGTAAAAATAGAAAAATTTGCGTTGTTGGTCATGATAGTATTCTTACGGTATATACGGGACGGAAAAACGATCCCTCGGAAATGTATAAATTGTGTCGTCATCTTGGCGATTAATAAATGCAGGTCAGCTTTTAACGCGTGTCACAATTACTCCAATGAATACTCAGCTCATAAAAATTGGTTCTCATATTTTTAAAAAAAAATTTTTATAAACTAAAGAAAGAATTTTTCAGACTTTTTTAATATTCGATAAGAAAAATCGAAATTTTGAAAATTATCCCTTATTTTAAATAATTTTGTCTCTCATCTTTTCAAGAGAGAAGGTTATTGACTTCTTGAAATCCAATTGAAGGAAACCCAATTCAATATCATTGAAGCACTAAATGACATTTATAGTTTCTTTTTTCTGAAATAATTACAAGATTTGATTAGGTAATAAAATTAATACTTCACTTTTTTTCAATTTTTCAATTATGAGAAATATTTTATTGTTACTTTATTGATGTCATAGTAAAATTATTTTTATATTGATATATAAACATTCTGTCATTCTGGAATTATTTTTATCGCTATTTTTTACTGTATCATTTTTCAATTAGTTTCAATTTTTTTTAATACTTTATAAAGTGGAAATAAAAGGTATAATAAATGTATTTTATACTTTATAAAGTTATAAATAAAAAGTGAAAATGTATTTTATACTTTATAAAGTTGAAATAGGGGAATAATAAATTGTATAAATTTTATACATTTTACACATTTCATACAATTTATAAATTTATAAGTTTGATAAATTTTCGTTTTTAGTGTGAGAAAAAGTTAAAAGAATTGTAAATGTGATCAATTTTAAGTTGGATTTATTTTTGTTCACCTTTTTCGAATTATTTTATTTTATTGTTCGAGAAATGTAAGGTTTTATTTTTATAATAGAGGAGGAGGGAGTATTACGAAATACTGAATTAGTGTTACTCAGATTTTTCCATAATCACTTCCTGATTACTTGGCGTGTTTAAATTTCTATTATTCCCGAAAAACGCTGGTTTCATAGAATTTAAAGTTGCCTTTTTTGAAAATGTGACAAATTGACTTTTATATTCTCAAGGTTATCAAGTCTTGTCTGTTGTAGAGGAAGGAAAAAAAATTTATCAGGTATATTTCCTCTATATGGTTATATTTAAAATTTTCTTTTTAAAAGGTAATTTAGTTAATCGTTCAGATAAAAGTTGTTTCTACGCAAAAAAAAAAAAATAAACTCAGACCATTTGTCAGGACTTTCTAGAATCGAAAACGTTATCAAAAAGCTCTTAGAGTTTGTGCTCTTTGCGATATATTCTGTTTTCTACTCGATTTCCTCGATGAATAACAGTCGTGGGTTATTGTCTGGAAATTTTTGGGATAAATAAAAATATGGATAGATTTTAGGGGAGATAGGATTCTTTTTTCTATTGTTTTTTTTTTTGTAGGATCGAATTTGAATTTTTTTTTTTTTTTGAGAACTCTGGGGAAAAATGGAATTGGTTTGTTCTGCTTTAAAATTTATAGAAATTTGTTTCCTCTGGAAGATCGGAACTTACAGAATGACGCATAGGTAATCATTTATGAGTCATAGACTGCTTCGAAATTATATTTTTAACAGTGAAATAGTTATTCCGTGGAAGTATTTTTTAATTGTATTTTCTGAGTTGTAATTTTTGGCTTGAAAAAACTAAATAGGTGAATTAGGAAACAAAGGAGGCACAACCCGTAAGATTGAATGTATAGTATACTTTATTTTCAGTATGAAAGAACAATGAATTCTTTTTATGGAAGAAATGTTTCTCTGTCACGGACACCTGCTCTATCAGTAAACATATTGTCCATTTAAAGGATTTCTGTGACAATATAAAAATTCCGCGATTTGTAATTTTTTTTTCCACTCGTGCAATTTTTTTTCCGATTAAGTCGTAAAAATTGTTATCTTTAGTGGGAAAGGATTTTTATTCAAATGTTTTGTGGTATGTGAATTGTCTTTTTTTTCTTGGAGAAGTTTTGTTTTTCCTAGAGGAGTTGGGAGTAGAGTAACTTGGGAGTTGAATCTGTTGAGATTTTTGTTTCTTTCAGTTGCTAATGATTGATTATTGTTGCATCCAAAGTAAAGAACAATTATTATAATAACACATTCATAAAGTTTGTGTAAAAAAGAACAATGGAATTGCTAGCCTCAAATTGCTGTTATTGTCACGATTATTGCACAATACTTTTAACCAAGTTCAACTCCCCTGCACAGTTTGAGTGGAAAAAAAGACAATTATTGCTTTATCATAAATTTATTGCCTACCTTGGTTGTGTAACTTGTTATCATAAACTTTATTGTAATGAAATCAGATATTTTGTAGAAATGAGGAACTCTCCCTCATAATTGAGGGGAAAGTTATTTTAATGATCTTTTTTTGAGTTCACGTTTATTTTTCGGTCTTATCGGATTAAAAGCCCTGTTGGTATAGTTCTTTTTTTGGGGAAGGGGATTGAGAAATTTAAATTTCGAGTATTTTTCGGAAAAAATTTCCTGAGGGTGAAATGGTTTTTTTTCGGCAAATGATGAAATACGAGTGGATATGAAATAGAAACGACGTGACTGTAAAATTTGTGGCGAAAAAGAAAAGAAAAAAGTTGAAACTTTAGTGGAACGTGCCTGTAACATAAAAAGCTGGGTGTTTTTTGTTCGAATCGGAGATATATAGTCATTTGGGGATTAGCTAGTTGAGTCGAATACAACAGATCTCCGGTTAGGTTTTTGCCTTTTGCTTTCGCTCGTTACGAGAGCTTCATTTCACGAATGAATCACGGAGTCGTCTCAACGAATCACGTACATTCTGAAATCGACCCCAGCAAAATGCGAGGCAAAATGTTGTAGTGTCTACCACATAATACCGGGTTTTCACCAAGTTTCCTTTCACTAGCAGCAGCAGCACACCTATGCTCTCTATAACCAATACTTTTAATGCATTTTGTGACTCTCAAATACTGAAACACACACGACAAAGTCAATGCGCTTCGTCGAAACAAAACTGTAAAGAGTTTTATGATTATCCACAGACAGCATCCGCTTGAAACATTAATCTTTCCATCTCCGGCTAGTCGTAATGAAGAGCACTTCGGTACTTTAGTTTTTTCATGTTCGATGATATTGGATTTTTGCAGTTTATTGCGCAAATGTACTTTATAATTCTCCATTACCCTCTTCGTGTCCGTGTAAAATGGGAAAAATGCGAAATTTACGATCATTCGAGATGCATTAATATTCAATTGATAATTGCTTTACTTTTAGATGCAGTATTTCTGCAGTAGTGAAGTAGTAATGGTTTCAAGATTAGAAAAATTGTTCGCTATCGTTTATGGTAGTCTATGAAGATGCAATTTTGTTGTTCAAACTAGGAGAAGAAATTAAACAATACTATTGCTGTTGGTAGATGAAGAGAATATTGTCGTCTGTTTGTAGTTGTAGCCAATCTTAATTTCTACTGTTGGTACTCGAAGCCGTGTTTAGGTTCTGCTGTTTAGTTTAGGCCGATTTTTGTTTCTGCTGTTGGTACTTGAACCCAATTTTTCCTTCTGCTGTTGGTGCTTGAACCCAATTTTAATTTCTACTGTTGGCATTTCCTTGTGGTCGCTGAATCAATCTATTTTGTTGACTTTCGTTTCAAGTAACCTTAAAGTATTTCGTTGTAGTTGATTTTGATGAGTCATGAATCAATCGTGACTTTATGAAAGAAAGTCCCAGTGAAAATAATAGTTTAGAAGGTATAGTATCGTTCTCCCTGTACACGAGGTGCTCTCAAGGTTAAAACCAATTTGAAAACCTTGGAGCAAAAAAATCCATTTATGAATCATGAAAGAAGGGGGAAAAAATTGTTGGATTATTCGCTAACCTGGGAATTAGAAATGGGGAAGCTTATTGGTATCCGGATCAAATCGCGCTCATATAACTCCAAAACTGGACTGCGGTTTTTGCTGTGATTTCATTTCCCAATAGGGCATCGTGAAATTTATTGCTGATTAGTTTTTCCGTCGAATAGTTGTGGAGGAAATTGTGATTTTATGCAGTGGATGAAAATTTGTTTTTATATTCATAGTTTAATACTTTTGAAATTGCTGTTCTTATTTTTATGGTTTACTGTTTGATGTTTGATATTTGTTACCATTAGTGTTTGCGAGATGGCAAAGTACTTTTCTCCTTTTTGAAAAGATTTACGAATTAGAAATTCACTCAGAGACGATATCTTTGAATTTTTGATTCGATGTTTAATAATAATTTTTGGTTTAATTGCGAATCTAAATATGTTTCACAATTCTTTGAGTATTCTTGCAGTGTCGAGGTCAAAAGTGGATCAGGAGTACGTTTCCACTTGATATGATAAACGGCGATATCATGTCACCGATTACCGCGCTCGCATATTATGACCTCGTGAATTCTTTCGTACCAATTCACTCATCTCGAGTTTTTTTTTTCTCTCGTTAATCATTTGTGCTTTGTTTTGACATTCTTATTAGAAGGTGCTTGCAATTCTTTCTATGAAATCTGATACTTTAGTCAGTTTCAAGTTTGGCGTCATTCTTCAACAAAAAAGTGATTCTATTTAGAACAAAAAAGGTTTCGTGCTTCGTAGAAAAAATCGTAAGTCTATGAAAGCTTCGACGAAATGTGACAGAGCATTTCTAGTCGCACATGTAGTGAAAAATTCACGTGCGAACAAAATTGAGTACATTTGTAAAAGAAATATTTTTCTATTTTGGAAGGTGGGGGATAAAGATTAGCGCCTCGTGTCTCTAGTTTCTGCATAATCATACAAAAAGACATATATAGTTTACAAATTTGATAAGACTTTTGCGACCTTAATGAGTGTGCAAACAGAGACAAGGTGTGTGTATGTGTGTGCACTTGTGTTGGAAATGGAAATTTTTTTTTTACACCCGTTTCAAATGGAACAATTTCTTGTCTTATGTGTAACAAGATATGTTTAACATAAGAGAATGCTTTTGTTTTTGAAGTGAAAATTTACGAAACAACCTTATAGTTCTTTTGTAGAGCATATATTTTCTGTACTCTCTCGTCTTGTGTAATTAGTGCATCGCTAATATGTACAAAGAGTCGTGAAACGTTAATCCACTCGAGTATGGTTCTTTTATATATATACATAGACATACACTATTCCTAACGGTACACCTACACAGCTGTAATTTTTCTCAGTCCTAAATGAGGAACGAGACCTAAATGCGGTTGTAATGACGTGCCGAGGGAGTAAAATTAGATTTCATGACCATTGGTGCAAGGAAGTTGACGATATGTTATTCAACAATGGGAAATCTTTTTGGTAATCGGATTTTGGTGACAAATTTTTAGAAGGTGCTTGTTTGGGTCCTAAAAACAATGTTGTTTTATTGGTTTTTTGTGTAGTTAATGTTAGATATTTGATGTTAGATATTTGATGTTGGATATTTAATGTTAGATATTTGATGTTGGATATTTAATGTTAGATATTTTATGTTAGATATTTGATGTAGATGTTGGATGCAGATGTTTGATGATAGATGTTTGTCATGATAGTCCCTAATTGATGATAACGTAACGTCGTATTTTTGATTTTGCAAAAATTGTTTAAAGAGGCAGATTTTACTTGGGATTTATGAAGAATCACGTGGTTCGGAATTAATGCATGTGCGACTCGCTTTGATGATTGAGCATTCATTTCCAAGTTGCACATACAACTTGGATTAAATGAAGGTTAATTTTCATATTAATTTATTTGAAAGACTGAATGCGAGGACTGAATGCTTCTTCCTCAATGCGCCGTCCTCAATGTTATCTGTTGACTTTGTTCTTTTTTAATTTTTCGAATATTAATTTATCGCAACAATTTATCGTGACAATTGATTGTAACAACTTATTGCAACAATTTATTGTAACAATTTATTGCAACAATTTATTGTAACAATTTTTTGTAACACTTTGTTTCGACAATTTATTTTGACAATGATTCTAAGTTCTTTTGTATAAAGGAAACTTTTTTGAAAAGCATAAATGCATTCTCCTACTGAACGGAATAGGATTGAAAGTATAATGGCTGTATGAATGGTTTAGAAAGGTCATAATCAGTGGCTTAATGTCGCAACATGTAGAAACGTTATTATATTCTCCAGTTCTGTGTGTTGATGTTTTGAAAAGTAATTCATCTGTTGGAAATATGCATTACTCTAGTTGTTTGTATATATACATATGGTTGTCGAGTGTGCGCGCGTGTAGGTTACGGTCAAGCTTTTAAAACAAACGCAGGACAATTATTTACAAAGCATGCAATCGCGCTGCAAACACTCGCTATTCGAACAAAGGCAAGGTCACTGTTACTAAAACGTGCTTAGAATCAAGTAATTCTCTTTCGCGACGACAGTCTCCAAAAACTAATAAGCTTTTCCTTTCAAGCATGCCGCGATGAAATTTTTTCAGCATCGTTTGAAATTCGGATCACGTTCTCTAATCCTCCCTTGCCTATAAGGTGTTCGAATCTTTTGGTTGAAACGAAAAGGATTTTATGATTTTGAGCTTTTCTCTGAGCTTCTAATTAATAATAATTAACTCCTAGTTAATAAAATTAAGCTCCTGATTAATAAAAATTAAACTCTTGATTTATAAAAGGATTTATTTCGCTTTCTTTTGTTTCAAGAATCGAAGTTTTAGAACTGTTGTCAATGACGAAAAAGATTCCAGAAGATAGAAAGGATTAAATATTACTCGTTTTCTTATTCGAATGTTTAATCTATCGATGCTGGACTATTTTGAGTGAAAGCAATTTTCATCGATTCGATTATACAAATCAAATTGATTTTAGTCACAGTCCCCAATAAATTGGAATTGGAATATTCAAGTAATTGTATAAATTAGGGTTTAAATTTCATCGATCTGGCAAGATTGTAACATATTTTCAGCTTACATATAGAGTGTTGAGAAATGTTATTGTGAACATGAGTTATGAACATAGCCGGTTTTTAATGCCTCTTAAATCGAAAACTATATCGTGTTACACTCTGTTGAGAAAAAAAGGGAAAATCCTTCTCGAGTAACGGAAATTTAAGAAAATCCCCCTAAAGGATTATTATTTGTGGAACAATATTTTGACTATGTTATTTGATATTATTCTGTTTTCGATTGCAGCCGATGGAAGAGAAAGAGAAAAATGTTAGAAAAATAATGAAAAGATTGTTGTGATATTGTAAATCAGTGGGGAGGAGTGATGATCATCTTCGTCGAATATGTGTGCCAAGATTCGTTAGATTCTAACTTTACGACCCAGCGGCTAATAAACGGCGAATGTAATTCGGTTTCTGTGTCAGGACCTCTTTAGGCCTTTTATTGATTTGAAACAATATGTTTACTATTCAGGTGAAAATGAAGGAATGTTTTGGAATATTTATTAACGATATTGAGTGTGGGAGGAAAGATTTTTCCGCATTGTTTTGTTTTCTCTTTGAAAAATTAAAGTAGTTATTACTTTTCTGTAAATAATTAAATTTATAGACTAAAGTGAATCGAATTGATGCTTGAAATTTGGGTCAATTTTTGATTGTTTGATATTTATTTACTTTTTATTTTTTTGGATCAATTGGTTGCAATTTGGTTCTTTTAAGGTAGCAGTGACTTTGTTATATTTGTAGTTATTATTGCAAATAAATTTATTTTACACTTCATTATTATTCTAAAATAATTATATTAATAATTAGATTATTATAATGATTATAATTATAATTTTTCATTATAATTAATAATTGTTATTTTAATTTTCGGTTATAATGATTATAGTAAATCCGAATAATAATAATTTTCGGACGCTTTTGTTCAAATATTTGAGATTGCCGTTTTTTTTTCCTCGAAACAATGAAATATTCTTTTCTCCTCTCGTACATATATAGCGAACAACAATGGGAGAGTGATTTCGAACAATAGAAAAATTGTTTCTTTCTTTCTTTAAATGTATTTTAATGTATATAATTGTTGGACATTTTATAAGAAAAAAAAAATATAATGAATTTGTTACATATTGCTCATGCAGACTTATATGTCTTGTAACTGCATAATCAATCTGGCTTCTTGTGTCGGTTTTCAAGGTTTTTTTCAGCACTATTCATCATCTATTGGTTTATTGTGGAAAAAAAAGAGTCAGAGTTGTTATTTTTTGAATAATTGACATATAATTAGATGAGGCATATCGCAAATAAAAAGGGTAATTTTCTCAGGAGTTTCATTATTATTATGATTTTCACGTCATGAATCAATTTTATTTGAAATTTATTACGAGGAAGCAAAAAAAAAGAAAAAGAAAGGAAAAAAAGAAAAATCAGCAATGGAAAGTTGAAAACTTTTTGGCTTTTATCAAATTAAGGGTTTAATTAAATTTTTTTAAACTTTTTTCGTAATAAGATTTTCTAAAATATTTTTGTTTGTAAAATGTTTTAAAACATTTTTGTTAGTAACATTTTCTAAAATAATTTTGTTGATAAAATTTTGTAAAACATTTTTGTTGGTAAAATTATTTAAAACGTTTTTGTTGGTAAAATTTTCTAAAACATTTTTGTTAGTAACATTTTTTAAAACATTTTTGTTAATAAAATGATTTAAAACATTGGAAATATATTTTTTTTAATTTATTAACAAAAGTAAAGCCAAATCTTTTTTCTAAAAAGTGGCAATATTTTTGGATGATTTGCTTTTGTTTTTGTTAATAAATTTTTTTAAATAGTTTTTATTAACAGTTTTGTTAATAAGTGTTTAAAATTTTTTTTTCACATTTATTAACAAATATAAACAGTGACAATATTTTTACGTTTTGCTTTTATTTTTGTTAATAAAATTTTAAAAACAGTTTTGCTAATAAAAATGTTTTAACAAATTCTATTAGAAAAAATGTTTTAAAAAGTTTTTTTCTTTAATTTTGTTAACAAAAATGTTTTAACAAATTTTACTAACAAAAATTTAGTCGATAATTTTATTACCAAAAATGTTTTAAACATTTTATTATTAAAAATGTGGAAAAATTTTTTTTTATTCTTTTATTAACAGAAATGTTTTAGAAAATTCTAATTACAAAAATGTTTTAGAAAATTTTATTAACAGAAATGTTTTAAAAAAAGTTTTCATAAAATTTGTTAACAGAAATGTTTTTAAAAAAAGTTTCATAAAATTTATTAACAAAAGTAAAAGCAAATCATGCAAAAATATTGCCACTTTTTGCTAAAAAAAAAAAAAGTGACAATATTTTTGCATGATTTGCTTTTATTTTTGTTAATAAATTTTCCCCGGCACCTTGACATTTGCGTCAATATTTGTCATTTACATTTTAATTTTTTTTTCTTTTTTGCCATTTGAATATTCTCTTGTTGAAAAAAAATTTATTCTGTTTGGGAAAAAGTTTAATTATATTGCTTATTCCGTATTCGGCGAGATTAAATGATCGTGCGTTTTAGAAATCGTCGAAAGAACTGCCACACACGCCATTTATTTGTAATCGTGTAAATAAAAAAACTTGGTCTTTATTACATTGTTAGTGCAAAAAAAGAAGGGAAAACAAAATCAAGTTTTTTTTTTTTTTTGTTGTTTAACAGAGAATAAATACAAAAATCGTCGTCGAAAAGAAGAAATTAGTAAAGAAATTAAACTAATCAGGTATAGAAATTAAACTAAATCTTTAAATTCTTTAAATTACATTTTATTTTTCATTGTTGTATAAATTTTGAAAATATTTTATCTGGAAATAATTTTTCCTTATTTGATCTTTTTGGAACATTAGGAAAATTGAGAATGAAAATATTTTTCGTGAGTGGAAAAAAGGATCAAAGTTTGTAAAAAAAAAAAATTTTTGTCTGAGAAATTTTTTTTTTTTAATTTTTGGAAAAAAGTTGGGTTACAAATTAACCTGTGGTTGATAATAATGTAAAAGTCAATAGGAGTTAAGACTCGTTCCGACCGATGGCGTTGGCTAGTCGATTGAAGGAAAAGTGAAAGAAACTCGTTTATCGTTTAATGGAAAAAACAATTATTGCTTCTTAGATAAGTATTATCGTGGACATTTGTGTTCAATTTCGAGTCAGTAGATGGCGATCGATCCAAGGCCTAATTTCTCAATTATCAATATTGAATTATCGAAAGAAGAAAAAAATTTTCCTTTTTCGACATAGAAAAAAATCTTAATTGTTCATTTTGTTTTATATTTATTTGTAAATTTGTTTTTTGTTTCTCAGGGCAATTTTTTTTTCTCTTTCTTCGAAAAAAAGAAAAAGAAGTTGACTTTGGAAAATAATAATAGGCTTCGTTGAAGACGATCTTTAATTGAAATTGTTATTGGTGTAACTGTCAACTTCCGGTGAGGAAGTCCATATCGATTCTGATTATTCGCCTGACCGGGTTCAGTTTACCAACTAGAGATCTTGGCAATTTCGTCATAGAGGATTTACGGTGTGACGAACCCACCAGTTACAATCGGAAAAAAAAATAAAAATTGAAAATAAAAAAGGAAAAATAGAAGTTGGTGAATAGTCAAGCTTGGAGATTTACTCGTGTAGGTTGAGGGTTCACGCCTACCTCTTTATAAAATGAAATTTCTATAAAGAGACAGGAACTCTGAATCTCTAAAAGAAAAAGGGTGTGTGTGCGTCATTTATGAAGAATATTGTCCAAAAAAAATGGTGTTTTTTATTTTATAGGAATTGAAAATTAGCTATTCATCAAAGTTTTTTTCTTCTTGGAAATTTCTTCGTGGTAGTGGAGAAAAAATTGTACTCTTGGAGTTATTATTTTGGGATTGGGAAAAATTTTCATTAGGATCTTTGGAGAGAATTTTTTTTATTTATAAAATTTTTTACTGTGAAACTAAATTAATTTGCTGCTGATCTGAATTATACTTACAATATTTTTCTGAAGATATTGAATTCAAACTATTTTTGGCTCCATTTTATTTTTATTAAATATTAATTTATTATTATTCATTATTATTTTTATTTATTTATTTTATTTTTCATTAAATTGAGACAGAAAAACGAATCAAAAATATTACGAAGGAAGTTTTTTTGCAACATTTTTGATTCGTTTTTTGTCTCAATTTAATTTATTTATTTTAATTATTAATTATTATTAAATAATTTAAAACTCAATTTAACTTGTAAAAATAGCTTCGAATTTTTTTTTGCAACATTTTTTATTCGTTTTTTGTCTCAATTAAATTTATTTATTTTAATTAGTTAAATATTTTAAAACTCAATTTAATTTGTAAAAATAGCTTCGAAATAAAATTTGACTTAAATAAAAATTATTTGATTTAAGTAAATATTTTATATAACTCGAGTAAATATTTATTCGACTCAAGTAAACGTTTATTTTCCAATAGACAATTAATTGGTTTATTTAAATCAAATCAAATTTTTTTTTTACTGTATTTTTAATTAATCAAAACGTAGAAAGTTAGTTAAAAATTTCACTCGACTTTTCGCCGTTTAATTAGGAAAAAATTAACTGTTATTATAAATTGATTGATCGATTTAGAAATTTACTTGGTAATTTATACTGTTAATTTGATATCATTAAAAAAGAATTTAAATTTTTTAAAAAAATGTCTTTTTTTGGTATTGAATTAAGTGTTTTGACTTTTTTTTCATGTAGAAGGAAAGTTTTTGATTTTCATCTGTATTTTTTTTTTTGAAATGAGAAACTAATTCAAAGCTTTAGAGAAGATAAAATGAGAAGTGAAATTTTAATAAGTTAAATTGTGGGACTTTCATATTTTATAGCTCGAGGGATTCATTGGCTATACTTAATATTTTTTTTAGTACAGAGTGTAAAGATAAAAAAAAAGAAATTCATTCATTATTTATACTTGATAGTAAATTCGTTTATCTGAGAATTTAATTCTTTATTCTGTTGCGGATGTGGAAAAAAATTATCGGCAAGAATCTTTACGTCTTTTTAATTATTTGAATGAATTAGTTTATTTGGATTAATTAATTCGAAATTGGGTGATTAATTTTGTTTAATTATTTTTTTATTTTATTTATTTATTTATTTTATTTTATACCTTTATATTTTATTTCTGTCTTTTTTATTTTATTTTTTACTTTATTTTATATCTTTGTATCTTATTTCTGTATTTTTTATTTTATTTTTTTATTTTACTTATTAAATTTATTTTAAGTAATTTTTATAGTTAATTTAAACTTTTTTTTGCTCTCTAGGTTAGAAGTCGTAAAAATGTTTACGAATCGAAGTTAATGACTGATTTTTTTGTTCTTGAATTTGTAAATTTTAATAATAAATGGTAATTTCTACTAATTTGTTAGCGAATTTTATTAATTCGAAATAGCAAAGAGTCAGTCACTGATTCGAATTAGTAATTTTTAGATTTTTACTAATTCTAATTTAAAGAGTAGATTGATTAATTTAGCTATAAATATTTTTTACTGTTTCTTTATAAATTAAGCGAGTGAGTTAAATTATTTGAAATAAATTCTAACAATAGAAAATTTCTCTTAATTTGAATTAAATTGAAAGTCGAATTAAAAAATAGTGGATACAAATTTTATTTTATTTTTGCTTTTTGTTATTTAAGTATTTATTTTTAGATTGAAATTTAGAAATAAACGTTTGGAATTTAAAGTTTTAAACTATAAATTAAAAATTTAGAAACAAACATTTAGAATTTAAAGTTTTAAAATAAAATTTAGAAATTCAAATTCAAACTGGAAAGTAAAGTTTTTATTTAACATTTGGAGATTGTGGTTTTAAATAAAAAATTTAGAGAATGTAGTTTCAAAATAAAAAATTCGTTATAGTTTTGAATTAAAACTTAGAAATTAAATCTTATAAGTTAAAATTTAAAAATTAAAATTAAGAAATTGTAGTTTTAAATAAAAATCTTCGTAATTGAGGTTTAAATTAAGTTTTAAAAATTAAATTTTCAAATTAAAATGATGAAATTATGTTTTAAAAAATAAATTTTCAAATTAAATATTAAAATGAAGAAATGTAGTTTTAAAAATTAAAAGTTTGAAATTGAGTTTTAAAATAAAATTTTCAAATTGAAATGAAGAAATGTAGTTTTGAAAATTAAAAGTTTGAAATTAAGTTTTTAAATTAAATTTTCAAATTAAAATGAAGAAATTATGTTTTAAAAACTAAATTTTCAAACAAAATGAAGAAATATAGTTTTAAAAATTAAATCTTCAAATTAAATTCAAGAAATTAAGTTATAAAAATTAAATTTTAAAATAAAAATTGCGAAATCAAAGTTTCGAACTAAAGTTTTCAATTAAAATTCATTCGGCACTGAACCTTTTTTTTTTGTTTCGAGAAATTTTCGTTTAATTGTTTCGCTTGAGAAATCGCCCCGTGAAAGATTGATGTCCAAAAGGATTTCAATACGAAATGGACCATTTGATAGTGAGAGCATGGCTTCTCGTATTTTCTATACGGTCCTTGACTAAAATTTAGTGAGAGAGAGATTTCTGATTTAGTGATAAAAAAAGCGAAATTAATCAAGAGGAGGGGGGAGAGCCAAAAAAAATTCGAAACAAGATTTTTGACATTAGTCCAGTGTATCGACCGAGAACGTGGAAACTTTCATTTTTATTCGTGAAAAGAGAGACAGAGAGAGAGAGAGAGAGAAGCGTGGGCGCTTGAGCGAGTTTCGTCGAGAGACTAAAGCCCATGAGGCTAGGCACTTTCTAAGCGCGTGGCACGCAGTTGATGTTGAACGTGCCTGTGTGAACATACGTTCTTACATACGCATCATGTAGACACTTTGAATTCCTATACGTGTTTTTGATATCGGTTTATAAATTCGCTCTCGGTTGTGGGGAAAGGAGAAGAGGAAAAACGAAAAAAGAGAAAAAAGTGAAAAAATAGAAAAAGGAGAAAAAAGAAAAGAGAAAAAAGGAAAGAGAGAAAAAAGAAACAGAGAAAAAAGAAAAGAGAGAAAAAAGAAAAGAGAGAAAAAGAAAAGAGAAAAAAAGAAGAGAGAAAAAATCTCTAGATAAGAAAAATTGTCTGGTGAAAAATTATTTTTCTCTATTGTTACAAAAAAAAAACCAAGTTCGTGTTCGGAATTATATTTAAAGAAGTATTTTTTTCGGAATGTGCAACTGAAGAGGGGGGAAAAAAGTGTTAAAATTGTTGGCGTTTTTTTTTTGTTCTCCCTAGTGATAAAACACGAAACATACAGTGATTGTGTAAAAAAAAAAAGAATACAAGAGGAGTGAGTGCTCGTGAAAACGTAACACGCCCTTGACGATAGAAAATGCTATGCACTGCCTCAAGGTTTTCAAGCATTCTCGTAATTATGCTCTTGAAGGCAAAACTTTTTTTTGCCTTCTGCTATTTTGTTTGGTCGATTAGCTGAAAGTGTTTCTCCTTCTTGTCTTTAAGGAATTTTCTTCCCCAGTTGTTAATTTTCGCTATTTTATTTACGATCCTTTGCAAACATTTTCCCTTTTGGGAACTTTAAGTTCCCTTTAAAGTTTTCTTTAAATCGTTTCAATTTTTTTCGACCAAAAAAAAAATTGATATACGAAATTCTGAATGAATTATTGAATTACTGAATTCAATGAATTGCTGGGGAAAATTTCCTTCGTTTTGAATGATTTTTTTGAGGAATGTTGAATTTTTCGAGGCAATGTTTTTGGTATGAATTTTTGTTTTCAATTTAATATGAACCGAAAAATAGTGCGAAAAAAAGGAAATTTAGGGAAAAATAAATAAAAGAGAAATTTTACCAGAGAAAAAAATTAATTTTGGGGAAATAAAAAAATAAATGCAGAGGTTAACGAAATGGAAAAATAATGGATGAATGTGTTTTGGAAAAGAATTTTTTTTAAAAGAAAATGGAAAGTTCTTTGTATTAAGAAATGACTATTTGTCATTGTAATTAATGCTTGATGCATTAGTCACAAAAGGCCTGGGAATACGTTTTAAATTGTCACTACCGCGTTTGAAGAGAGAGAAGAAAAATTATAATTTTTCAAAGCAGGATTTCTCGTTTTCAATATTAGAGAAAAGTGTTTTTTTTTAATAATTTTCAAGTGAAAGGTTTTTGCTTATCTCTCTGGAAAAGTATTTCCGGTTTTATTTATAAATAACATACACCAATTGCTGAATATGGTTAGACTAAATATCCCAAGTCTTATGTTAACCGTCTTATTTCTGCCCATCCGGCTCTGAATCATGTATTGATTACGTCATCGTGTGTGCACCTTGTTTCCAGTCTGCGAATAAAATTGCAAGCAAGAAAGAATGGAGAGAAAAAAAAGAGTCGTTGCTTTCTATAATGCAATTGTCACTATAATCACGTGTATAGAAGAAAAAATCTGTTTTTTTTAAATTCTTTTTTTACTATATTGAATTGATTGAATAATGTGAAATAAGCTGAACTTTATTATAATTTGTAAATATGTGTGTGTGTGTGTGTGTGTTTGCAAATCCTCGGTGTGCATGCACGTGAAATCGACCTTGACTGAAATTATTGTCCCAAGGCATCACGATTTATAATATTTCTCTACATACTATTGAGCCTCGGGAACATTTTATTTTCCATTTCATTCACTAATAGTGTCAAGTGACTGTTAAATGTTACAACTTTTTTTTTATTGGCTCTTTTTATTTTAGAAAAAAAAACATGGCAATTGTGTTTTTTTATTTGCGATTGGCGTTCGTAATTTTCTTTATTTTTTTTTTGTTCTTCAATTGTTTTATTGAAACGATCGTTTTGTTGTTAAATTGAAATTGTGATTTTAATATAATTGTTTACTCTTCATTGTCTCAATGAATTTTCAATATTTGCTTGATTTTTTTTTTTTTATTTCTTCTATTGTTGAATCGCTGGATGGATTTTTGATTGTTCGGTCTTTTGTTATTGAATCATTCGTTAGTGAATTGAAATTTAGTAACTAAATGGTACTGAATTTTAGTTTTTGATTTTTAGTTTCTGAAACTTTTTTTAGTTCGTTTTTATGTTTCTGAATCTTTACTTGTTGATTTCATGATTTTTTGATAAATAAATATTCAGTGATTGATTTTTAAATTGTCTTATTGATTTGTTGAAATTTTCTGTCAAATTTTTGGTGGTTAAATTTTTATTTGTTCAAATCTTCTTTTGTTAAATCTTTGGTTGTCGAATTTTTAATTGTTCAATCTTTTGTTTTTGAATCTTTCGTTATTAATTTTACTTTAGTGAATGGATCCTTAGTTTTTGATTTTTGGTTTCTTGAACCTTTTGCGATGGTTGACTTTTACATTTTCGAAGTTTTACTTCTTGATTTTTACATCTTTTTATTTTTACCTCTTGATTTTCACATTTTTTAATTTTTACCTCTTGATTTTCACATTTTTTAATTTTTACTTCTTGATTTTTACATTTTCGAATTTTTGCTTCTCGATTTTTACATTTTTGAATTTTTCCACTAAAAATTCTTGATTCATTATTCAATGATTAATTAATTATTTAATTTAATTTATTCATAATTAGTTGACGATTTTTGTACTTTTTGGTAATTTTTTTTCACACCGAAATACATAGTGAATAATATTGTTAGCATTTAAAAATTGAAAACTGTTGAATTCTTCGGTCGCCATTTTTGTTAAATATTCCATTTGTTCAGTTAGATCTGCAAATTGCCGGTTGTGAATTTAATTGTTGATGTAATCTCAACTATTGTTAACACCTTCCATTGTTTCTGCTTTGTGGATTTCTATAACTTTTATCTGCGTGAATTATTATTATTATTATCGTCATTATCATTATTGCCCCCAGGAGGAGGGGGGGAAGTTTTTTTACTGCTGAAATTGTATTGTATACACGAAATTTATGACTCGTGCTATAATTTTCCTTATAATATTGGAAATGTATTTTTCTCTCTAACATTTAGAAATATTACATTGGAAAAGAAATTTATTTCATACGAATTAAGTTGATAAATTTTTTTTTCTGTGATAATATATATTTTTGTTGTGAATTTAAATGCAATATTTATTATTCTTCGATCCTTGAAATTAGTATTCTAATTTTGTTGGTATTATTTTTCTTCTTATTTATTTTATTTAATTTAGTATTCAATTTTGTCTTTTTATTATTTTGTTGATAATTAAATTATTCGATACGAATAAATATTCGGTTTCATAATTAAATTATTTGGTAGAAAAAGAAATAAATATTTAGTTGATAATCGAGAAGTAACTTGAATCAAATAATTTTTGTTTATGAATGAATTTTTATTTTAATTACAATTAGAATTGAATTTTAAATAAATTTAAATTACAATTGAATTTGATTTGAATTGAACTTGAGTTTTAATTAGAATTAAATTTCAGTTAGAATTGAATTTAAATTAGAATTGAATTAAATTTGAATTTGAATTAGATTTGAATTTAAATCAGGCCTGATTTAAATTGAATTTGATTTTGAATTGAATTTGATTTTGAATTAAATTTCAGTTAGAATTGAATTTGAATTAGATTTGAATTTGAACTGAATTTGAATTAGTAATTAATTTGAATTTGAATTTGAATTAGAAATTAATTGAAATTGAAAAAATAAACCTTCTGAAATTGGAAAAATATTGTGAAAATTGAAGAACAGAAAATTAAAAATAATATTATTTCGAAGAGCGATGGTCGCTAACCCACTTTTTTTTGAAACATGTGAACGCTGTCAATACGTCATAATCTTTGTTGTGCCATTCGCACACCTTCTTTTTTACTCTTTCGCTTTATTTTTTATTTTTTTTCTTTTGTCCTTTTTTACGCGCTATATATATATATAGAGTTTTGCTTCTTGAAACAGTTTTGTCATGAGAAAATTACGCACGTAATAATGACTTTTACGTCTGACTTGTTACGAAGACTTGCGCATTTTAGTGGGTTTCCGTTCTTTAAAATTATACACTTCTCCTTTAGCTTCTATACTTCACAATACAAATACTAAAAGCAAAAATTGACAGTCAGAAGTACAATTTTCTTTTTTTTTAATTGCGCCGAGAAAAAACGAAGTTGAAAAAAATTTAATATGTTAAATTTTTTTTTTATTAGAAGAAAAAAAAATGGAGGGAGAAAGATTTATAGGAAGACAAATTTTTTGTTTGATTCAAATTATTTATTGTTCATTGTTGAATGAATATTTATTTGTCAAATAAAGATTTAATAAATGATATTTAATATTATTTTTGTTATTTTTTTTTAAACATTTTATTTAGGAATATAATTTTTAAAAACGTGGAAAGTTATGTTCGATTGTCTGTGACTTTTTTTAGGTATATTGTTTTCAATTACACAAAGAAATGTTGAAAAAAAATTCCCTGCTCTTAAAAGACGAGGGGGAAAAAAAGGAGTTGTATCGAGTGTATTTTTATGAGCTTTACTCGAAATGGAGCATTACTATCAGTATAGTTCCGGCCTTTGAACTCTTCTTAAATTCGCAACTTCAATTCTCTTTGTTATTTTCCTGTATTTTCCTCTTTTTATTATGAGAAAAAAAAAGAAGAAGAAATGCTTCTTTTATTTATCTTCTTTTTTTTGCAAAAAAAAAAAAAATCGAGGGGAGATTATAATAATATACAAAAACTGACTGTATAAATTAATTTTATTTGTTATTGTTTTTCGTTAATTTTTATTTATTTTTTTGGCCATTGATTTTGTTATTTCGTTATTTTTCTATTTTCTCCTTTATTGTTTGTTAATTCGTTATTTTCTATTTATTTTTCTATTTACTTTTTATCTACTGATTTTCTGTTTATTTTCTTGGTTATTTTTTTGTTATTTCTTTTCTTGTTTATTGATTGTTATTTTTTTTATTTATTTTTGTTATCTGTTGATTTTCTATTTATTTTCCGTTATTTATTTATTTTCTTTGTTATTTTCTATTATTTATTTAGTTTCTTGGTTATTTTCTATTATTAATTTATTTTCTTGTCTATTTTTTGTTATTTATTTTCTCGTTTATTGATTGTTATTTTTTTATTTATTTTTTTTATCTGTTGATTTTCTATTTATTTTCTTGATTATTTTGTGTTATTTATTTTCTCGTTTATTAATTGCTATTTTTGTTATTTTTTGATTTTCTATTTATTTTCTTGGTTTCTTTTACGTTATTTATTTATTTTCGTGTTTATTTTTTGTTATTTGATTTATTTTTTGTTTCCTTATTTATTTTCTTATACGCATTTTTTGTTATTTATGTATTTTCTCGTTTAATTTTTGTTAATTATTTATTTTCTCGTTTATTGTTTGTCATTTTCTTTTTTATTTTTTGTTATTTATTTATTTTCTTTTTTTATTTACTGATTTTTCATTTATTTTATTTTTTATCTACTGATTTTTCAATTATTTTCTTATTTTTTTCTAACCAGGGATTTTCTACTTTTTTTTCTCTCTTTTAATTTTTGATATTTGTCATTCTCGATTTTCTTCTTATTTTTTCTCGTCTATTTTTCTCGATCCACATGGTCTCGATGTATTACAGAGAGAGAGGCGTAAAAATTAGATGCATTTCCCCTAAAGTTTTTGGGTTATTATTAAAATTCCCCTCGCCCCCTGTTAACAAGTTTTTTGAACCTGTTGGGAACCTGCTCTCGAATTGACGGGAATATTTTTGTGCGCCAGCCAAAATAACGTCACGATAGGTCATCGACCGTTTATATACTCCCGCTAAGAAAACGATTCTATTGTTTCTAAGCATCGCAGGATGTTGTTGAGAAATGTTAGATAATTTTGTCGAAATAAAAAAAAAAGGAAAAGACAGTCTTTTAATTTCTCCAGCGAATTTTTAAAACCAATGTTGTTTTTTTTCGGTACTGGAATTTTGTTTTCCACTATCGGTATATTCGGTATATAGTTTTACCATATAATGTAGCCACAGACTAATATTGAATTGTGTAAAACGTGATATTATAACTGGTTTTTAACTTTCTAATTAGTGTAATTCTTTTTTTTCTCTTTTTTTTTTATTTTCCGTGTAATATATATAGAGAAGTGAAAGAGTTCATGTTTTAATTTTTAAATAGAACTTTGGTTTCTCCACACTTTTTTTTTGTATATCATTGCCGCGCGCCGCGGGTGAATAATAATTTTGTTGTAATGAAACAAACGCCTGGTTGACTTCTGTGAGAATCAAATTTACCAAGATTGGTATCTGTTTAGTTCTTTTTATTTCGCGCTCCAACGCTCGCGAGGTTTTTTTTTGAGGGGAAAAAAAAGTTTATCTAAATTTGTAAAATATTTTCTAATTTTTTTTTTCCTTCTTCTTCGCATTCTGGAGATAATATTCATTATTTGAAATCGTAATGTTGAAGCAAGAAATTGGAAAAAATAATTTATGAAGAATTTAGAATATTTTTCGATTAGTGAAAGTGTGAAAAATTATTTTTAATGTGTTTGAGTGAATTATATAGGAGTTAAGTTGTGAAAAGTGATTAGAAAAAGGTTTGACGTAGTGGAAAACGTTTTGGGGAAACATTAAGGTTTTTTTTATAATTTAGTAGTCATTAAAAATGAGTGTAATAAAAATGATGCATTCTTGACAGTTGTGTTTAAAAGCTGATTCTAATCGGATGGACATTTTTGGAAATGAAAATAGAAATAAAAAATATGATAATGAACGTAAATAGTAGAATGATGATGAAAATAAATAACAAAATAGAGTTTTTTTTTTAAATTCGTTATTTTGTAAGAAATTTTTTTTGAGTAACGTAATTTTTAATTAAATCGACTAATTTTTAGCTGAATCGAACAATTTTTAATTGAATGAAATAATTTTTATTTCTAAAAAAAATTGAATGAGTAAAATAATTTTCTTTATTAATTGAATCAAACAAGTTTTATTTAAAAATTATTTTACTCATTCAATTTTTTTACAAATGAAATTTTTTTGATTCAATTGATAAAAAAAATTATTTTACTCATTGAATTTTTTTTACAAACGTAAATTATTTGATTCGATTAAAAATTATTTGATTCAATAAATAAAAAAATTATTTTACTCATTCAATTTTTTAATTAATTTCAATTTTTTATTAATTGAATCTAATAATTTACGTTTGTAAAAAAAATTATTTTACTCATTCAATTTTTTGTATTAATTGAATCAAATAATTTTTATTTGTAAAAAAAATTGATTGAGTAAAACAATTTTTAATTAAATCAAGTAATTTTTAGCTGAATCAAACAATTTTTTATTAAAAATTATTTTACTCAATCAATTTTTTTTACAAATGAAAATTATTTGATTCAATTAAAAATTTTTTTGATTCAATAAATAAAAAAATATATTTTTTATTCAGTTCTTTTTAATTAATTGAATCTAATAATTTATGTTTGTAAAAAAAATTGATTGAGTAAAATAATTTTTAATAAAAAATTGTTTGATTCAATTAAAAATTGTTTGATTTAATTAGAAATTATTTTACTCGTTGAATTTTTTTTTAATTAATTGAATCAAATAAGTTTCATTTGTAAAAAATAACTAAATGAGTAAAATAATTTTTAATTAAATTAATTAATTTTTAATTAAATTAAATAATTTTTAATTCAATTTAATAATTGTTATTTGTAACAAAAAATAATTTTGGTTTGCATTTAGTCATTAAAAATAATTTTTTTTTGCATTTACTTCGCTAATAAAAAAAGAATTATTTCTTATTAAATTTACATATAATAGAAAGTGGAAATGCAATAATTTGTAATTACCGAGTAACTTTACAAATTTAAAAGCATGTTTTATACAAAAAGAAAATAATAAAAAAATCCCCCTCGGTAAATTTAAATATTCTCGGTTACTGCCGCTGATGATGATGATGATGGTGATGATAATCATTGACACAATGCAGTATAGAGATTCGCACTAAAGTGGAGCATTTTTTTTTTTTTTTTTTTTTCATGCCTCGCATGAGTCACTTGGGAATAAAAGAGTTTGAAGAAAAATGGCCACTGATGGGCACACCGTGACCACCGTTTCCTACTGGCACTGAGGTCGTTGTGGCTATCGGAGTCAGTACCGCAGGCAGTCGCGGCGTGTTTCACAGTGTGTTTCACTCCGACCGGATGGTGTGCTTTTGAGGATGGGAGGGACCAGCGTGACGAGAGGGGCACAAAGGGGACCACGAAGAGTTCCTTCCAAGCAGAGAGTGCGGACAGTTGTGTGTGCGATATACACACCGTGAGGCCGTGTATTTTACCGGTGCGCGATCCGCGTGTGTTGTGTTGTCCATCGCGATTCAAAAGAGAGAGAGAGAGAGGGAAAACTCTTTTTTTTTTACAAAGAGGAGAGAAAAAAAACCCTTTTTTACAAAGAGAAAAAAGTATTTTTTTCCAAGTCTCAAATTTCCATACTCTTTTGATTTCTCTTCATTTATTTTTATTTTTTTTTGTGGTTTTTGTGCATAAATATAATATTGTGATTTCTGTGTGTGTGAGTGTAGGAAATTAATATATAACGGTGAAAATGCTGAGGCGAGCATTAATATGAATTGTCAATAATTATTGTTGTGGATTGAGAGATTCTCGTTTAACAATGGAATTAAGTGTGTCAGTGATTGAATTGAGCAACGTGGCATTGCTCTTATGTGATTTTGGTCCTCTTTCTTTTTGGTAATGTGTTGCATTGAAGGAAATTTTCTCGGACTCAATTTTGTTGGGAACTTTAGTGTTGAATATTTTTTTACTTTATTTTTTTTTTTTTTTATTTTATATAAGTTATTTTAAAAAAACTATTTTGAAACGTTTATTTACTAATTTTTTTCTGAAAATATTTATTTGAATTTATAATTGAAAAATTCATTAATTAAATATTGATTAGAAAATACTTGAAAATACTGAAAAAATAGGGAAAATATTTATTCGAAAATACTTGAAAATACTAAAAAAATACAGAAAATATTTATTTGAATTAATATCTGAAAGAAAGTTAATTAAAATTACTTGAAAATGCCAAAAAAGCAACCAAAACGTTTATTTGAATTAATATTTGAAAAATAATTATTAGAAAATACTTGAAAATTCCGAAAATATTTATTTGAATTAATATTTAAAAATAATTATTCGAAAATATTTGAAAATAGCGAAAAAAAGTACTGAAACTATTTTTTTGAATTAATTTTTGAAAATAACGAAGAAATACCGAAAAAATACGAAAAATATTTTTTAGAAAATACTTTTAAATTCTTGAAAATACCAAAAAATACCGAAAAAATACTGAAAATATTTATTTGAATTCATATTAAAAAAATGTTTTTTAGAAAAAACTTTAAAATACCAAAAAATGCCGAAAATAATTATTTAAATCGATATTTGAAAAATATTGTTTAGAAAATACTTGAAAATACTTGAAAATACAAAAAAAAAACAAAATTATTTATTTGAATTAATACTTGAAAAATTTATTAAACATAATTTTTGAAAATATTTATTGGAAGTAAATTTTAATTTTTGAATTTAAAAAATAGATTTGTAACAATTTAACGTTCGGAACTTCAAAACACGATCAAAATGACAATCGCATAAAGTCACGAAATTGATGGTTACTCCTGATAAAAATTTTTTTTTAATAAAAGAATTTTTCTTTACTCTTGATAATTATTAAAATAAGAAATAAAATTTTGATTTCCCTTCCGAGAAATTTATCTTTTTATCAAAATTCCTTCGGGTGGAAAAAATTTTCCTGACTTCAGTTTAAATTTATATTCTCTTACTTTACTAGCCAACAAAAAAAGTGTTTTCTTTCACGGTTTTTTTTTCTTTTTCACTCTAACCTGAAAATTAATTTTTCTGGAAAAATTGTTTCAACGCTACTTTGTGCTCTTCACAAGTAATAATTTCAATTTCTGAGAGAAAAAGCAAAAAAGATAAATTGAATTATATTATAGAGAGAGAGAGTTACAACTATATTCTTGTTTTTTTCGACATTTTGTCGCCCATTTAATTTTCTTTTTGAAGTCGCGAATTCACACTAAAAGTAGGTACATATATCTCAAGAAAATTAATAATTAACCTTAATTTTTTTTTGTAATTTTTTCTTGATGAATCATAAAAAGCGTTGGGGGAAAAAAATTAACTGTTGTATAATATTTCTTTGGAAAAAAAGACTCTTAAATTTTAAAGTTGCATTTTTTTTCTTCAGTTATTTTTCAAATATTTATTTAAACAATTTTTTTAGGCGAAAGAATTTTGTTGGAAAAAAAATGTTCATTAGTGATTTGTAATTTTTTCATTGACGGTCCCTAATTTTTAGTGTTAATAATAAATTATTCACTGCAATTGAAAACATTTACTCTGTTCGAGGACATGAATCACATTACATCACTGACATTTACGTAAAAAAAAAAATAATGAAATGACGCACAGATTCAAGTATTTTTTATTTTCTAACGATGGACTCTGCAAAATCCAAACTAGTTTTTACTTTAAACACTATAATCCAAACTCAAGCATTTTCAGATGTCTAGTATTTTTTTTGTTTAATTTTTCTTACTTGTGATCCAATAAGAAATTAATGACTATTTTTTTTCTAGTAAATATTTTTAGTTTTTTCTTTTTTTTCCCTTAATTTTTAGACTTTTATTACTTCCTTTTTGTATTTATATTATAGAAAATTTTTTTTCTGTAAACACCGGTTTTAAAATATTTTTTAAACACCTTTGTCGTAAAATATTTTTTAAACACCTTTGTCTTAAAATATTTTTCAAACATCTCTTTTGTGGTTATATGAAATATTTTTTTTTTTGAACAAATTTAACTGAATTGGTATTTAATAATTTTATTTTACAATTTTTAATGTTTAAATAAATATTTTCAAGTTCTTTTTCTTTGGTATTTTTTCGGTGGGGAAAAAAAGTGATTAATATATAATGAGTAGTGGAACGGAAAAAAATTTTTTTTCTCTCTTTAGACACTGTTTAAATCGAATTGTAGGTAGGCTATCGCTTATCAGTATCTTCCATGTTGATAAGGGAATAACACCAGTTGAGTTTGTCGGCAGTGCTTATCAGCAAGAAAATGGACCCTGCAGTGCCTCGTCGTATCGAGACGTCTACGTAACATTTCCTATTCTAGTTTTCTATTTTTACAATATTTTTCTTGTCGAGTTTAAAAAAAGAATAATGAACAGTTAGAGTATTATTTATATCCGGTTCAATTAGTCCCATGAAGTTCGTTTCTTTTGCGATATACAAAAGTTATGATTCAAAGTTTGCAATAATATTTAAGTGTCATTGACGAACGTTAATCTCGCAAGTGTTTCGTTTGAGAAAAAAACACGCCTTCGTTGTGCTATTTGCTATTATTATTATTATTTTTATCATTACTCTTTTAATTGGGAATTAAAAATTTTACACTGTAGAAGAAATTAAATTTTATACTCGAAAAAGTTAAATTTTACGCTGAACTAATTTTAATTCACATAGTAAAAATAAATTTTGTAGTGAAAAGATTTGAATTCCACTCTAAAAAATTTTTATTTACGCTGAGAGAATTAATTTTACAGTTAAATTAAATTTCACACTGAAAAAACTAAAATTTTACTCTAGAAAATTTTTATTGATACTAAAAGAATTAATTTTACACTAAAATTAAATTACACATTTAAAAAACTTGATTTTCACTTTAAAAAACTTTTATTCGCACAAAAAGAATTAATTTTGCGCTAGAATTAAATTCCACACTGAAAAAACATAAATTCCACTGTAAAAAAATTTTATTTACACTAAAAGAATTAATTTTACACCAAAATTAAATTCCACTCTGGAAAAAATTGAATTTCACTCTAAAAAAAATTTTTATTCGCACAAAAAGAATTAATTTTGTGCTAAAATTAAATTCCACACTCAGAAAGTAAAATTTCACTTTAAAAAATTTTTATTTACACTAAAATAATTTATTTTACTGTAAAATTTATTTCTACACTGAGAAAACATAAATTCCACTCTAAAAAAAAATTTTTTTTACACTGAAAGAATTAATTTTACACTAAAATTAAATTTTATACTCAAAAAACTAGAATTTCACTCTATAAAAATTTTATTTACACGAAAAGAATTAATTTTACTCTAAAATTTATTTCTACACTGTAAAACTTAAATTCCACTTTAAAAAAATTTTAATTACACTAAAAGAATTAATTTTACATTAAAAATAAATTCCAAACTGAAAAAATTGAATTTCACTCTGAAAAAAATTTTATTCACACTAAAAGAAATCATTTTCCACTAAAAGAATTAATTTTGCACTGAAATTAAATTCTCCATTGAAAAAACTAAAATAAATGTTCACTTGATGAAAGAAAAATCCAAAAATTTTCAGAATAACGAAAATTTTTCGAGAAATCGGAGAAAAATGGTGATTTCTTATCGGGGAAATAAATTTTCTTATTTTGTTCGATAATTTTTGAAAATAAAAACCGATTAATTGAAGATTTATTAGCACTTGTCAAATGTAAATCCAATCATCGGGTGATTTCTCGCAGAGAGAGAGAGAGAGAGAGAGAAAAAGAGAGAGTGTGTGTGTGTGTTGCGTCTTCTTCTTAACTCGAAACTGATATCGATTGTCTCGAGTGAACATTCATTATATTGTTTCAAGTGCAACAAGAAACACGATCCTGTAAAAAGCAGAAAATTCTTATCTTTCACCTTGTTATAATCTTCTTTTATTATATACCTATTTCTGATACTGACTGTGGTTACGAGCATCGCACGTAAGTTCTTGTCAGTTTCTCAGATAATTTTCTATCAAACTCGAGAGAGAAAAAAAAGATAATTCCTCTATCTACAGTGTGGTATTTTTTTTTAATTTACAATTCTGAATATTTTATTCCTTGGAGTTTTTTTTTTGGCGTGTTATAATTAATTTTTGTAAGTAGGCGGAGTATTTTTGTTCTACAATTTTTTTGGTAATTAATTTCCTAATCAGACGGAGTGAATATTTTTTTTTATTAAATTAATTTCGAAATCTGAGAGTGAATGAATTTTTATACACGAGTATAATTGGTGGTTTCAAAAATTCTCGTTACGCTTCAGTCGACAAACTAAATGGTGCAACTTTATAATAATCTCGTGACGGAAATGATTGAATTTTTCATGTAAAAGGGGGAAAAAAAAAATTCGAACACCTGTGCTCTTGCGATAAATATTCTCGCTTCTTTCAATTCGGTCAGGAAACTACTTCCGATTTGATGTTATTATTTTGCTTTCATAAACACTGTTGGTCAACTTTGCTTGTTTCTCTTCTCGGTTTGTTTGCTTTATTTTGTCAATTTTGTCAAGCTTTGGATTCGGGGAATTTTTTTCGCTTTCGAAATCATTGCCTACATGACGAGAAAAAATGGGAAAAATGTTTGCTAACGATCATTAGATTGTTTCATTCTTTCACTATTTTCTGTATTTTTCTTATCCTGTAAAAAAAATATTTTTTTTTTCAATACCTTTTGCAAAGAAAAATAATTTTTTCCCACCACAAGAATTGAGATTTGTTTTTAAAGAATAAATAACAGAATTTGAGAATTTGAAATTCTTTTTGCTAATTCGACAAAAATTCGCTTTCTTCTTTAGCATAAACGCCTTTCAATCTCGGTTGTCGCGAGATAATGAACGATCGTGAGGACACATACGCGCGAACAGTGAGGCCTGACGAGAGAATTCGGCCACTGATGTTTCGAAGGACCTTGGATCCGGATCTTCAACCTTCAAATACCACGCCGCATTTTGTCGATCCAAGGATACAGAGGAAATTGCCTTCCAGGAATAATACAACATTGGAGAAGTTAAAGCAGTGGGAATTGGTCAAAGGTGATAAGGGATTACGCGTTGTGGAGAAAAAGTCGGAGAAAAATATTTTGTCGAGATCGACAAGCGCCAGTGAGCCAAGAACAACAACAACGACAATAGCAAATAATTACAATCAACAATCGTCATTGACAAATCGTTCGATAAATAATCAATCGCATTGGACTGATGCAATGACTAGGCGTGATCACCATCACCACCACTCTCATCATCATCAGCAGCAGCAGCAAAATCAGCAGCAAATTGGAGAGAGAAAAATGTATTTTCCTATGAAAAATTCGGGACCAGTTTCACTTCCAATTACGACAAGTAGTCACGGTGTGACGGGTCCAGTGAGACTCGATATGGTTTTGAAACAATCGGAAAATCGTAATAATGACAGTAATGACACACTTCAACAATTGGAACAACAGGTTCGATCAATTGAAGTGAATACTATTAGTGCGAAAAAAAATCAGTGCCTGGAGCAATCGTTACAAAATCCATATCAACGTTACGCTGAACATGAGGACTTGTTGATTAACGTCGACGATGAGCCTGAGGGGTAATTTTCATTCTTCAATCATCAAAATATCTCGCATTTCTCAATTTTGCATTGCGTCATGATTCAGAGTTTTTTTTTGTTTCCCTCTTTTCATTATTGGATTTTTTCTGCTTTGATCTTTTTAGTTACGTTTGGGATGCTTTTTCGTGATTGTATTAGTTTTTTAAATTATTTTTACTATTTTTCTAAGTTTAGAAATATTTTTAATTAATTAAATTTATGTGAAAAAGAATTTTGTTTGTAATTCGTATAAAAAGGAATTTTTATTGTAAGAAATTTGACAGAAGGGAATTTGTAATTAATTAATATTTTGTAAAAAAGAATTTCGTTTCTAATTTGTAAAAAAAAGGGATTTTTAATTGAAGAAATTTGCATAGAAGGGAATTTTTTGTTATTGAAATTTGTATAAATGAGAATTTTCATTTTTAAAAAATTTTCTATAGAAAGGAATTTTTCTTCAATGAAATTTGTACAAATGGAAATTTTTATTTAATGAAATTTGCATAAAAGGGAATTTTTATTTTCGTAAAATTTGTATAATAGAGAATTTTTATTTTCGAAAAATTTGCATAAAAGGGAATTTTTATTTTTGAAAAATTTGTATAAAAGGGAATTTTTCTTTTCGAAAACTTTGTATATAAAGGGGAATTTTTATTTTCCAGAAAAATTGTATTTAAAAGAATTTTTACCTGATAAAAAAAATTGTTTAGAAGATAATATTTATCATTACACGGAATTAATTTTTTTCACAAAAATGCAAATTCATAAAATTCCTAACTTGAATAATGTTTTGATTAAAAGAAGAAAAATATAGTAACAAGAATTTACAAAACTAGAGAATATTTGCTATAAAAATAAATTCTTGCTGAGTGTACAAATTGTGCAAAATAGACATTTTTTTCAAAAATAAAAAGCAAACAGAATCCAGTTTTATCAAAACTATTCTAGATTTCTTTTTGATGAATTTATGTCGTTTTTGATTCTTTGGAAAAGCGTCTTCTACGTTTTTTTTTTTTTTATCAAATTCTCTTCTTAATATTAAATATTTGTCATCGTTATCTTGAAATTGTTATAAAATATTTTTTATCGAATTATTGTTCACGTCACACAAAGAAATTTGCATTTTGAATATATTTTCTACTATTGAAATTTGTTTACTGAGTAGTGTCAAATTTTTTTTTTATAAAAATTCATTATTTTCGAAAACGAGAATTTTTTCCTGAAATGTTGAGAATATTTTCTAAATTATTATTTTGTGGGAATTTAATTTTGATAACGTATTTAAATTTTAATTATTTGTTTGTCGTATATTTTTATTGTTGATTAATGGACAATAATTGTCAATAAAAATGTACGAAAAATGAATAATATAAATTAAATGACGTCGAAATTGAAATTAAATTTAGCATTTAGAAATATTATTAATTATTTCTGTAAATTCGAAATAAATGTAAAATCAATGTAAATTTAGCTTCATTTCATTACTTGAAAGAAAAAATGGGAAGGAAAATTATTGGAATAAATTTAGAAGCAAAAAAATATTTCTATTTTTTATTCGTTTTATTGCTTGGATTTTTTTTTGAGAAGTCGAACGTTTACGTAAAGTATCAAAGGGTCATTTTTTTGTTAGTAAAAAGGTCAATAGCATCCCCTCAATTTATCTAAATATGAAAGAGAGAGTTTACGCGTCTCATGTAAATCATCTTTTCTGAATGCCATTCATCTTTTTCATCATGCCTGCATATTGCCACGTTCCATATCTTTAAGCTCGTCTCAGATGTCTCATTTTAAGATATTTCGCCTCCTTTACTTTACATTTCTGCAAAGAAATAAAAATAGCGAGGAGATAAATTCAAATTGAAAATATTTTTTTACTATTCTCCATGAATTTTTTTTTTTCATTTATTTATTTGTAAACGAGTTGTCAATTTTTACTTGAAACATTACGAGAGAAATTATTTTCCAAATTAATTATTTACCAACTTAATTGTTTTCCAAATAAATTCTTTTCTTAATTAATTCTTTTTCGAAATTAATTATTCACCAAATTATTTGTTTTCCAAATTAATTATTTGAGAAATTGTTTTCAAAATAAATTATTTACTAATTTAATTGTTTTCTACAAATTTATTGTTTTGGAAATAAATTATTTATTAATTTCATTGTTTTCTATAAATTTAATGTTTTCGAAATAAATTATTTACCAATTTCATTGTTTTCCACAAATTTATTGTTTTCGAAATAAATTATTTGCCAATTTAATTGTTTTCGAAATAAATAATTTTTTTTTAATTGGAAAAAGTAGGAGAATAATAATTTAAATATGAGACAACTGGGATTTTCTTTTTTGAAATAACTTTCCCTCGCGTGGCAAATTGAGAAATGTGAAATAGCAAATAATTTATTATGTAATTGGACGATTGGGGAAAAAAAATTGACGATAAAAATAAATGAAAAACAAAGGGTTTCCACATTGAGACGTGGCGAGGCAACGAGAAATTCAACTGGCGGTAATGTTAGACACCAGGGGAAAAGACAAGTTGCAAAACTGTCGAGAACAGCATCGGACGCGAGACGTGGACCGGAAACGGAAATTCCAACGAGAATGCAGCCAAGAAAGCAGCACGCTCTTCTACCCGTGAGACCATTCATCACCAGAAAACATCATCGCGATGAGCAACAGCAACAACAACAACAACAACAACAACAGCAACAACAATCTTCCTCATCGATGAGACCATTGACGGATCTCATGACAAAAACACAAGGCGATAAGGAGGTACCCCTTTCTTTTTGGAGAAAATTTTCTTTTTTTTATTATTACAAAACAAAAAAAATACAGGCGGCATTTTTTTTCTTCATAATAAATTTATGAAGAAAGAAAAAGAGATTTTCTCCATTCCACTTTTTTAAAAGGGACTTTTTTCCTTTTAAATTTAAATAATTGTTTTTAGCTTCTTTTCGAAAAATGAGAGAATTTTTTTTTGAAAAGGAGTTGAAATGGGAATTTTTTTCGAGGGGGGAATTGAAGCGATTTTACTTACTTTTGGAAATGATTTTCTTTGTTTTTTGTCAAATGGAAAATTTCAAAAAAATGAAGAATTGGAAGAAAAATTGAGTAAAATTGTTTCCAATTAGCGTTTTATTAAATCCCAGAGAGATTAATAATCTCCAGCTCTTGAGATAAGAGTAATCTGTTAATACAAAAGAATTGTAAAAATCAGAGTAGTTTTTAAGAGGGATTTTTTACTTCTAGAGAAATTGATCAAAGAAATTAATTTCCAACGATCGAATTCAAAACTTATTTTCCAAAAGTAATCAAAAAGACAAATTAATTTCGAATGTGAATTTTAAAAATTAGTGGAAAGAATTAAATTTAAAACTGAATTCCAAAATTAATTTCAGAAATTAATATGAAAAAATTAAATTCAGAAATTAATATAAGAAAATTAATTTTAGAAATTAATATAAGAAAATTAATTTCAGAAATTAATTCAGAAATTAATTTCAAATAAATTTCAAACTTAATTAATTTCAAAATTAATATCGGAAATTAATCTTAAAACAAAATAATTAGGTCCAAAATTAATTTTAGAAATTAATATAAATAATTAATTTCAGAACTGAATTTAAAAATTATTTTCATAAATTATTAGTAAAGTTACCTATCGCAATTGTAGTCGATGATGAGGGTTACACTTAAATTGTGAATTACATACAAAGTATATTCTCCTCTGACAGTAAATTACGTTTAATTGCCCTTGCACACTCGTCTTCTTTCTCGCGTGCATTTCCTCTCTTGAGCATCAATTCCATTTAACGAGAATCGAACTTTCTCTTATAAATAAATAATCATTTATATACCAGTACAATATCTCCGTCCGTCTTGCCATGTTCTAATTTGTAAGCAGATTCCTCATCGAGAGCGTAACAGCTGTCGATAGAAAATTGCAGACTATATACATGAGCATGGCAAGTAGCGTTATTCGTTCCTGGAATGAATAATAATACTTGGAAAAATTAATCAACTTCTTTCACTCCATACTTTTAATACAGTTAGACAAATTTTTCTTTTCTTTTCATTTCTTTTTTTTAATTACAAAAATTCAAAACAAGGTCAGTTATTCTTTTCGCTTGTACTTCGCGAGAATATTATTTGGTTATTTATTTCAACTTTAGTTATTCTGTCCTTTTTTTATTTTATATTTTTTTTATTTTTATTATTTTATTTTATTTTATTTTAGTTTATTATTTTACTATTTTAGTTTATTAAACTGTTTTTATTTTATTATTTCCTTTTCGTTTTATTTTTCACCGTTTGTCTCTTTGGAATCCTGACATTAATTGCTCTGCACCACTATGAAATATATAAAAAAAATTTTATTATCTTTCATTTTTTTTGTTTTATTTTTTTATTTTATTTTTTTATTTTATTATTTTTCCCTTTTCACTACTATTTTTAGTTACTTTTTGAATTGAAAACTAAAAGTCAATCCAATGGAAAGAAAAAATATTTGCAAATTTTCTATTTCTTCTGCAAAATCAATTTCTGCAAAAATTTATTTTTATCTTGCTCCAAAAATTCTCGTCTTTAAACAAGACTATAATATAAATATTTGCTTGTTTAAATCTTCTCCCTTTGACTTGCTCAAGGCAACGGTGTCGATGTTTTAATGATCATAATTATAGTCCCCGACCTTTTCACTTTTTAGAAAAAAAAAATTAACTAGATATTAAAAATTGAAAAATAATTATTGGAAATTAATTTTAAAAAATCCTACTTTCTACATCATTGTTTAAATTTGAATTTATTGAAATTTGACTTATTTAAATCAGAGGCAGATTTTTTGCTTTTGAATCTATTTTTCTCGTAAATAAATCTATTTTACTTATTTTTTTACGAATTAGTAAATTTTAACTGATTTAAAAAACAAAAAAAAGCTTTTTATCAGTTAAGATTTTAATTAAATTTAGGAGAAACAATTTCTTTTCAATAAATAGGTTTTTTTATTTATTTTTCGACTTAGTGTATTTTTTGGACGAATTAGTAAATTTTAATTGATTTGAAAACAAAATATTGATTCGAGTCGGATTTGAAATTTAACTGAATTTAGAGAGAAAGTTTAACTGAATTTAGGGGAAATTTGTCTGAATTTAGAAAAAATTTGACTGAATTTAGAAAATATTTAACTAAATTTAGAAAAAATTTAACTAAATTTAGTAAGAGAAAATTAAAAAAAATTTAATTATATTCAGTGAGAGAGAATTCAACTAAATTTTATTTATTTTTTTACTTTGTATTTTTTTTCTTCACGAATCAGTAAATTTTAACTGATTTTGAAAACAAAACGTTGATTCAAATCAGTTTAAATTTTAATTAAATTTTGGGAAAAAATTTATCTAAAATTTGGGGAATTTAACCGAATTTAGAGAAAATTTAACTGAATTTAGAAAATATTTAACTAAATTTAGTTATAGAAAATTTAACTAGATTTAATTATATTTAGAGAAAAACAGAGAGTGAGAGAGAGAGAGAATTCAACTAAATTTTGTTTATTTTTTTACTTTGTATATTTTTTGTCTTCACGAATCAGTAAATTTTAACAAAACATTAATTCAAATCAGTTCAAATTTTAATTAAATTTAGAGAGAAAATTGAACTAAATTTAGAGAAAATTTAACTGAATTTAAATAATTTTGTCCTAAATTTAGTGAGAAAATTTAACTGAATTTAGAAAGAAAATTGAACTTAATTGAGAGAAAATTTAACTGAATTTAAAGAATTTTTTCCTTATTGTACTGAGAAATTTTAACTAAATTTATTAAATTTTCTCTCACTAAATTTATTTAAATCTACCGAGAGAGAATTCGACTAATTGTAATGCGAGAGAGAGAAAAAATTGATGTTTTATAAAATAATTATTTTTCCAGAGAAGTTCAAAAAGCAGAGAGAGAGAGAGAGAGAAAGAGGAAAATTAAGAAGCAACTTTCGGTGACATTTGACAGAAGTCCAGGAGTCTTTTCCTTTTCGACAGAGAGAGAGAGAGTGAGGGGCGTAAAGGAATAGGATTTGTGGGGGTGGCTAAAAGGCAAAAGTGAAGAAGCCGATCAGCTGACCATGTTTTGTTTGAGAGATAGGAAAAGTGTACATATATACATAATTCCTCTTTGTATGTACACTTTGTAGAAGACGCATGCGCCTTGAATTCCTCTTTCCTTCTTTTTTTTTCATTATTTTCAACCTCAAAAGAGAAGTCGAGAGGGTTCCCATAAGGGTGGTTCGCGCAGTTTACCACGCTGACGGGGGTGGCGGCACGTATTGATTCTCTTTTCATCCCTTGGCTATCGCCAGCAGTCGTTTCGGGGTTGCTGACGCCGACGACATCGTTCTCTCTCTCTCTCTCTCCCCTTCTTATTTTTAATACCCCAACAACATATAAATATATACGGGAGAGAGAAACAACTTTTTCTCACTTTTGATTTCTAATTTCAAAAAGCAAAAAAAAAAAAAAATGTCTGCTTTATTCGAATGAATTTTTTCCAAGTGAAACTCGTTTACAGAAGAAGAAAAAAATGAAAGTGATTATGAAAAGAGGGTGGTGTTGTTTCTGACCCGGCTGATGTGGGGGAGGGGGAGTGATGATAATAACGATGATGATGATGATGATGATTGTTCGCTTTCGTCAATCCTCTGCTCCAGCCAGGCGTGCGCTTCGCGTTGTTGCTGGGGGTCTTTGAGCGACCTCGCCTCCAACAACAAAACTTTTTTTTCCCCAACTGATTAAAAAAAAAAAAAAAAGGATAAAATAGTGAGACTAGTGTATTTATTTGGAGACTGTTTTTAGTATTTTTCTTTTTCTCCTTTGAGAAAAGTGAATTTAATTGTGGACATTGTTGTTTTAGGTTTTCGGAGTTGAGTGAAAATTCAAGTGATGCGATTAAATGGAAGTCGAGGAGAAAGGAGTGTCTTTGAGCTTGCGTGCCTCTAGACAAGAGATCGAGGATCTCAATTATTTGTGGGCAGTGACCAATTCGATGGGGAACATGAATTGTTGTCTCGGGAACGATTTTCCGAAAGTGAATTATTATCTGGCTGTGATTTTATGCAGGATTTTAGAGGTCCATTTTATTAGGGCTGCTAGATTGCTGGAGAGAATTTTAGAAGACGCATTCGTCATTCTAGATAGAGTATGAGACTCAGGCAAAAATTATTTTTCAATTTCAATTCAGACGAATTTGCTCTTAATTATTGTCAATTTTCGGTCTTATTGTTAATTTCAATTCGTGTAGATTTAAAAAAAATTGTTAATTTCAATCATTTGTAAAGTTCACATAATTTATAATCAGAAGATTTTGGAGAAAAAATGATTTTCGTTTTAAATTTCTACGTATTTTTGTAAAATTTTTGCCTGTTTTTTTTCCAAATTCGAAAAGTAATTTGTAAAACATTTTTTATTTTTCCTATGAAATGAAAAATGAGAAATTGGGAGTTTTTAATTAATTAAGAAATGAATGCGTCGAAAATAAGTTTCGAATAATTGGCGAAAATGAAGAAATTGACTTTGAAAATCGATAAAATAGTTTAACCTAATAACCAGTTTACGTCAAGATTATTTGGCATCTTTTTCAGCATAATTTGCTTATATAAAGTACCAAGAGGGTCTTTCTTGATTTACTGAAAGTAGTTTTCAACTTTCCGATATCTTATTAGCATAACAAAGTTTTAATGAGCGAATTTTACTCTCGAGTTTCATGAATTAAAGTTATATTTTGTGGACTACCGGCTATGTTTATTTAAATGCAAATATAACTCAAGGGACGTTTAAGAGCAGGATTAACAGTCGACTTTTTTTCCAAATTTATCTCTATTGTATTTTCTTTACTTAAATAATTGTGAATTTATAATTTTATACCGTCAGATTTATCCAAATTTCGACAAATTCTTTTCGAATTTCGACAATTTGATCAAAGACTAAGAAAAGAAGATTTAATATTGAAAAAATAATTTTTGCAAAAGTAAAATTAGAAGAGAATAGAAAAATGCGAGAGAATCACAACCTGATAATATTTTTTCTTTCTATAGCCAAAAACGATTGAAATGCGAATGAGCAATAAATGTACGTAAATGTGTCATCAAAGTGCGAGAAAGTTTCGTTATATTGGGGAAAAATTGGGACAAAGTGGTCCGGGAAAAATTTCTTTTTAAAAAGTATAAACTAAAATACGGGTCAAACTGGCGGCCTCCAAAGTAGTTGCAGCTTCTTCTTCGTGCAAGATGGTCACTCGTGGCCTTTTGCGGGTAAATTTTATAATATTTCTCTCAGCCACCTGCTTCTTAAGTTCTCTTCTCTCTCTTTTTTTTTGCATATCTCATTCAACTGCGAGAGATACGAAAAAGAACGTGTTTTCTTGGAACGTGCCTTCGATAAATTCCTTTAAGCAAATGACGATACGCAGTTGGTAAACGAGTTTTTATTTGCTCAAAAAAAAAAGAAACAAGGGGGAAAAAAATCACAAGCCCATGTAAATAAGTCCAAGTCAAAGCCGTTTTAGGAGAATCAAATTACCTTCTTTTTTACGCTCCAGTTGCATTCTCTCTCAAATTCGTCGAATTCTTTGTTAAATTGTTCCATCAGAGAATTTTCAGATATTACCCAAGAAATTTTCCTCCAGTTAAAAGTCGAAATGTAAATCGAAATCAAAAATAGATTTCGATTTTTATTTTCCGAAAAACATCATCTGTTTAGTAATAATAAATTTTATAATACACCAGAAGCAACTTTTCATGAAATTTATATTTTTTTTTGACTATTTTGATCTTAAGCAAAAACAAAAGTGTTTTTTTGAAAAAAGGCTAATTTTTTCTTCTTTTTGTCAAATTAGACAAGTGATGGCGTGGGGGCAAGCAGTGGAGGCATTCGAGTCTCGTCGAGAGGGCGCACCGTCGAGGAGCCGCAGATCGGCAAGTACAAATTATTGAAGACCATCGGCAAGGGCAACTTTGCCAAGGTGAAGCTTGCCAAACATGTACCTACGGGGAAGGAAGTAGCTATCAAGATAATTGACAAGACTCAACTCAATCCTGGCAGTCTTCAGAAGGTAAATTATCAACTAATTTCCTCAAACGAAATTAATTTCCCAAGTGAGGGGCAAAATTCGATAAATTGTAAATAATTCCAAAAAGTCAATTTCCGATATATATTATAGAAAAAATGTTCCTTATTGTGCACTAGAAGAGAATTTTTTCTCACTAGAGAAAGAATTTTTTTTTTTTTAAGTATCGAAGATGTTTTTTTGTTTATTTGTTTAGTTAACGATTATTAATTTGTTCCAGTTATTCCGTGAAGTAAGGATAATGAAAATGCTTGACCATCCAAACATAGTGAAACTGTTCCAAGTGATTGAGACTGAGAAAACGTTGTACCTGGTGATGGAGTACGCGAGCGGTGGCGAAGTGTTCGATTATTTAGTTCTACACGGTAGAATGAAGGAGAAGGAAGCGAGGGCGAAATTTAGGCAAATAGTATCAGCCGTGCAGTACTGTCATCAAAAGAAAATAATTCATAGAGATTTAAAAGCAGAAAACTTATTGTTGGATAGTGAAATGAACATAAAGATAGCTGACTTTGGATTTAGTAACGAATTCACTCCAGGAAATAAATTAGATACATTTTGTGGTTCCCCTCCTTATGCGGCGCCAGAATTGTTTCAAGGTTTGGATTCTTTTGTTCTTTAATGTTTAGTAAAAAAAAAAAAGAGAAAGAGTTTGAAAAAAACTAGAGAATTTTTTTTGTATGGTTAGCAAATATTTAAATTTCGCTTTTTTTGCAGGCAAGAAATATGATGGTCCAGAAGTAGACGTTTGGTCATTAGGAGTAATTCTCTATACATTGGTATCAGGCTCCCTGCCGTTTGATGGCTCAACGCTGAGAGAATTAAGGGAAAGAGTACTGCGAGGAAAGTACCGTATCCCATTTTATATGTCCACTGACTGTGAAAATTTACTGAAAAAGTTTCTGGTGCTCAACCCGACGAAACGGGCCTCGTTAGAGGTACGTGGTGACAAGGTTTGATCCTATTTTGTATCTATACTATTCTCTCAGAGTAGTTAAGATTTTTTTTTCAAAAATTCCAATACATTCAAATACCCCGCTCTAATTTATATGTTTTTATACTTTCTTTAAATTAATTTGATTTTCATTTTAATTTACAACAAAAAAGCATGCTGATTTTATTTTCTTCCACATTTTTCTTTATTTTTTGAATGCAATTTATAGACTAGGGACTACAATTAATTCAATCGAATCAATACTTATTCAATAAGTAAATTAAATTCAATTGAATTCAAAATTCAAGTATTAAATTAAATTCCATTGAAATCAAAATTGAAGTATTAAATTAGATTAAAAATAATTGAATCACGAAAGTAAATTAAGAACAACTTAATGATTAAACTAAAAATCTAAAAAACTGGTATTTTGAGAATAAATCAACTATTTAAAGAAAGTACAATAGTTTTTAATTACTTTTTTTGAGTGAGAGAAACGGTAAAAGAGGAGAAATTTGTTTTTTGTAAATCGCAGAATATTATGAAAGACAAATGGATGAATACGGGATATGAGGACGATGAATTAAAACCGTATTTAGAGCCAGAACCCGATTATAAAGACCACAAGAGGATAGGTGAGTCTGCCAGTATGTACATAACACTTACTACTATTGTTTCTATTAATTAGTGCACCCGTAGATAGACATTCTGTGTGTATTAATTAAATTAAATAATTGAATGTTGAAATGTTTTTTAAGAAAAAGAATAATTAATCCTTTAAATTTTGTCGCGCAAAAATGTCGACTAACATTTTGTTCCTAATTTGTTTTGAATGTTCCGTAACAAAACAAATAATTATAGTAATAATAATAATAAAAATAGTGATGATAATAATACAGTAAGAATGTCTATGTTGCTACAGTTCCCAAAATCCAAGAACTGTTGGCAATTAAATGTTATCTATGTTAATAAGGTATATCAGTATATTTATTTCTTTTTGGATTTAAAAAAACTGTTGTTTTACTTGATTGTAAATTCTTTAGGCAATTGTTTGGTCGATTATTCAACAATTCAGGAATATTTTATTTCTTATTTAACTGAATAATATTTTTGTTATTATTTTATCTATTACTAAATAGTATTTTATCTTTTATTAAATAATATTTTCTCTATTCTTCAAAATTTTCCTTATTATTGAAAAATACTTTCTCTATTATTCAAAATTTTCCCTATTATTGAATAATATTTTCTCTCTTGCTAAATAATATTTTATCAAATTTATTGTTCATTTTATCAATTTAATATTCGAGAATATTTCATTAATTTTTTATTTTAATTTATTATTCAACAATCGTTCTGTCAATTTATTGTTCGAGAATAATTTACCAAATTTAGAAGTCAATATTTATTTAAATATTAATTATTGAAGAAAATCGAATCAAGTGAAGAAGATTGGAAATAAATTGTATTTAATTATTAATCAATACTGAAATTAAAGTAAAAAATTGTCAATATTTGAGTTTTTCAATTTTAGAGAGGGAAAAATACTGATATACCTTCGCATGAATAAGTAGTCGCATGAAAAAGAAGTAGTCGTTGAATCGAATAAAAAAATTAAAATATCTAACAAAAATTTTGTGAAAAAATGTAAATTTAAAAATCAGTTCAAATAAGAAATTTGTAAATATATTTTTGTCACATAAACATGTAAATTTTAATTTTCATGAACTAAATTTAAAAAAATAATCTTGATTTCAAGAGTCAAAGTTTTTGAATTTAAAAAAATTGAATTCAATTTAGAAAAAACAAATTCAATTTAAAAGTCAATTTAAAAATCAATTAATTAAAATTGAAGTTTTAACAGCAAGGTGAAAAAAAAATTTCGAAGAAAGTTAAAATCAATTTTTACAAAAAGAAAATAAAAGAAATAAAAGAATTAAAGAATTAAATCAATTAATTTAATTAATTAAATTCATTTTTTTAAGTTTGATCATAGAATTCTATTTGTTAAATAATTTCTTGCATTTAAAGAAGAAAAGACTTGGAAGAGAATATTAAAAAAGAAAATATTAAAAAGAGAAAAGTACTAAAAAGAAAAATGTCAATAAGAAAATAATTAAAAGATGTAGAATACTAAAAAAAATTTGTTTAAAAGTTGAAAGAAAAAGATAAAAAAATAAAAAAATATCAAAAGAGAAAAATTCGATGTACGTAGTTGAAAATATAGCTGTCAATATTATTAGATGTGACTATGCGTATTCCAACTGTGTGTTACAGAGGCGTTAGCAATTATGGGATATTCAAGAAGTGAAATTGAGGATTCATTAGGACAAGCAAAATACGACGATGTCTTTGCCACTTATCTTTTACTCGGCAGAAAAATGACTGACGTGAGTTTTTTTTCCTCTATTTTTTTTTCTTTTGAAATTTGTGAACCTTCAAGAGGAGGAAGTTTGTTTCGAAAGAAAAACTTAATAAAGTCAATTATCTGTAAATTTTGCCCGTTTCTCATAAGTTTATTGTTTTTTAAACAGCCTGAGAGCGATGGTTCGCGGTCTGGTAGTTCGCTATCTCTACGTAACATTCCACCACAAGTTAGTTCAGGTGGAGGTGGCGGAAGCGGCGGAGGAACAGGGGGCGCAGTTCAGAGTCCGTCACACCGAGGAGTTCATCGTAGTAGTTCTGCAACTAATCCCAAACCTAGTAGAAGAGCTTCTTCCGGTGGAGAATCTCTTCGTAAGTCAACATCTCAATTTAAAGAAGGGGAATTTCGAAACAATTTTTAATTTCAAGTTTAGAAAAATGCATTTTTTTCTTTGTTTATTTATTTATTTATTTGAAATGTTAACGAATAAAAAAATAGGAATTCATTATTATTTAATGAAAATCGTTATTATTTTATGGAAATAATTATTATTTTATGGAAATAATAATTATTTAATGAAAATAATAATTCTTTTATGAAATTAATTATGAAGAGTAAATTAATTTACTTTAATTAGGAAAATTAATTTAATTTGAAAAATGAATACAGAATGACGGGGAATGAAATGAGTAATTTTTTTGTAGGCATAGCACCAAGCCCAGGTAACACAACGAATCACAATCATGCCACAACCGTAACCAGTGGAACGGTAGTAGGAAGTGGCGGTAGCAATTTTAAAAGGCAAAATACAGTAGACGCAGCAACGATCAAAGAAAACAGCGCTCGTGTCGCTGCATCGAGACCCTCTGCTCCTAAAAACAATCCTGGACAACTCGATACCAGTGAGTTCCCTTTTTGCTTTAAACTTCTCTCGTTCTATACACGAGAAAGTTTTGTCTCTTATTCTCTTGTGGTAAAGGTATGCTACCGGCTTTTTTTTCTTGTCTCTGTCTTTGTTTTTAAAAACCTATCCCTTGGGAAAAAAAACTCTCTCTCTATCCTATAAATTAACCCGCATCCCAGTTTTTAACAATTCACTTATTCAAATTTCAAGAAATTCTCTATTTTTAATTTTTTTTTTGTTTTCGAGTCTCTCTCGATTTTCTAGAGACTATTCTCTAGACTCGTTTTAAGGTTTTTTTTTGTTAAAAAAAGGTCTGCTTTTCTTTTAGTAAAAAAAATTAGATTTTTGGGAAAAATGTTAGTAAAGTGTTTTGTTTTCGTTTAGGGTTTAAATTTTAATTTCGATTGTTTGAACATAAATTTCAGATGTTTAAATTCTAATGCAAGTGTTTACACTCGAGAATTATTTATTTTAGAAAGAAGCGAAAAATAATGGAAAATTAGAGTTTTAAAATTTACTAGTAAAGAAAAGTAGAAAAAGAAGAAAAAGTGTTTTAGAAGATAGAAAAAAAACGAGAGACTCGAAATAAAATTTTTAAATTAGAGATTTGGGACTAACAATTTTTTGGAAAAAATTCTTTTAGTATTCATGGCTTATTTATTTTTAGTTTTCAATTCTATATTTCACAAAGTTTGCTTAAAAATTAATTTCAATTGATTTTGATTAATGAAATTTGATAAGACTGGGACTAAGTAGATTTTTTGCAACTTCGGGACGTCTTTGAAATTTATCTTACGGTTTCAAACTCGAGACTTAATTTTTCTTTGCATGAACTATGAAAATCTTTTGACTCTTTTTGAAGAATTCTGATAAAAATATTTTTCTCTATTACAATTTCTTCTTTATATTTCTTTTTTTCGATATTAATTGATCGAAAGTTATATTTTTTACATAATATTTTCTTTGAGATTAAAAGAAGTACTAAATAGAAAGAAACAAAAATATAAAAGTACAAAAATGCAAAAATAGAAAAATACGAAAGTAAAAACATAAAAATGCAAATAAAAGAAGATAATTTAAAATTTATTCTTCAAAATTCTGTAAAAATGTAAAATTACAAAAGTGAAAATATAAAAATACAAAAGTAAAAATATAAAAATATAGAAGCAGACATTCAAAAATAGAAAAGTGTAAAAATAAAGAAATGTAGAATATAGAAAACATTTTTTTAATATAATTTCTTTTTTGGATTTTTCAATAAATTATTTTCCTTCTATTGAGAAAAGTTAAAAATAAATAAAAAATTGAGATGAAGGAAAAGACCTGGTTTGCGGGAATTCCACCTTCCTTGTCATGAAATCATCTCATTATACATTGTTTTGCATTTATCACAAATTTTTTTTTGATATTTTTTTTCTCGATTCGACTGTTATTGTAAGTTTTTTGTTCTCGATAACATTTGTATCATAAATCCCCGCTTTATTTTGTGTTGGATCATATCTAATGAGTCTTGCAGTGTCAATGTTTATTCAAGGCGTCGGAACGAGTCCCAGTGGCAAGACGAGAGTTTTGAAGAGCAACACGATGAATGCGGGCGTCGGTGTTCGAACGTCGACTACACCTGCCGCTGGATCAATTGGTCGACGCAGCACCATTTCTTACGACCAAGCCAAAACTTCGTCAACCGAAAGAACCAACGATGTACCCAGGTATGAACGAACGGCAAACACACTTTCAAAAATAATTGTTCTTCAAAAAATGTTTTAAAAAAATGTTTTTCAAAATATTTAAATACATTAGAAATATTTAAATACTTTGAAAATATTTAAATACATTAGGAATATTTAAATACTTTGAAAATATTTAAATACTTTTAAAATATTTCAAAAATATTACTCTGCATTTACTTGAAAAAATGGTGAAATGGTAGGATTTTCTAATTCGATAGGTAGAATTTTGCAAAAGAGAGAAACTTTTTTTCTTGTGAAAAGCTCATGACTTCTAACACGTTTTGAATCTACTAACATAAGCTGTAGGTTAATTTATTAATAATTTAGAGAATGTAAATAAGAGAAAAGTTTGAAATAGAACAAAAACAAAAAAAAAGAAAAGGAAAAATAATCTGTAAAGATAAAGAATTATTTGTTTTTGCTGCACCGCTCTCTAAGCATGGTGATTGCTGCTTGCGACTGTAATATTTATTTCTGACAATTTGTGTCAGAATTCTTTTTTGAGAGAAAATAATATGATGGAAAATCTTTATTACTATATATATATATAGACGCTTCTTCTTAACAATACCTTTTACAATGAGTTGCATTTTACAAATCTTCTCTATTTTAATCTTTCAATTTAGAATTAGATTTACAAAACACTTTACAGTCATTTGACATTATCATTCATTCATTCATATGATCATCCATTAAATTTCATTAGTCTCTAAGAAAAAAAAATTTACGGGAACGCCCTTTTTCTACATTAAGAAATTATGTTTAGAGAAAAAATACTAAGTAGAATATTTTTTTTCTAATAAGAAGGAAAAGTTACAAAAAGTATTTTTTGCAAAAGTTGCAAACTTCAAGAATAAGTAGATTTATTTTTAATTTATATTTTCTTTGTAAAATACAATTTTTTGGTTTTTTTTTTTTTGACAATGATAATGTAAATGTGTACATAATATATTCTGTGGAGGAAAAATAGTGATGAAAGAAAAAGAAGAATAGGGTTGGGACGTACTTTTTTTTGACTAGTTTTTTACGCAGCTTGGGTGAAGGCACTAGGCCGACAAGGGGTCACACGAAATCTGCAAGCATCAGTGCAAGTCACCGTTCCTCGAGTGGGGTTCCCCCGGGTGATCATTCACTACTGGATTCTCAACCACGGAACGCTCACAACTCCCTTCTGGGGAATGCTGACCCCCTTAGGCAGAGGTACAGGCCCCCATCGTATAATCTGTCTTTTTTTCTATTTTTTTAATTTCTTAATTCCTTTTGTATCACCTATTTTATGTATTTGACGAAATAATTACTTTTTTTTATTAATAATATATGTAAAGATTTTTTCTTTTTTTTTGAAGGGCCACTAACTTTCTTAGGGTGTAGGGAATCCCATTTTTGTCTTTTTCAATGTTACCTTTCACGGAAAAGAGAGTTTTGAATGTTCATTACCATTAGGATCGAAATACGTTTGTAAAAATAAATAATTTCTGAACAAATAATTTCGAATAATTTCTGAATAAAAAATTTATACGTATGAATAATTTATCTAAATAAAAAATAATTTTGCATTAAAAGGTGTGAATTCGGTTACAAAGAAAGTCGAATAATAAATAATATTTACTGAAAATAAATAATATTTATTATTGTACATTATTATTTATTTATTATTATAAACGTTTTTTATTTCCAACAAAGCACTTCATTTCTAAAATCATCTTCAATTTAGGATATTTCGAAAATAAAATAGAAGTCTCTAAGGATAGTTGCTGGTCATTTTCATTATTCGAGAATTTGTATATTGCATGGTTGATGAATTTTGTGTTTTATTTATTTTCTTTTATGTCATCTCCTCATTCGTCTTCATTCATTTTAAATATATATACAATTTTACTCCAAAAATGTAGTGTAGAGTAGTTGAAAATTGTGAAATTCATAAAGAGGCATGATTTCCAATTTACGTTATTAAAAAATTTTTTTCTCCATTTTAGAATTAAAAAAAAAAGAAAAAGTAAGGAATAATTTTGGTATATATACGGTGTCTAAAGTTCTAAAGCATGATTATTTTCCACTATTAATAACTCTCTTAATTTCTCATAAGTTTTGTAAATAATTGTAAAATATTGTAAAAATCTCCTTTTTATTAATTAGTCATATTCTATGAAAATTGAATGCTTTTAATTTTAATCTAATAACGAATTTTCAATTCTTTTAGATATTTTCTATTTGGAGATTTTTTAGAATTTCTTTTTATTTATTTTTTAATTTATTAATTGATAACTTATTCAATTATAAAAAAAATTGAAGTATTGGAGATTTTTTAGGTTTGAATTTTATTAGAATTTTAATTTATTTTTTATTCATTTTTTTTTATTTATTAATTGTTAACTTATTCAATTGTAAAAAGATTTAAGTATTAGAGATATAAATAATAATCTCTAATAACAAAATTTTTTTTACAGTTGAAAATTATTCAAATTATTAAAATAGATTTTAATTTCGAAATGTAGTTATAAAAAAAAACAAAAAGTAGCAGGATATGCTCCTATTATTCGAGCTTTATACAACTGGAAATATTAAATTTTCATGATTTAATTACTAAAGCATGTGACCTTTTGCTTATATATAAATATACATTGGAGTGTGTAATCTAATTTTTGAAATGATTTATAATGTACAATTCTCTCTTGATTTTAATGTGATTTTTAAATTTCCCTCTTCATTTAAGAAATTAAACACTTTGATTTCCTAGAATTGAATAATTTAATTAAAAACGTCTGGCAGAATTAAAAATATCTCAAATAGTTTTTTTGGGAAATTTTTTTTTATTTCAAATTTCTTTTTAGATAAAATGTGCTGTTTATTTATTATAAATAGTACTTATTCGTGATGATATTTTTTTTGTTGAAAAAATTTTTGTTTCTCAAAGTCGAATTGAAAATATTTTTTTTTGATTTTGAAATAATTTATTCTTCTTTTTCTTTTTTATCAGCTTGGGAGTATCTCCAAGTAACAGATTGGCAACACCCACACCACCAGCATTTCCAAGGAATGTTCCGAGTCGTAGTACTTTCCATTCTGGACAAAATAGGGCCCAACGAAATCATCCTCAGGTTTCTATTTTGAAATTTTATTAATTCTATTATTTATTTGGTTTTTTACTATTTATTTATTTATTATTTTTTTTGCTAAATTCATGTGTTGATTAATAATTATTATTGAAATTATGTAAAAATCTGAGAAATTCTAATTTTTGATGGGAAGGTAAAAATAAAATGGAATAAAATAAAAATATTCTGACCAAAGGAAAGTGTAATAATTAAATTTGGGAAAGGATGTAAAATTATTGAAATAATGTAATAAATATTATTTCGAATAGTGATTTTAATAAAAATAGTAAATAATCTTGATAATGAAGAATAATAAATACTAAATTTCCAATAAATATGAATTAGAATTAAATTAGAAATTGAATATTATTTCTAATGAGAATTCTTTTTTTGGGTATTAAAATTGTGCTGTATTTTTCAGGGCCACACTCATACGCAAGACACAAATGCGATAAGCCCACTAGCAAGGCCGTCCTTTTTCTCCAAACTTTCTTCGAGGTTTTCTAAACGGTAAGTTAACAATGCAAATCAATTTCTATTTGATACTTTTTAGACTAAGGCATGCTAGGAATTCCAAAATTTTTTAAATACCACCACTTAATCTCATCTTGCCTGTTTCAATAATTATGATGCGAGCATTTTTTTCCTTTCAATTTTGAAAGAAAAGTTTAAAATTGTCTTTTTTTTACTAAAATCGTAAATCGTTGCATTTCTCATGTTTATTTTTTTGTTGACAATTTAAGGCGAGCTAATTAAGCGTCATTTTTTTTTGAGTAAAAGAAAAATATTGAAAAGAATGTAAATGCTCTCACCAAAAAAGAAAAAAAAAAGAATCAGTGTCTGCTTCATGAACTTTTACCTATTACTGTTTGCATGCTAAATAATGTTTCTGTTTTAAGGATGCACAATGACTATGTAATTCTGGAAATTGTATAGTGATGTAATGCCTACATTAAGATCGACACAGGGTCTTTTTTTTAAATCTGTAATTCGATGAGCCAGCAGCGACCATTATCATTGAAAGCCGTGTTAAAAATATAATTAAGAGAATTTTTTACATTTTTGACACTTGAATATTTTTTGTACACGCATCTGTACACCATCGCGTTCCACTTTTTTTCTCTGTGTTTCTCTCTAATCGTCCCTCCCATTTGGTATTTTAATCCTTTTCTATTCTCTAACGATTTATTTTTCTAATCACCAAAAAAAAAAAATGAAAATTGAAAATTATCCTTGAAAACAATTCCTAAATACACTTTTTACAATTTTTATTTTCGTTTTTCAAAAGAATATATAGAAAAAAAAAAATTATTTGGCATTGAAGAAGCATTAAATAATAATTTTTTGAATAGAAGACAATAATTTCTTGCACTTTATGTTCGTTTTCATTCATCACAAAGTTCTAATGAAGATAATACAACATACAGCAAGAAACTAATAACTGCTTGGCATATAAAGCTGAAAATGTCCTCGCATATTCATTGTGCATCCCTTTTGACATGATCGTAGCGAGGCAAAATCCTTATCTAGACATTTCCTCCTCGGCCTTTAGTTGTTGTTACGTACTTTTCAATATATTGTAAATAGAATACGACGTAATTCTGCGCACGTGAATATTTATTATACACTTAGACATCGCGAGACCACAGAATAACGAGGGTCAAGCCATCATTTTTTATTCAAAAAAAAAAATTATTTTTCAAAAAAAGGGATAATAATACTAAGGGATGATAAAAGAAAAATAAAGATAAAAAAAATAATTGTCTTTCATGAAATGGTCACTGTAATCATCGGTTTATAGCAGAATAAACGAAAATTAAAAAAAAAAACTCAGCATAGCCATTGATGCATCAGTGCGCATCCTTTAACAAAAAAAAAAAAATTAACAATATAATCAATTATCGGTTATTATTGTGCCGCAGGACTTGAACCAAATAGCTTTGGCCTCATCTCAAAATTAAACATGATGAAAAGGCCAAAATTTCGAGAGAAAAAAACGAGTCTTAATCAACGTGTCTAAAAAGAAAAATTGGTACCGAAATTATCATTCTCGGTAGTGCAGCATTCCTGAAAAAGAAAAACTGAACAAAATAATAAAGAAGCTTCTCATCAGTGGCACAATGATTAAAACACAAATTCAATCGGATTTTTGAGATGCGCTCAACTTCGTTATTCTGTGGTGTCTATTTGTCTGTCTCTACAAAAAACAACAACAACAACTACTACTACTACTACATCAACAACAACAGCAGCAACAGCAAAAAGAAGCTACAACTCGCGGACACTTGAAAAAAAATATATTCTTATCAATTTTTTTAATATGTTATCAAAATATTGACGAGGAAAAAAATTAATGTCTTCCGGCAAAAGGAAGCCGCCTTGATGCACTTAGAGATAGCACTAAAATCCGTGCCTTTCCCAATTTTCAACCTGCCACACACCCCACCCCCACCTATACCCCCCCTGCTATATTATTATATTATATATATTATATACATATGCACTTGGAGTCTCTCGTCGAAAAAAACAAATTCAAATTATCCCAAGCATATTTTTCTACTCTTTTCAAAAAAAAAAATATAAATAAAATAAATTCGATAGGACTCGCTGTACTTAGAGAGCTATTCATTATTATACGAGAAAGTAGCGTCAAGTCTCAACAAGATCTTGTTTTGCGCATTTTTTTATAAACTATTTTTTTGTGAAGTAAGATTTTAAGGAAGAAAAATATTTGTTGTCAACATAAATCGGGATGTTTGAAAAGTAAATACATTTTTTAAAAGTGCAAAGGAAGTTGACGACTGGAAAAAATTTACATAATATCAAAAGTTTGAACGAATGAAAGTATTTTTTTTAGTTTATTTACACGACTTGAAAGTAGACTCGGTTTTATTGAAAATTTAATTTGAATTTAAAATCTAAGTTATTTTGATTAATTTCTCTAAATTTGAATTAGTAAAAATATTCACTAATTTAAATTAGCGAGTGGCTTTTTGCTTTTCAAATTTTTTCTCTTTTTTAAGTAAAACTTTTACTGACAAAAAAATTAAAATTAGTTGAAATTAAAAAGCAAAAAGTCAGTCACTAAGTTTAGATTTTAGTAGTGAAAATTTAGAGCGATTAATTTAAATAATTAAATTACTTTCGATTAATTGATTTAAATAATTGAATTATGATTCATTGAATTTTAATTTCTGAACTATTTTAATTGTCATTTCAATTATTTAAGTACTAGATTGATTTCAAGTAATTTTTTTAAATATTCTATTAAATTTTCAAAAACTTAAATATGGAAAATTTGTATCTTTTTTACTCTGGAAATGAGAATGTATGTAAATTGTTTTTTTTTACAAAAAGAACATTCATTGTGGAATTTGGAAAAATTGCGCAAAAGTTAAATTAAAAAGCAGAATTTATTTTAATTAGTTGAATTTAGATTTAGTTCGACGAATTCGTTGTTCTTCATGAAAAGAATTCCCCTTGAGAAATTTTGAAAAGAATTGAAAAATGTTTTAGTAAATAATTGAATTATATTTTACTTAATTGAATTTAAAAATTTAAATAACTGAATTATTTTACTTAATTGAATTCAAATAGAAAAGAAGACTAGAAAGGGGGGAAAACTAATTTGTAGAATTCGATTTCATTTAGAAAAAGAAAAGTCGATGGGATATTAGAAAAAAAGTTACAAAAAAGATAAATTAAATAATTGAATTATTACTTAGTTGAATTTAAATAGACGATTTATTTTTGTGAATCGAATTCAGATATTTTATTTTAATGAATTCAAATTTTAGGTGAAAAATTACATTTTTGGAATATTTATTTTGTACAGGAGATAACTATTAGTTTCTCGACAACTAAAGAGTTTGCAATTTTCTTTATCTTGCAAAAAAACTAATTTGAAGAATTCGACTTTATTTTTACAAAACAAAGAACATTTTTCGGAAAATTTTTAAAAATTTCAATAACTTATGTTAAGTAATAGAAATTTATTTTTATTATACTAGAAAAAATCAGGAAATTAACGAAAATAAATTTGAAAATTGTGTGAAATGTTTGTAAACGAAAGCGCAAAACAATGATCTCGCCTTTAACAGCTCAATCCTATAGGGTAGTTTATTATTACGTAAGCCGATAGTCATTAATCGATGATAATTTTAACAGCGTTTATTTTTATTCGTCTTGAGGAAAACAAATTTTTACTATATAAATATAGGCAAAAAATATAATTTATAATAATAAATGTAATGTAAATGAGTAATTTTTAAAGAAAAAATTGTATTAAATAAATATTTTAATACTTAAGAAAAAGAAGAGGAAAAAGAGGAAGATAACGATGATGATAATTTTACATTAAATTTATTATAAAAAATAAAAAAGAATTAAAATTTTCTCTATCGCTTTTAATTTGTTTTCCTCTTTTTGTAAATAGTGTGATCTTTAATCATTTAAAAACAAATACATATATATTATAGTAATTCAGCGCATAATCGTAAACGATCGATTTGTTCACAAAATAAAAATTTCAATATTGAATGATTTTTTTTTAACTTGGAGAAAGATTTGTTTTGTTTTGTTTTTTTTTTGGAAAAAAAATTGAATTGAAATTAAAACACTTTTTCATAAAGTGCCTGTGTCGTGTTGAGAGATCTGTAATATTCATTTAATCATCTAAATATTGTAAATTTTTTTTCGAATCGATTTTATACATAATATTATATATATATATATACAGAGGCATACTTAGTGAATATTTTTTAAACGCCAAACATTTATTGCATTATTTTTCATCGAATAGGAAAGTAAATAATTTCGAATATTAATTTTACGGCTTGTTATTATTATTATTTTTATTATTGATAATATTTGCAGTAAAATAATCTCAATTTTAGGTAAAAAAAAAGAAGCGCAATATTTTAGTGATTTAGTTATTATTGATGATTATTAATTATTAGTAATTATTATCAATTAATTGACTAATAAATAAGTAATTAATAATTAATAGGTAATTTTACAATTATTTTTATTATTTTCATTATTATTATTCTTATTATTATTATTTCTATTAATATTATTACTTTAATGAAAAGAAAATAATTTGACAATATTATAACTTTAAGGAAAAAGAAATTAAATTGACATTTATTAATTAAGTGAAGGGAAATTAATTTGATATAAAGAAATTAATCCGATAGTTATTGATTATTTTTTTTTAATAAAAAGAATCTAATTTGCCATGTGAAAATTTATCAAGAGAAGAATTTTTTTTTTAATTAAAAGAAATCATTTTTTGATTGCAAAAAATTTTTGTTGAACTTTTGAAATTGACTTTTGAAGACTTTTATAATTTAAGATAGGAGATTTTTTTAAATCAAGGATTATTTGATTGCAAATTTCTTTCTTTTATTTAGATAACAATTCTAACGGTTAATTATGCTGCGAAAGTGCTCTCTAAAAATTTTGCAATACGCACTTGTTTAATTCTTCGAGTCACAGCGTAAAATTATTATTATTATTATTATTATTATTATTACTATTATTATTAATTACTATTATTTTTATTATTATTACTATTATTAATTATTATTATTAATATTATTATTGTTATTATCGCTATTTTTTTTCTCGATTGTAAATATTTCTTCGGAATTCATCGATTTGCAATAATTTTTTCTCGTCCCCTCTTCTTAAAAAATACTCAATTATTTCCGTTAGATAATTTAATTTAATATTGTAAATAGTTATTTGATTGTAAGTAAATTTTAAGACAACCGCTTTTTAAGTTTCCTTTTTTTATTGCTTCTGTTAAATTTTTGAGGCTGCTGATTATATTTTTCTTCGTTTGTTTTTCTTTCCTTTTTCCTTCTTTATTTTATTTTTTTTTTAAAGTTGAAATTTTTGAAAAACCTAATCGAAAGGTTTAGGAAGGTTTACTATTTTTTAAAGCAAGAGATACATTCAGTGGCTTCAAAAAAAAATCTACCTGTAATTATTTGAAAATTTGTACAAAAAGAAAATATATATATTTCGTCTTAATTGCGTGTGACTCCAAGGGTTATAAAAAAAGTGTAGTTAGTTTTTTTGTGCAATTTGTATGATCAAAAAAAAAAAAAAAAGAAATGTAGTCGAGGACCCGCAAAAAATATTATTATAATTATTATTATTATTATTATTATCATTATACAATATTATAATATGAATAACATTAATCTATTTAAGAAAAAAAAGAAAAATTGTTTATTACGTAATTATCCTGCGTTGACAGGTTTACTAAATGAAGGATGAGATAATTCACGTTGTTTTCCGCATGAAAATCAGGAGCAGCAAGATGCCGAGAATATCACTGTTTAATACTAGTACCATCACATCAAATGCGAGTTCGCCGATTATTATTTTTATGTTCCGAAAATTCGTGACAAAATAGAATGAAATAAAAAAAAATAGTAAAAAGAATAAAATATTGATCTCATACTGTTTTCACAGTATGTTAACCATTAGAGTAATTATTTGTTTTGATTTTTTTTTCTTTTAAACTCGTGATTGATTTATAATGAAAAGAAAAATATATAGTTTAAACTATAGAAAAAGACTTTCGAACGACTCCTTATAATGAAAAGAAAAAAAATACACTTTGATATTTAAGTTCGATTCTCAAACTCTTCGCATTTAAATAATAATTATTATATAAATAAATATTGTGTTAAACTGCTAGTTCGGCTACGCGTAATTGTTTAAGATGACTGTGATCCTTCTTTTTTTTCTTTGCGCCGATTTTATTGTCTGTATATAGATTCATAAAATTGTAACAATCAGTTTTTAGATAAAAAGAAATTCGCGCTAATTTTAATTTTTAAACTTTCGATCAAAAAAAAAATTTTTTTTTAATACTATTAAAATAAACATAATTAAAATTTTACTGTGTTTCAAATTTCATTTTAAGAAACAAACTAATTGTACAATTAAAATTATCTTTTCTTGACAATCACGATTTTTATTTTTTCCAAGGCAATAAAAATATAAAATCTCGTTAATTTTCTTTCTTCTCTAGACTGCTGAGAAAATTTAACACTCTATTATTTTCTATAAAATTATTTTCGGCAGTAAATGTTCAGTAATAGAAATACATTATTTCCTTGTTTTTGAACTTTTTATTTATATTTCGAATTCTTTTTTTATACAGAGATTGAAATCGATTTTGTTTAGATCGAAATTTGAATTTAAATTTAGGTATTTAAAACATTAAAAATGATGGAATTTAATTTAAAATTCGATTTAAATTATTGTAATTATGTATGATTACATTTTTTTGTAGAAAATAAATTTATAGGAGTAAATAAAGAAATATTGATGAAAAAAAATGGAATTTTAGTATTGTAGACGTAAAAAGAAAGGAATTAGATTTAAAATGGAATAGTATTTATTTTCTAAAAGTTTTTCGAAAGATTAAATTCACAATTTTTTGACGAAAAAAATAAAAGAACAAAAAAAAAAGGTTTTGAAAATAATAATATTGTTCTTCGATTTTTCATTTTCAAATAGAAATAAGTTTTAATCGCCCTAGAGAGTATTAAAAATTAAATATAAAAAACAAAACGTATTGAATGAAATCGTAAATTATTCTTTATCAAAATTTCATCCTCTGAAAACTAGCATTTATTGTCCAAAGAATATAATTATATTCTTTTGCATTTAGCAGCTTCGAATTATTCAGATAATGATTATTATATTATTAATATTGCGATTATTATCATTATTATTATTTTAGTTATTATAATTATCATTATTATAGTTATTATTATAGTTACTTCAATTATTATTATTATTATTATTATTATTATTATTATTATTATTATTATTATTATTATTATTATTATTATTATTACAATTATTATTATTATTATTTTATTATTGTAATTATTATTAATTATTATCATTATTATTATTTCAGTTTTTTTTTATTTTTATTATTATCATCACTTTCATTTTTATTACGATTGCCTTTATAATTCTGCGCAAACAAAAATTGCGAGTGAATGTAATAAGAGTAAAAGTTCCAATATGTATATTTTATTACATGATAATAATAATCTTAAATTTAGAAAGTATTGCATTCGACGTTGAATTAGTTTATGAAATTCGAAAAAAAAACTTGGTGGTAGTCATTCAAGTGCGTGAATGCGTGTAAAATAGTGTAAACTATTAAAAACGAGGAGTTCGCAAAAGAAAATAAAGCGTCCGATAGATTTATGTGAAAATGAAAAAATTAGGAAAGGCGAATTGAAAAATAAAAGTATTTAAAAACAAGAATAGTTAAAACAAATTAATAAATAGACACGATTATTCTAAATATATGTATAAATATATGAGCTTTGGTATGCTTGTGATATGCGCGCTGTTTGCTGTTTTCCATTATTTTTTATTTGCTCATTTAATGCACTGAAATATTTTTTTTTTTTGCTTATTTTAGTTTTTCTTTTTATTATTATTTTTATTGTTTTATTATTTTTTTTATTACTATTATTATTTGCTATTGATGTTTTTTTTATTATTAATTAAATAATGGCGAAAGTGATATAATTTTAATTGTAATATTATTTAATTCTTTTCGTTTTGTTTAATGACACTTTGTTATTTCTTTGGAGAACAGTAAACAGCAAACCTAAGAAAAAGGAAAAAAAAATACGAAAAAAAATACCTATCTAATATAGAAATAATTATTGTTTTATAATTTTAAGAAGCAATAAGAGGAATAATTTCATAAGCATAGAATAATAAATCTTTTAAAAATACCTCATACACGTCTTATTAATTTATTTCACAAAAAAGTAGATGAAAACTAGATAAAAGTAGAAAATGATAGAAAAAAGCTGAAAAAATATAGAAAGAAGCAGAAAAAAGTAAAAAAAATATATAGAAAAAAGCAAAAAAATAGAAAGTAACAGAAAAAATGCAAAAATAAAATATTATTCAAAATTTTTGCTTTACAACTGCGATCATGATTCAAATGCATGTCTCCTTTTTCGGCATCTGAATGCACATACACAAACACGAACACTAGCTTGTTTATTTAAAAATCAATTTATTTGCCTAAAAACATATTTTATTTATGCAAATTTTACTTTTTGAAATTTTTAATTTTGATTTTATTCAAAGTTCATTTGTTTATTTACACAAATAATGATAATTTTGGTTTCGTTTCTGAAATTAATGCTTATTTTGAAATTTATTTTCTGCCAGCACAAATTTTGATTTTTTTTTTTTTTTGGAAAAGAAAAGAAAGAAATAAAATAAACAATCAGTCAGTGGCATCATTTTTTTTTTTAATCGTCAGAGAAATTCATGTTTCTGCGGAGTGTTGTGATTTTTTTTTCAATTGGGAAATTTTCTTTTATCCAGATGCAGACTGGTGGTGGTTGTAAATAAAAGAGAAAACAAAAAAAAATTTCCAAATAATTGATCGACTTTTAGTGTTTGTTAGCAATTGTCTTTGTTTTGTTATTTCAGCCCCATGGACCCATCCGTTTCCCCAAAGCACCCAGTAGTGAGGTACGTTGCTGGTCATACCATAAATACCACAAAATCCATCGTTTTATTTCTTTTTTTTTATTATTTAAAAACTTTTTTTCTTCCTTGATTTTTTGTTTTTAATTTATTATTTTTATTTTCATTATTTCATTCATATTTTTATTCTATAGAAATTGTTTTTTTTACCAATTTTATATTTTTCTCGTTTTATTTTCTTTCGTATTTTTATTATTTTCGTTACTGTTTCTACACTATTTTTATTATTTTTATAATTTCATTAATTTTATTAATTTTATTATTTTATTTTTTTCCATATTTCTATTATTTTCATAACTATTTTTACTATTCGTTATTTTTCAACTTTCACACTATTTTTTCCTTATTTATCATATTTATAGAATTTATTTACTTTTATAGAATTTTTTTTTAGAAAAAAGTTAAATAAAAAATTATGCTTTTGTTTTTTTAAAAGCACGTTTGCATCTTCCAAAATTATCAAAAAATTTCGATTCTTTTTTTGAAAATAATAGTCACAACTATGAATTCAATTTTTTATTCTTTTTTTTTGCCTTTGCAGTGTAGAAGTAGAACAAAAAGAAATTTTCAATAAATTATATAAAAATTATTTTTTTATCAATATCGACAGAAATCTTTATTTTTGGACTTGGTGAGTTTGAACTTTCTGCAACTATACATTTTTTGCGGCATTAATTAATCATTTCTTTGTTTTTTTTAGTATAAAAATGCTTTATAAAGGAGAAAAGAAATAAAAGTTTTTTTGTTTATTGAAAAAAAGGTCAAGAAGTACATAAAAAAAAATTAAACTTGCATGTGCCGCATGTATTTTTTCAATCTAATTATATTTGATATATTTATTAATTCATATATTATATATAAGCTTTGCAGAATGTGTCATTGCTCAGTGTCGCATCTTGAATGATTTTTCTCGAAAAATATAAATTGAATAAAAAAATATTATGTCCAAAATTTTATTAGAGAAATTAATAGTTTTATTATAATGAGAAATTTTTTAGAAATAGGTTTCGGTTTTTTTTGTTGATTTTATCCTCTTTTTTTCCCCCTTTCTCAAAGTTTTCGTTATTAAACATTAATTTTTGGTCTCTCGAAACAATGGTTGTAAATAAATTTTTATTGCAGTGGAGCAACAACTAATGATGATCAGGTGAAACCTCGTAGTTTACGATTTACTTGGAGCATGAAAACAACCAGTAGTCGAGATCCTACTGAAATTATGTCTGAAATTCGAAAGGTATTTAAGAAAATTAACAAAAAACGATTTTTTTTTCTTTCTGAAATATATTTTTGAGAATTTTTCCAAATTTATTTCAATTCTTTCTCAATGAATTCAAATTCCAAGTTATAGTTGTCAGAGTTTATTTTCTATTATTCTAAAAAATTATTTTCAATATTCTAAACATTTTTTTGTTTAATTCTGAACATTTTTTTCAATTCTAAACATTTTTTTCATTTCTAAAAAGTTATTTTCAATTTTCAAATGTAAAAATAGAAAAATTAGTTTGGAGGGATTTTGGATTCTAATTTATTTGTGAATTTCCGCAGGTTCTGGACGCTAATGAATGTCAATACGAACAACCAGAAAGATTCCTCTTGCTTTGTGCCCACGGTGATCCAGCCACGGATAGTCAGGTACAATGGGAAATAGAAGTTTGCAAACTGCCACGGCTCTCTCTGAATGGTGTGCGATTCAAACGTATATCAGGTAAACTAAAAATAAATTTTCAATAACAGTTTTCGCCTTTTCGGTGGAAAAGAAATTAAATTTCCTCCCCTGACACATTTAGATATATTTTGCGCTGACAAAAAATTAATTAAACCGAATTTCCATTATTTTGTTTGTAAAATACAATTTTGTTCTCATCTTCAAAAAAAAAATATTCTTCCAAGTTGTCGATTTAAATTTAATTAAAAAATTTTATTCCGCAGGTACTTCTATTGGGTTTAAAAACATCGCAAGTAAAATTGCAAACGAACTCAAGCTGTGACTGCCGGCCACAGGCGCTTTAGCCGCTCGCGCCAATCCATAACCCCCTCGCGTTTTGTGCCACCAAGTGGCAACGTCTGAAGAATTCTATTCTTGTTTCTTCTGGGACTCTGACTCGGAATCGGAATCGGACACGCAAGAGATATTCGTTTAAACGACGATCTGTTCCCAGTTTTGATGGATTATATAAATATATATTACAAAAAGGAAAAAAAAAAGAAACCTCCTTCTTAAAGACACAGGATTTTTCAAAAGAGATGGAAACGCAACGATAAAGAAGAGAAGAAGAAGAAGAAGAAAAAATTCTGTGATCCATAAATGGCTAATAAAAAAAAAAGTAAAAGAAAATACTCTTTGAGTGCCAAATGGAACAGTTCAGTCTCGCAGACTGATCAAAGTATGAAGCTGGAATTATATTTTTTATTTCACAAAAAAAATGTCTTACTTTCACCTTTTTTTAGAATTTTTTTTCTTTCACATCACGAAAAATGAGTCTTTACTGTCAGAAGTCCTAAAAAAAATTCTTTTTTTTTGTATTAGCAGTATTATTTGTTATTCAGAGAGTGAATCTTGATCAGGCCCACGAAATGATCAACAAGAAAAAAATAATTTCTTTTGGGGGAAAAAAAAAGGTGAAAAGAAAAACCCACTCTGATGTGCATAAATTGTAGTGTGAAGGAGGATTTAAAAAAAGGCAGTGCTATAAAAAAAAATCTTCGCTAATTAAATCGGAGGGAATTGTTGAAAAAATACACACATATATATATAATAGAAAAACTGTTTATTTAATTTTAGGAATTTTTTTTAGTCTTTTTAATAATAACTCGTAAAGAGACATCAACTTTTTAAAGTTTTTAAATGTCCTTGAAGATGGTGAACTTTTTTTTTAATCAACATTCTGCGAGAGTAATTTCTTTTTCGTCGAAAATTTCGATTCACGAAGCGCCGCGAATTTTTTTCTCAAAGAAAAAAAAATAGAACACAATTCTGCAAACTAAGCATTAGAGACAGAAGTTTAATTATATTATAATAAAAGAAAAAAAAAGCTTGTATTATTGGTATACTTGAGAAAGGCGACGTATCGTTATATCGAAATTTAAAAAGTTCACGCAAAAGATAAATTCAAAGTGACTGTCCCCCCCTCACCCATGAAACTCCCAATTAACGTAATGTGAATAATTAAGTACTTTCGACAGTTTCGTATATATAGATATATAAATATATTTAAGATCTGCTATTTCCATTGAAGACATAATATTATTAAATTAGGTATATTATTAAATAAAAAAAAAAATTGGCCGCATTATATTTCTTATTCACTTTTTATTAGCGTTACGATGTGCGTGTGTGCGGGGAGAAGATTTTGTAAAGACGACAATGTAAATACAAATATTAATTACAAAGAGAGAAAAAAAGGTACTAAGGATACTAAAAAAATGATTTTTTTTTGTGAAACGCTAACACGTGCATCGGATGAAAAAAAACATTCAATTTTTTATATTCGCCTAAAAGATTTTGAATCGCTAGGCAATGACTAATAATTTATTTACAATTTACGAACGAGTTGAGTTATTTTTATACTTCCAGTGCGACGAATTCCGAGCGATTCGAATTACTTAACAAAACAAAACAAAAAAAAAAACAGAAAAATATGAAGAAAAGTAATTTAAAAAAAAAAATTAAAATAAACTTTATAAATGCTGCATATCGATAAATGACTGATAACAAAAAGTATCGAGTCCAGCAAAAAAAATAAAAATATCGTCATTTGATCGGAATATAACATTTTTTTCCTTTTTTGAAAAAAAAAATGGCGCAATGAGTGTACATCAGGGGCAATCGGGACTTACTCTCAATTATCTCTAATTAAAGTATACATATATATATGTAAATATTTTATATATGTATACCCGAGTACACGCATAATAATTCGCTCTCTGTCAATTTTCCCAACTATTTATAATTTCAAAACACGACCATTTTCAAAAAAGGACAATTTTCTCCTTTTTTTTCTTGCAAGTAACAGAGAGCGCATTATTCTGTGAGTATGAAACAAACAAAAAAAATGGTGTGAAACTATGTTTATATAATTTTTCGCCAGTTCGATTTATACTCTGATCTAAGGTGACAATGTAAAATAAAGATTCAATATTAGTATATCGTATTTAAAGACAGAAAAAAAGAGAAAAAAAGCAAAAAAAAAAAGTTCTGTGAGTCTGCATCCGCGACTAGAATTGTTATAATTAAAGAATTAAAAAAAAAGTAAATTCAGAGTCCTCTTATATTTAATTTACTACTGTTAGGAAATTAAAAGAAAAAAAAAAGAAAAATGTATCACTCCGATGCAGTCGCTGTAACAAATTGAAGTTAGAAAACACCTAATAATAGTTAATTACTATTATTAACTAGCAGTTAACAATAAGATCTCTAGTAATGTTAATGGTAAAAAAACAATCCCTAACACGTAGGTAAATATGTAATACACCCACCCTCAGCTCGCTTGCTTTAACAAAACAAAAAACTGAATGTATAAAATCAATTAATATTTAACATAAAAAAAAAGAAAATAAGAAAACCAATTGAGATGATGAAGGTCAATATTTTCAACAAAACAAAAAATCGACTGTCGACGATCGATTCAAATTATAATTAATTATGGACAACACTCGTTAAGTCGAATTGATGTTTCATTTTTATCATTTCGAAAAAAGAATGTTGTCAAAAAAAAAAATTGTCGCAAAAAGAAAAAAATAAAATACAAAAAAAAATAAGACTCGCGCGTGTAATTCACACATATACACCTCATTCTGTAGATAGGAACATAAAGCTTTGCTAAGTGTTTTATGGTGATCGGTATAAAAAAAATGTAGCGAAAATCATTTTTAATAAAAATGGTAACACGACTCCTCTTTGCAAAATGTCATTTTTTTTTAGAAAATATCGAGAATTTATTTTGTAATTTTTTTTTTAATCTTTGGAGCTATATTTGTTTTTTTTGCTATATAGTTTCATTATTTTTTACGAAATCAACGATGTGATTATAATAAATAAATTGTAAAATTTAGAAATAAAATAATTCGAATAAAATAATTTCAATAAAGTATAATTGTGAAATTTAGAAATAAAATACTTTGAATGAACTAATTTAAAGAAAGTAATTTAATTAAATGAGCAAGTTTTACTCTATTCGGTGTAATTGCTACTTTACAATTAAACTATTATGAAAAACATAGTAAAATTTACTTTGGAGGTATCAAAATTTAGACCGAAAATAGTTTTACTTTGTAAATAGTAAAAGTTACTTTATATTTTTCTCCGGAAAATAATTTAAATGAATTAATTGCAATGAAATATTTTAATAATAATAATCTTGGTATTCTTTCATTCATTCTGTCCGCAGTTTAAAGTTAGTTTTTGTAAATGCTTTTGTTTTTGTTTCTTTTTCAAAACACTTTGCTTGACAGATCGAAATTATAGTTCTTCGATTTGTCAATATCAAAATTTTTATTGTTTAAGAAGAAAGAAGATTAAAAGATATTGTTTTTATAAAATAAATAAACGAACATTTTTAAAAAAAAATACAAAAAACGAAAAAAATTATTTATTATAAAATGTTGTTTAGTTCCTGAAAAATCCGCTAATATAAGACAAGTGGCGCCAAAAATTGAGTCTAATTTTGGCGCCACTTGTCTCATATTAGCGGATTTTTGTGGAACTAACCTATTCTAGAAATAATAAAATAAATTGTTTAAACAATTGTTTTTTAATGTTGTTTATAGACGTATGATGCTTATTAACTAATAAAAAGAGTAAACAATGCGTTTTTTATTAAAAAAATACAAATAAAAAGAGAAAACAATTAATTTAATTTAGCCATTAGTTCCTGAAAAATCCGTTAATACGAGACAAGTGGCGCCAAAAATTGACCCTAATTTTGGCGCCACTTGTCTCATATTAGCGGATTTTTGTGGAACTAACCTATTCTAGAAATAATAAAATAAATTGTTTAAACAATTGTTTTTTGATGTTGTTTATAGACGTATGATGCTTATTAACTAATAAAAAGAGTAAACAATGCGTTTTTTTATTAAAAAAATACAAATAAAAAGAGAAAACAATTAATTTAATTTAGCCATTAGTTCCTAAAAAATCCGTTAATACGAGACAAGTGGCGCCAAAAATTGAGTCTAATTTTGGCGCCACTTGTCTCATATTAGCGGATTTTTGTGGAACTAACCTATTCTAGAAATAATAAAATAAATTGTTTAAACAATTGTTTTTTAATGTTGTTTATAGACGTATGATGCTTATTAACTAATAAAAAGAGTAAACAATGCGTTTTTTTATTAAAAAATACAAATAAAAAGAGAAAACAATTAATTTAATTTAGCCATTAGTTCCTGAAAAATCCGTTAATACGAGACAAGTGGCGCCAAAAATTGACCCTAATTTTGGCGCCACTTGTCTCATATTAGCGGATTTTTGTGGAACTAACCTATTCTAGAAATAATAAAATAAATTGTTTAAACAATTGTTTTTTAATGTTGTTTATAGACGTATGATGCTTAATAACTAATAAAAAGAGTAAACAATGCGTTTTTTTATTAAAAAAATTCAAATAAAAAGAGAAAACAATTAATTTAATTTAGCCATTAGTTCCTGAAAAATCCGTTAATACGAGACAAGTGGCGCCAAAAATTGAACACAATTTTTTGTTGAAAACCAAGTCTAAATTTTGGCGCCACTTGTCTCATATTAGCGGATTTTTGTGGAACTAACCTATTCTAGAAATAATAAAATAAATTGTTTAAACAATTGTTTTTTAATGTTGTTTATAGACGTATGATGCTTATTAACTAATAAAAAGAGTAAACAATGCGTTTTTTTATTAAAAAAATACAAATAAAAAGAGAAAACAATTAATTTAATTTAGCCATTAGTTCCTGAAAAATCCGTTAATACGAGACAAGTGGCGCCAAAAATTGAGTCTAATTTTGGCGCCACTTGTCTCATATTAGCGGATTTTTGTGGAACTAACCTATTCTAGAAATAATAAAATAAATTGTTTAAACAATTGTTTTTTAATGTTGTTTATAGACGTATGATGCTTATTAACTAATAAAAAGAGTAAACAATGCGTTTTTTTATTAAAAAAATACAAATAAAAAGAGAAAACAATTAATTTAATTTAGCCATTAGTTCCTGAAAAATCCGTTAATACGAGACAAGTGGCGCCAAAAATTGACCCTAATTTTGGCGCCACTTGTCACATATTAGCGGATTTTTGTGGAACTAACCTATTCTAGAAATAATAAAATAAATTGTTTTTTAATGTTGTTTATAGACGTATGATGCTTATTAACTAATAAAAAGAGTAAACAATGCGTTTTTTTATTAAAAAAATACAAATAAAAAGAGAAAACAATTAATTTAATTTAGCCATTAGTTCCTGAAAAATCCGTTAATACGAGACAAGTGGCGCCAAAAATTGAGTCTAATTTTGGCGCCACTTGTCTCATATTAGCGGATTTTTGTGGAACTAACCTATTCTAGAAATAATAAAATAAATTGTTTAAACAATTGTTTTTTAATGTTGTTTATAGACGTATGATGCTTATTAACTAATAAAAAGAGTAAACAAAGCGTTTTTTTATTAAAAAAATACAAATAAAAAGAGAAAACAATTAATTTAATTTAGCCATTAGTTCCTGAAAAATCCGCTAATATGAGACAAGTGGCGCCAAAAATTGAGTCTAATTTTGGCGCCACTTGTCACATATTAGCGGATTTTTGTGGAACTAACCTATTCTAGAAATAATAAAATAAATTGTTTTTTAATGTTGTTTATAGACGTATGATGCTTATTAACTAATAAAAAGAGTAAACAATGCGTTTTTTATTAAAAAAATGCAAATAAAAAGAGAAAACAATTAATTTAATTTAGCCATTAGTTCCTGAAAAATCCGTTAATACGAGACAAGTGGCGCCAAAAATTGAGTCTAATTTTGGCGCCACTTGTCTCATATTAGCGGATTTTTACGGAACTAACCTATTTTGTAAATAATAAAATAAATTGTTTAAACAATTGTTTTTTAATGTTGTTTATAGACGTATGATGCTTATTATCTAATAAAAAGAGTAAACAATGCGTTTTTTTATTAAAAAAATACAAATAAAAAGAGAAAACAATTAATTTAATTTAGCCATTAGTTCCTGAAAAATCCGCTAATATGAGACAAGTAGCGCCAAAAATTGAACACAATTTTTTGTTGAAAACCAAGTCTAAATTTTGGCGCCACTTGTCTCATATTAGCGGATTTTTGTGGAACTAACCTATTCTAAAAATAATGAAATAAATTGTTTAAACAATTGTTTTTTAATGTTGTTTATAGACGTATGATGCTTATTAACTAATAAAAAGAGTAAACAAAGCGTTTTTTTATTAAAAAAATACAAATAAAAAGAGAAAACAATTAATTTAATTTAGCCATTAGTTCCTGAAAAATCCGCTAATATGAGACAAGTGGCGCCAAAAATTGAGTCTAATTTTGGCGCCACTTGTCACATATTAGCGGATTTTTGTGGAACTAACCTATTCTAGAAATAATAAAATAAATTGTTTTTTAATGTTGTTTATAGACGTATGATGCTTAATAACTAATAAAAAGAGTAAACAATGCGTTTTTTTATTAAAAAAATTCAAATAAAAAGAGAAAACAATTAATTTAATTTAGCCATTAGTTCCTGAAAAATCCGTTAATACGAGACAAGTGGCGCCAAAAATTGAACACAATTTTTTGTTGAAAACCAAGTCTAAATTTTGGCGCCACTTGTCTCATATTAGCGGATTTTTGTGGAACTAACCTATTCTAGAAATAATAAAATAAATTGTTTAAACAATTGTTTTTTAATGTTGTTTATAGACGTATGATGCTTATTAACTAATAAAAAGAGTAAACAATGCGTTTTTTTATTAAAAAAATACAAATAAAAAGAGAAAACAATTAATTTAATTTAGCCATTAGTTCCTGAAAAATCCGTTAATACGAGACAAGTGGCGCCAAAAATTGAGTCTAATTTTGGCGCCACTTGTCTCATATTAGCGGATTTTTGTGGAACTAACCTATTCTAGAAATAATAAAATAAATTGTTTAAACAATTGTTTTTTAATGTTGTTTATAGACGTATGATGCTTATTAACTAATAAAAAGAGTAAACAATGCGTTTTTTTATTAAAAAAATACAAATAAAAAGAGAAAACAATTAATTTAATTTAGCCATTAGTTCCTGAAAAATCCGTTAATACGAGACAAGTGGCGCCAAAAATTGACCCTAATTTTGGCGCCACTTGTCACATATTAGCGGATTTTTACGGAACTAACCTATTTTGTAAATAATAAAATAAATTGTTTAAACAATTGTTTTTTAATGTTGTTTATAGACGTATGATGCTTATTATCTAATAAAAAGAGTAAACAAAGCGTTTTTTTATTAAAAAAATACAAATAAAAAGAGAAAACAATTATTTTAATTTAGCCATTAGTTCCTGAAAAATCCGCTAATATGAGACAAGTGGCGCCAAAAATTGAGTCTAATTTTGGCGCCACTTGTCACATATTAGCGGATTTTTGTGGAACTAACCTATTCTAGAAATAATAAAATAAATTGTTTTTTAATGTTGTTTATAGACGTATGATGCTTATTAACTAATAAAAAGAGTAAACAATGCGTTTTTTATTAAAAAAATGCAAATAAAAAGAGAAAACAATTAATTTAATTTAGCCATTAGTTCCTGAAAAATCCGTTAATACGAGACAAGTGGCGCCAAAAATTGAGTCTAATTTTGGCGCCACTTGTCTCATATTAGCGGATTTTTACGGAACTAACCTATTTTGTAAATAATAAAATAAATTGTTTAAACAATTGTTTTTTAATGTTGTTTATAGACGTATGATGCTTATTATCTAATAAAAAGAGTAAACAATGCGTTTTTTTATTAAAAAAATACAAATAAAAAGAGAAAACAATTAATTTAATTTAGCCATTAGTTCCTGAAAAATCCGCTAATATGAGACAAGTGGCGCCAAAAATTGAGTCTAATTTTGGCGCCACTTGTCCCATATTAGCGGATTTTTACGGAACTAACCTATTTTATAAATAATAAAATAAATTAATTACACAATTGTTTTTTAATGTTGTTTATAGATATATGATGCTTATTAACTAATAAAAAGAGTAAACAATCCGTTTTTTTATTAAAAAAATACAAATAAAAAGAGAAAACAATTAATTTAATTTAGCCATTAGTTCCTGAAAAGTCCGTTAATACGAGACAAGTGGCGCCAAAAATTGAGTCTAATTTTGGCGCCACTTGTCTCATATTAGCGGATTTTTGTGGAACTAACCTATTCTAAAAATAATAAAATAAATTGTTTAAACAATTGTTTTTTAATGTTGTTTATAGACGTATGATGCTTATTAACTAATAAAAAGAGTAAACAAAGCGTTTTTTTATTAAAAAAATACAAATAAAAAGAGAAAACAATTAATTTAATTTAGCCATTAGTTCCTGAAAAATCCGTTAATACGAGACAAGTAGCGCCAAAAATTGAACACAATTTTTTGTTGAAAACCAAGTCTAAATTTTGGCGCCACTTGTCTCATATTAGCGGATTTTTGTGGAACTAACCTATTCTAAAAATAATGAAATAAATTGTTTAAACAATTGTTTTTTAATGTTGTTTATAGACGTATGATGCTTATTAACTAATAAAAAGAGTAAACAAAGCGTTTTTTTATTAAAAAAATACAAATAAAAAGAGAAAACAATTAATTTAATTTAGCCATTAGTTCCTGAAAAATCCGCTAATATGAGACAAGTGGCGCCAAAAATTGAGTCTAATTTTGGCGCCACTTGTCTCATATTAGCGGATTTTTGTGGAACTAACCTATTCTAAAAATAATGAAATAAATTGTTTAAACAATTGTTTTTTAATGTTGTTTATAGACGTATGATGCTTATTAACTAATAAAAAGAGTAAACAATGCGTTTTTTTATTAAAAAAATACAAATAAAAAGAGAAAACAATTAATTTAATTTAGCCATTAGTTCCTGAAAAATCCGTTAATACGAGACAAGTGGCGCCAAAAATTGAGTCTAATTTTGGCGCCACTTGTCTCATATTAGCGGATTTTTGTGGAACTAACCTATTCTAGAAATAATAAAATAAATTGTTTAAACAATTGTTTTTTAATGTTGTTTATAGACGTATGATGCTTATTAACTAATAAAAAGAGTAAACAATGCGTTTTTTTATTAAAAAAATACAAATAAAAAGAGAAAACAATTAATTTAATTTAGCCATTAGTTCCTGAAAAATCCGTTAATACGAGACAAGTGGCGCCAAAAATTGACCCTAATTTTGGCGCCACTTGTCTCATATTAGCGGATTTTTGTGGAACTAACCTATTCTAGAAATAATAAAATAAATTGTTTAAACAATTGTTTTTTAATGTTGTTTATAGACGTATGATGCTTAATAACTAATAAAAAGAGTAAACAATGCGTTTTTTTATTAAAAAAATTCAAATAAAAAGAGAAAACAATTAATTTAATTTAGCCATTAGTTCCTGAAAAATCCGTTAATACGAGACAAGTGGCGCCAAAAATTGAACACAATTTTTTGTTGAAAACCAAGTCTAAATTTTGGCGCCACTTGTCTCATATTAGCGGATTTTTGTGGAACTAACCTATTCTAGAAATAATAAAATAAATTGTTTAAACAATTGTTTTTTAATGTTGTTTATAGACGTATGATGCTTATTAACTAATAAAAAGAGTAAACAATGCGTTTTTTTATTAAAAAAATACAAATAAAAAGAGAAAACAATTAATTTAATTTAGCCATTAGTTCCTGAAAAATCCGTTAATACGAGACAAGTGGCGCCAAAAATTGACCCTAATTTTGGCGCCACTTGTCTCATATTAGCGGATTTTTGTGGAACTAACCTATTCTAGAAATAATAAAATAAATTGTTTAAACAATTGTTTTTTAATGTTGTTTATAGACGTATGATGCTTATTAACTAATAAAAAGAGTAAACAATGCGTTTTTTTATTAAAAAAATACAAATAAAAAGAGAAAACAATTAATTTAATTTAGCCATTAGTTCCTGAAAAATCCGCTAATATGAGACAAGTGGCGCCAAAAATTGAGTCTAATTTTGGCGCCACTTGTCACATATTAGCGGATTTTTGTGGAACTAACCTATTCTAGAAATAATAAAATAAATTGTTTTTTAATGTTGTTTATAGACGTATGATGCTTATTAACTAATAAAAAGAGTAAACAATGCGTTTTTTATTAAAAAAATGCAAATAAAAAGAGAAAACAATTAATTTAATTTAGCCATTAGTTCCTGAAAAATCCGTTAATACGAGACAAGTGGCGCCAAAAATTGAGTCTAATTTTGGCGCCACTTGTCTCATATTAGCGGATTTTTACGGAACTAACCTATTTTGTAAATAATAAAATAAATTGTTTAAACAATTGTTTTTTAATGTTGTTTATAGACGTATGATGCTTATTATCTAATAAAAAGAGTAAACAATGCGTTTTTTTATTAAAAAAATACAAATAAAAAGAGAAAACAATTAATTTAATTTAGCCATTAGTTCCTGAAAAATCCGCTAATATGAGACAAGTGGCGCCAAAAATTGACCCTAATTTTGGCGCCACTTGTCTCATATTAGCGGATTTTTGTGGAACTAACCTATTCTAGAAATAATAAAATAAATTGTTTAAACAATTGTTTTTTAATGTTGTTTATAGACGTATGATGCTTATTAACTAATAAAAAGAGTAAACAATGCGTTTTTTTATTAAAAAAATACAAATAAAAAGAGAAAACAATTAATTTAATTTAGCCATTAGTTCCTGAAAAATCCGTTAATACGAGACAAGTGGCGCCAAAAATTGACCCTAATTTTGGCGCCACTTGTCACATATTAGCGGATTTTTGTGGAACTAACCTATTCTAGAAATAATAAAATAAATTGTTTTTTAATGTTGTTTATAGACGTATGATGCTTATTAACTAATAAAAAGAGTAAACAATGCGTTTTTTTATTAAAAAAATACAAATAAAAAGAGAAAACAATTAATTTAATTTAGCCATTAGTTCCTGAAAAATCCGTTAATACGAGACAAGTGGCGCCAAAAATTGAGTCTAATTTTGGCGCCACTTGTCTCATATTAGCGGATTTTTGTGGAACTAACCTATTCTAGAAATAATAAAATAAATTGTTTTTTAATGTTGTTTATAGACGTATGATGCTTATTAACTAATAAAAAGAGTAAACAATGCGTTTTTTATTAAAAAAATGCAAATAAAAAGAGAAAACAATTAATTTAATTTAGCCATTAGTTCCTGAAAAATCCGTTAATACGAGACAAGTGGCGCCAAAAATTGAGTCTAATTTTGGCGCCACTTGTCTCATATTAGCGGATTTTTACGGAACTAACCTATTTTGTAAATAATAAAATAAATTGTTTAAACAATTGTTTTTTAATGTTGTTTATAGACGTATGATGCTTATTATCTAATAAAAAGAGTAAACAATGCGTTTTTTTATTAAAAAAATACAAATAAAAAGAGAAAACAATTAATTTAATTTAGCCATTAGTTCCTGAAAAATCCGCTAATATGAGACAAGTGGCGCCAAAAATTGAGTCTAATTTTGGCGCCACTTGTCCCATATTAGCGGATTTTTACGGAACTAACCTATTTTATAAATAATAAAATAAATTAATTACACAATTGTTTTTTAATGTTGTTTATAGATATATGATGCTTATTAACTAATAAAAAGAGTAAACAATCCGTTTTTTTATTAAAAAAATACAAATAAAAAGAGAAAACAATTAATTTAATTTAGCCATTAGTTCCTGAAAAGTCCGTTAATACGAGACAAGTGGCGCCAAAAATTGAGTCTAATTTTGGCGCCACTTGTCTCATATTAGCGGATTTTTGTGGAACTAACCTATTCTAAAAATAATGAAATAAATTGTTTAAACAATTGTTTTTTAATGTTGTTTATAGACGTATGATGCTTATTAACTAATAAAAAGAGTAAACAATGCGTTTTTTTATTAAAAAAATACAAATAAAAAGAGAAAACAATTAATTTAATTTAGCCATTAGTTCCTGAAAAATCCGTTAATACGAGACAAGTGGCGCCAAAAATTGACCCTAATTTTGGCGCCACTTGTCTCATATTAGCGGATTTTTGTGGAACTAACCTATTCTAGAAATAATAAAATAAATTGTTTAAACAATTGTTTTTTAATGTTGTTTATAGACGTATGATGCTTAATAACTAATAAAAAGAGTAAACAATGCGTTTTTTTATTAAAAAAATTCAAATAAAAAGAGAAAACAATTAATTTAATTTAGCCATTAGTTCCTGAAAAATCCGTTAATACGAGACAAGTGGCGCCAAAAATTGAACACAATTTTTTGTTGAAAACCAAGTCTAAATTTTGGCGCCACTTGTCTCATATTAGCGGATTTTTGTGGAACTAACCTATTCTAGAAATAATAAAATAAATTGTTTAAACAATTGTTTTTTAATGTTGTTTATAGACGTATGATGCTTATTAACTAATAAAAAGAGTAAACAATGCGTTTTTTTATTAAAAAAATACAAATAAAAAGAGAAAACAATTAATTTAATTTAGCCATTAGTTCCTGAAAAATCCGTTAATACGAGACAAGTGGCGCCAAAAATTGACCCTAATTTTGGCGCCACTTGTCTCATATTAGCGGATTTTTGTGGAACTAACCTATTCTAGAAATAATAAAATAAATTGTTTAAACAATTGTTTTTTAATGTTGTTTATAGACGTATGATGCTTATTAACTAATAAAAAGAGTAAACAATGCGTTTTTTTATTAAAAAAATACAAATAAAAAGAGAAAACAATTAATTTAATTTAGCCATTAGTTCCTGAAAAATCCGCTAATATGAGACAAGTGGCGCCAAAAATTGAGTCTAATTTTGGCGCCACTTGTCACATATTAGCGGATTTTTGTGGAACTAACCTATTCTAGAAATAATAAAATAAATTGTTTTTTAATGTTGTTTATAGACGTATGATGCTTATTAACTAATAAAAAGAGTAAACAATGCGTTTTTTATTAAAAAAATGCAAATAAAAAGAGAAAACAATTAATTTAATTTAGCCATTAGTTCCTGAAAAATCCGTTAATACGAGACAAGTGGCGCCAAAAATTGAGTCTAATTTTGGCGCCACTTGTCTCATATTAGCGGATTTTTACGGAACTAACCTATTTTGTAAATAATAAAATAAATTGTTTAAACAATTGTTTTTTAATGTTGTTTATAGACGTATGATGCTTATTATCTAATAAAAAGAGTAAACAATGCGTTTTTTTATTAAAAAAATACAAATAAAAAGAGAAAACAATTAATTTAATTTAGCCATTAGTTCCTGAAAAATCCGCTAATATGAGACAAGTGGCGCCAAAAATTGACCCTAATTTTGGCGCCACTTGTCTCATATTAGCGGATTTTTGTGGAACTAACCTATTCTAGAAATAATAAAATAAATTGTTTAAACAATTGTTTTTTAATGTTGTTTATAGACGTATGATGCTTATTAACTAATAAAAAGAGTAAACAATGCGTTTTTTTATTAAAAAAATACAAATAAAAAGAGAAAACAATTAATTTAATTTAGCCATTAGTTCCTGAAAAATCCGTTAATACGAGACAAGTGGCGCCAAAAATTGACCCTAATTTTGGCGCCACTTGTCACATATTAGCGGATTTTTGTGGAACTAACCTATTCTAGAAATAATAAAATAAATTGTTTTTTAATGTTGTTTATAGACGTATGATGCTTATTAACTAATAAAAAGAGTAAACAATGCGTTTTTTTATTAAAAAAATACAAATAAAAAGAGAAAACAATTAATTTAATTTAGCCATTAGTTCCTGAAAAATCCGTTAATACGAGACAAGTGGCGCCAAAAATTGAGTCTAATTTTGGCGCCACTTGTCTCATATTAGCGGATTTTTGTGGAACTAACCTATTCTAGAAATAATAAAATAAATTGTTTAAACAATTGTTTTTTAATGTTGTTTATAGACGTATGATGCTTATTAACTAATAAAAAGAGTAAACAAAGCGTTTTTTTATTAAAAAAATACAAATAAAAAGAGAAAACAATTAATTTAATTTAGCCATTAGTTCCTGAAAAATCCGCTAATATGAGACAAGTGGCGCCAAAAATTGAGTCTAATTTTGGCGCCACTTGTCACATATTAGCGGATTTTTGTGGAACTAACCTATTCTAGAAATAATAAAATAAATTGTTTTTTAATGTTGTTTATAGACGTATGATGCTTATTAACTAATAAAAAGAGTAAACAATGCGTTTTTTATTAAAAAAATGCAAATAAAAAGAGAAAACAATTAATTTAATTTAGCCATTAGTTCCTGAAAAATCCGTTAATACGAGACAAGTGGCGCCAAAAATTGAGTCTAATTTTGGCGCCACTTGTCTCATATTAGCGGATTTTTACGGAACTAACCTATTTTGTAAATAATAAAATAAATTGTTTAAACAATTGTTTTTTAATGTTGTTTATAGACGTATGATGCTTATTATCTAATAAAAAGAGTAAACAATGCGTTTTTTTATTAAAAAAATACAAATAAAAAGAGAAAACAATTAATTTAATTTAGCCATTAGTTCCTGAAAAATCCGCTAATATGAGACAAGTGGCGCCAAAAATTGAGTCTAATTTTGGCGCCACTTGTCCCATATTAGCGGATTTTTACGGAACTAACCTATTTTGTAAATAATAAAATAAATTGTTTAAACAATTGTTTTTTAATGTTGTTTATAGACGTATGATGCTTATTATCTAATAAAAAGAGTAAACAATGCGTTTTTTTATTAAAAAAATACAAATAAAAAGAGAAAACAATTAATTTAATTTAGCCATTAGTTCCTGAAAAATCCGCTAATATGAGACAAGTGGCGCCAAAAATTGAGTCTAATTTTGGCGCCACTTGTCCCATATTAGCGGATTTTTACGGAACTAACCTATTTTATAAATAATAAAATAAATTAATTACACAATTGTTTTTTAATGTTGTTTATAGATATATGATGCTTATTAACTAATAAAAAGAGTAAACAATCCGTTTTTTTATTAAAAAAATACAAATAAAAAGAGAAAACAATTAATTTAATTTAGCCATTAGTTCCTGAAAAGTCCGTTAATACGAGACAAGTGGCGCCAAAAATTGAGTCTAATTTTGGCGCCACTTGTCTCATATTAGCGGATTTTTGTGGAACTAACCTATTCTAAAAATAATGAAATAAATTGTTTAAACAATTGTTTTTTAATGTTGTTTATAGACGTATGATGCTTATTAACTAATAAAAAGAGTAAACAATGCGTTTTTTTATTAAAAAAATACAAATAAAAAGAGAAAACAATTAATTTAATTTAGCCATTAGTTCCTGAAAAATCCGTTAATACGAGACAAGTGGCGCCAAAAATTGAGTCTAATTTTGGCGCCACTTGTCCCATATTAGCGGATTTTTACGGAACTAACCTATTTTATAAATAATAAAACAAATTAATTAAACAATTGTTTTTTAATGTTGTTTATAGATGTATGATGCTTATTAACTAATAAAAAGAGTAAACAATCCGTTTTTTTATTTAAAAAATTCAAATAAAAAGAGAAAACAATTAATTTAAATTTAATTTAATTCAAACAAAATAGTTTAAATAAAATTATCTTAAAAAAATAATTCACACGAAATAGTTTAAATATAATTATTTTAATGAATTAATTTAAATTCAAACTTCAAACTTTTTTTTAATTTATAAAAAATACAATAAATAAATACAAATCTAAAGAAAGATGGATTCATTTATTAACAAGATCTTTTTTTAATAACAATTACAAAAAAATCATTAAAGTAGATATAAATTCATTTTTTTCAAAAAAAAAAAACATAAAATACAAATTTTTGATAACGAACAATCGTCAAATTTTGTTCGAGTGTAAAAAAAATTTCGAAATGTGTCTTTAATTATACAAGACGGGAAATTATGTAAATAATTCGGCAAGTATTGTATTTTTTTTAATTTCAACAAAATTTGTCAAAAAAAATCTTTACTAAATATTCTTTTATCGGTACAATAGACGTCTCCTAATTAAATTCAATCATTAAATGTATAAGTTATGGAAACATTTCTAGTTCCTATAAAATTGATTTAAAAAATTCATCAAATAACAGAAAAATCAACTTTCTATTCGATTTCAGGTCTCAATTTTTTTTCTGTGTAAAATTATGCAAAAATTTTCTAGTTTCTCCAAAAAGAAGTAAAAAAATAAAAGAAAATAAAGATCTTAACAAAAGTATTTTTTAATCGGTACGATAAAAGGCACCCCAATTTTTAAAAAACGAAAAAAAATATCTCAAAAAAGTTATTTTCTACTCGATTTTAGTGCAAAAAAAATCCCCACTAAATTATTATTATGCAAAAATTGATTTAGTTTCTATTAAAAAAGTGTAAAGAAAATCAACCAAAAGGAGTCGAAAAAAATAAAAAAATTGTCTAGAAATCGGAAAAAATCTAAATTATGATTAATTTAAAAAATTCCCTCCCTCCATTGAATGAATCGATAAATATTATTTTTCGGAAGGAGAGATAAGAGTTTCTGTGATAAATTTATGTCCTTGTTTTAGAGCGTCTTGCATTTCTGAATATTCTGAAAGAATACAAGCTTCGTCAAGAGGAAGCCATCGAAAGTCTTGATGCTCACTGGATAATCGGGCGTCTTTATTTTTATTGACTAGTTCTGCTAGCCAGTATATCACAGTTTTAGGTTTTCCTTTCACTAAATATTCCATTTCGTGTTTGGAATTTGTAAATATTTTCATATCTTCCTGAACAAAGCCCGCTTCTTCTTCTGTTTCCCTGAGAGCCGTTTGAAAATCATTCTCCCCTTTATTGACGTGACCTTTAAATGTTTAAACAGATTACTTACTAAATTAGTGAAATAAATAATTAGATAAATTACTGATAGATTAAATTGAGTCTTAAAATCATTAATTTGAAAAATATAATTACTAATTAATATAATTTATTAATATAATTAATAAATATAATAAATATAATTAATAATTAAATTGTTAATTCTAATTTATATCTCTATCAATTTGCTAAATCGTCTAAGTCTATTTTATTAGCTTTCAATGTCAAACTTGACTTTTTAAAAATAAATAAAATATTGAAATCTTATCGAAATTGAGTGTAAGAACTACTTATTAAATAAAATATTTTTAGAATTGAACAAAGTTAACTATTTTTCTTTTTAGTAGAAAACGTAGAAAGTAAACAGTCGATTTTATTTTCACTAACCTTTTGGAGGAGTCCAATGATTATTGCCATATGACGTCTGCATCAATAAATACTCAATCGGTCCTTTGAATCTTCGGAATATTATAAAACCACAAGCTCGTCTTCCCATATTTACAATATTTTATATATAAAAAACAATCTTTATTTACAAATTACCCTTCACACTATACTCCTTATGACCTGTCAAATTAGTGAATCCTAACCTCAAAATATTTCACGTCTCAGGAACGACGACATCAATTTCAGCGCCCTCGGCAAAAACCAAAGATTTGAACTTATTATTTTATTTAAATGTCAAGAACAAAAGATAAAACCAAAGTTTTAAAAAAATTGTTGGCCCTGAAAAGGGCCGATTGATGTTTCCAAAGGGGTTTTTTTTTGTTTCTCGTTTTCTCAATTTATTTGGAGCTGGTGTACTTTGTGACGGCTTTTGTACCTTCGGAAACGGCGTGTTTCGCAAGTTCACCAGGAAGAAGAAGTCTGACTGCCGTTTGAATTTCCCGAGATGTGATCGTCGATCTCTTATTGTAGTGCGCTAAACGTGAAGATTCAGAGGCAATTCTCTCGAAGATATCATTAACAAAACTGTTCATGATACCCATTGCCTTACTGGAAACTCCAGTGTCGGGATGCACTTGCTTCAAAACTTTGTAAATGTACATTGCGTAGCTTTCCTTCCTCTTCTTACGTCTCACCTTGTCTGATTTGGTAATACTCTTTTGAGCCTTGCCAGACTTCTTCTCTGCTTTTCCACTTGTCTTAGGAGCCATTTTTCAGTTTGAGAAAATTTTGTTTCGGTTAAACACTCTCGCGATGAGACACAGAGAACGAATGATGGCGATAAGTAACGTTCGTGTGCTTTTTAAAGACTTACGGGGAAAGAGAGCGCAGCCAATGAGCGTTGATAAAATCGAAAATTGTATTCTTATTGGAGGGGATACTTACTGGAGAACTCGATATAAATATCGGTTGTAGTTGCGCTCGTGCGATTTATTTCTACTTACTCAACCGGACAGTGTGTTTGATTGCACCTACAAATTTGATTTTCTTCTTCTTCCTCTTCGTTTTTTGGTGTTCATAATGTCTGGACGTGGTAAAGGTGGTAAGGCAAAGGTGAAATCATTGACACGTTCAAATCGTGCTGGACTTCAGTTTCCTGTGGGAAGAATTCATCGTCATTTGCGAAAAGGAAAATATGCTCAGCGAGTTGGAGGCGGTGCGCCCGTCTATTTGGCAGCTGTCATTGAATATTTAGCCGCTGAAGTATTGGAATTGGCGGGAAATGCTGCGAGAGACAACAAAAAATCGAGAATCATTCCGAGACATCTTCAGTTGGCAATAAGAAATGACGAGGAATTGAATAAATTACTCGGCGGTGTCACAATTGCTCAAGGTGGAGTTCTACCGAATATTCAAGCAATTCTTCTTCCAAAGAAAACTGAGAAAAAAGTCTAAAGTGTTCAGAGAAATAAGCACGAACAAAACCCACATAACAATCGGCCCTTTTCAGGGCCAAGAAATTATCGAAACGTTGGTTTTATTTTTGCTCAAAAACAATCTTTAATAATTTTATTTCTAATAACTTTTTGTTAATAAATAATTCGAATATATTTTGATTACAAATTTCTATAAGGAATAAATTTTCGGTAATTTATTAAATAGTTGTTACATTAATTATTCAGCTAATTATATTTAAATATTAAAAATAATTAATTTGAATTAAGTTTTCAAGGAATTGATTTTTTACCCCTAAAAAAAATATTTGGCAATTTATTAAATAGTTGGAAATATTAATTATTTAAATAAATTAGATTTGCTTTGAAAAAAAATATGTTTTGAAGAGAAAATATTCTATTACGTAAAAATATTTTGTGGCCCTGAAAAGGGCCGATTGAAATCGGTTTTTTAAAATTATTTATACATATATATTAACAATAGCAATTAAATCATCTTTTTCACTTTATTATATTCTATATTTACTTAGCGGCAGTTTTAACGGTTTTTTTCGATGTAATCTTTTTTGGTTTAGGAGCTTTTGGCTTTGAGGTTGGGACTTTTGCCGTTTTTTTCGACGGAGTTTTTGCCGCACTTGTCTTTGCCACCGTTTTCTTGGGCACTGCAATTTTCACTTTCGAAGCACTGACCTTTTTGACAGGTGACTTTTTGGCAGCAACAGAAGCAGCAGTCTTCTTCTTCTTCGCTGATGTAGTTTTCGTTGCTTTTATTTTTTTAGCAACTACTTCTTCGTCGACTATTTTCACTTTTACTGGTGGTGTCTTCTTTGGCTTTAATTTTGCCCCAAGCTTGAATGATCCAGAAGCTCCCTTGCCCTTGGTTTGAATTATATCGCCCTGTTCAACTGCACTTTTCAAGTATTTTTTAATAAACGGCGTGAGTCTATCCAAATCAACTACATATGTTCCGACAATGTATTTTTTAATTGCTTGATATGATGAACCACTGCGATCGTTGAGAGTTAAAATTGCGGCTGTCACCATTTCGGATGTTTTTGGATGACTTGGTTTTGATTTCACTATTTTAGTTTTCGACGATGCACTGGATTTTTTTGGAGATGCCTTAGCAGCCCCAACTGGGGTAATTACTTCAGTCATCTTTTATTTTTTTATTTTTCTGTAATTGCTATTAAAATTCTTTAGCAAAATGATGCTCCTTCTTCGAGAGAAATCACATGAATAATAGTTGAATGTCGCTTGGCAACGTATAAACGTTGAGGCGCGGACGATGAAGAAAGTCCTGACTGTATTTTTTCCTATGTTTCTTTCGGAAATTATTTTATTCTAAATTCAAATTTAAATTATTAATTTATAATAATAATAATAATAAGAAAACAAACGTGGGTAAAATTGGAAAAAGTAATTTCTACAAAATTTGTAATTAAGTTATCAAAGTTAATTTTATAAGTCTTATTTAATTTTTTTCCAAAATTACAATTTCATTCAATGACAAAAATCAGTATTATGAATATTTTCTATTTAATTTTATTGATCGTGAATTAAAAAGTGCTTATAATATTATAATGCGATACATTTTTTAGCTGTTCTCGCATATTTTATTTGATATATTCAGGTTCGAATTACTATGAAATATTACAACACAATTTTCTGTATAATTATAGCCAGGAAAGAATTCGCAAACAAAACAAAAATGACCTTGATAACGGTTTCAAGTATTATTTTGTCTTTTATTTCATATATCGTATAAATTTGAAATGTACACAAAATCGTGAAATTAATTCTCGTTAATTTGACACGTGGCGAAATATTTAATTTGATTCCTTAAAATATAATTTATTAAATTATATTATTTCTTACAAACGTTAATAATAATAGTTTAATTTTCATAAATATACAAAAAAAATTATCTTTACAAATCCTTATAAGTATTCAACAAAAAATTAATTTAATAATCAAATATAATTTAATTAATTTTTCTTAAAATCGTTAACAAAAATTTAGTTTAATTTTAATAAATACACAAAATTTAATCTTTACTAATTTTTATATTAAATTAAAAATTTAATTAATAATTAAATATAATTTATTACATTATTCTTAGAAACGTTAATAATTATTTAATTTAATTTTAATAAATTGCCCAAAAAAATATCTTGACGCATTTTTGTATTAAAATTAGAAAAATTCTATAAAATAACTTTAAAAATAAAAATATTTTAAGAAAATAATAAAATTATAAATACTGAAATAATTATTTTTTGTTAATAATTACAGTACAAAAAAAATAATATAATTTTATAATTTGTATATATTAATAATTTCGAGTAAATAAAAAATAATTTGAATCTGGATAGTAGTAAAATATGGAAAATAATTTTAACTAAAAATAGAATTAGCAAACCTGTAAGAATAATTCCATAGAAGACAAATAAAAATTAAATTCACAATCTATTGACTTAAAATAAATGTATTTTCATGTTTGAAAAATATTCTTCGTAAAAACTATTTGTTGGCCCTGAAAAGGGCCGATTGTTCTTTTTTTTTTTTTGGTTTTTTCTTTTTTGAGGAAGGAAAGTAGTATTCAATCTAAGCACGTTCTCCCCGGATACGACGAGCTAATTGAATGTCTTTTGGCATAATTGTGACTCGTTTAGCATGAATAGCACATAAATTGGTATCTTCGAAAAGGCCAACCAAATAGGCTTCACTAGCTTCTTGTAGCGCCATGACAGCTGAACTTTGGAAACGTAAATCTGTCTTGAAATCTTGAGCAATTTCACGAACCAAACGTTGGAATGGTAATTTACGAATTAAAAGTTCGGTACTCTTTTGATACCGACGAATTTCCCTGAGAGCAACAGTTCCGGGCCTATATCTGTGCGGCTTCTTCACTCCTCCCGTAGCCGGTGCACTTTTTCTTGCAGCTTTAGTGGCAAGCTGTTTCCGGGGAGCTTTACCTCCAGTCGATTTACGAGCTGTCTGCTTTGTACGAGCCATTTCAGACGTTTAAAATTTACAAAAAAAAAATTATAAATTCCAAAAAATCAGACTTGTGAAAGAGTCGCACGCTTGCACGCGACTTTTATAGTTCGTTGCGTGAAAATCAAGCGGTGGGGAGTTGAAAGTCGCTGATTGGTCAATTGAACATGGGTGGGGGAAACACTGTCAGCGGGGAGTATAAAAGAAGCGGGAAATTTTGCGAAAAGTGTCATTTCACGTAGTTTTGTGTTATATACCGTGGTTCACCGTTGTAGCCGAGCAAACATGTCTGGTCGCGGTAAAGGAGGAAAAGGCTTGGGAAAAGGAGGAGCAAAACGTCATCGCAAAGTTCTTCGTGATAATATCCAGGGTATCACGAAACCAGCAATTCGTCGTCTTGCTCGTCGTGGCGGAGTCAAACGTATTTCGGGCCTTATTTATGAAGAGACACGCGGTGTATTAAAAGTGTTCTTGGAAAATGTTATCCGCGACGCAGTAACATATACCGAACATGCTAAAAGGAAAACAGTGACGTCCATGGATGTTGTTTATGCTCTTAAACGACAAGGACGCACACTTTACGGATTCGGCGGTTAAATTCCTCCTGACAGCAAAAAAAAAAAAAAAAAACATCAATCGGCCCTTTTCAGGGCCAACAAATATTATGACGTAAGAATTATTTTCAAACAGAACAACAGCAAAATAATTAATTATTTCAATAATTAAAATCAAATATTTAATTACTAATACTTTATTACAACAAATTTGGTACATAAATATACATAGTTAGGGCCTATTATTTCTTGATTAACTATGTGTAATAACAATATATAAATTTTTAAACTTTGTCGCTGGTATTGAATTTAATTCCTAATTCTAATTTATGCGTTTAAAAATTTCGAATTTTGCAAAGAATAAACATCTTTTCCGTTAACCTTTTAGGTCTTTTTCGTCATGTTTTATAATTTTCACTAAAAAATTTTGTCCCAAAATTAATATCAAACACAAATCAAAATATAATATCAAATAAAATTTTAAAAAGTGAAAAAATTAAATTTCTGAAAGCTCGAAAATTCTCAAAAATTAATACTGAATTCTTCACTTACTTTCCACTATATAGTTTTCAATAATATTACTGTACATTAAAAAAAATTGACACTTGAAGACTAAAAATTAAACCTACACTTAGTCGCTAAAATTCTTAATAAATGAAAAAAATATCTTAACTGTAACAAAATTAAATATTAACAAAAGAAAAACAATATTACAATAAAATAAAACTGGATTTTTAAAAAACAGTGAATAATTTTCCTTTAATTATAGAAATTGTAATCAAACTAATTTGCATAGAATAAATATTTCCGTGAATGTAAAAATAATTTAATTTATATTATTTTTTGTTTATAAATAGAATTTTTTTTATAAAATTACAAGAAAAATGAAGAATTGATAAAAAAAACTTGAATTAAAAGATTATTTTTAAATAGAAAAATAGTTATAAATAAAATTCTTTGAATTTTTAATTTTTTTAAATGTAATTAATTTTTGTGATTTTCTGAGACTTTCTACGCAGTGTTAAAAATTTACTTTTTCAAAGTACTCGAGCCTTGATTAAAATAATAATAATCCTTTTTTTTATATCCTCAAAAAAAAGGATGCTTTCCTTTTTTTCTGAAAATTTTTCAACTGTAAAGCTTTTAATTGCGAAATATTTATAATTCTACAAATTTAAACTTTTTCAAAAAGTAAAGAAAAAAGAAAAATTGACAAATTTTACATATACTGATTTTTTTGGAGAAAATCAGTAATTAAATTAGAAATATGTTGAGGTTGTTGTTTTTCTTTTCTTTTAGAAAAACGATTAATATAATCACAGAAATATCACTAAGTCTTGACCTCAATCGATTCCTCTTTAACGTGAGTCTGAAAGGAAGCGATATTTGTTGTTAAAGGAATGTTCTTGCCACTTTGAAGACTCGAGTGACTCGATGAGCGACTATGACTTTGACTTCCGGCACCAACTGGAGTTTGAACCAGTGGCTGCGGTGGCGTTCTCGCTCCTGAACCATTACTCGCATTTGAATTCGGCTGTAGTTGCATGTGATATTTGTAAATATTTTCCGTACTTTCCACGACACCTGTGGAAAAGAAAGAAAACAATAACAAGAAATTTATTTTCCTTCACTTTTCAGTGACAAAATTTTACTACATGTCTTCAAATTAATAAAAGTAATATTTAAATTATTCGAAATCAGAAAAAGAACTTTTTTTAAAATAAACATTCACTCTTTATTATATTTTTCCGCAGAATTAGGATTTTCGAAAAATTTCAAGTTCTTATTTTCATTAAAAATTTTAATACAGAAAAATATTGAAATTTTCAAAAGAATTCAATCATTTAAAAGAAAATTTCAGAAAATTCGTTGCAGGAATTAAATTATTTTTATGAATAATAAAATTCTTTCTGACTTGAGGCAAATTTTACGAACCTAATTCGAGCCCTGAATTTGAGAAAAAGAGAAAGTCTCACCGGCTTGGAGATTTAAACTTCGTCCTCGAACTCCAGCTTCCTTTGCCGGTGGACTCCACCAATTAACGAATGTCCCCACAACAGGAACGTGTCTCAAAATTCCTTCTTGCCACAATTTTTCCGCATTCTCACGTTCCAAGTCCGTTTGCGCGGCTTCAATTCCCCGTTTCACTACTTCCGACATTGTATCGAGAAGTTTCGAGCTCGCCTCCACTTCCTGACCAACTTGAAGTACCAAAGAGAGCAATTCCGCCACGTCTGAAAAGAAATTACAAAATTAAATACTTTTCTCCAAAAAATAATAGAAAAAATAGAATAATATTAATAATAGAATAGAAATAATAGAAGAAAATATCATTTTTCTCCACTTTACCCGTATCTTGTGTAACCATTCCAAATCGAACGCAAGCCAGTCCATCAGCGCCTTCACCGAGCGAGAAAGCGGCATCCGTACTCTTCAGCGTCTCCACCAATTGTGTATTCAATTTATTAAGTTCCTCCTTAGTCTGATCGGTCATGACATTAATCCAAGTGGGTGGCGCGTATCGAACACCACCTAAGCCAGCCCAACCGGTCATCTCCACCAGATGCAGTGAATCATTGTCAGTCACTAATTTTACAAACGTATCCTTATGATGCACCGTGGCGATGAGAATTTCAATCTGTTGATCTAGACAGGCGACAATATTGTCAACGTCCTCAATTGTTGGCGGCCTCTCTGCACTCTCCAGCGGACAAATGCGAATCAACAGTCCATGCTGTTCCATTTCGCAAAGTTCAATTTGCACATTATCAATGTCTCTTTGGAGTATTTGTCCCAGCCAGGAATTCAATTTGTCATAATAGTTTGGAACTCGTTCCATTGACTCGCCATCATAGTCAATGGGGACAAATTGAAAAACAAAGGCACTTGAAACAATTTCAAATAACTGATGATGACTATTTACAGGACTTGGAACTAAATCGTTATGCGGAGTGGTGGTGGTGGTGGCGACGTTGGTTCCGAGCTCTCCACTCGGTGGCTGACTCTGGAAATCGAAAATAAATAAACTTTCGGTTTCTTAAGGCTATTTTCTTATAATTTATTTTATACTTTTAAAGGTAGATCTTAGATTCAAAGTTAACGTACCAATATTCTTATGCAGCTAAATTTCTTAATTTTATTATACAAATCTTCAACGATCAAGAAGCACTGTCTAATTCTGTTTTGAATTCCCTCGCGACCGAGGGCTTGCAATGCGGTCCACAGGGGCAAAGTGGGCAAACGTCTTGACAACGAGTCCAACATTAGACCCGAAACTAGGGACAGAGTTGTGTCTCTAGACGTCGGTCGTCCTCCCCTCGTGTCCGTTAATCTGTACAAAGTCTATTTTTGCCACCAATTAAGGAAGCAACAAATTGAATCTTTTTCCTCGAATTTCCAATTTTTCCCAAATATTTCTCAAAACATTATTTATCAAATTGATTTGACGAAAACAAATTTTGAAACATTTAGTAATATTGAATATTGTTTAAGAAGCAATTGTAACAATTTAACGAACAAATTAATAATTAGAAAGAAATTAATCTAATCTAATCTAATCAATCGTCGAGTAACAAGAAATTAACAATTGGAAAAAATTTAACAAGAAATTAACAATTGAGAAAAATTTAAGAAACAAATTTACAATTAGAAACAATTTAACAACGAAGAAGAAGAAGATAATTACTAAATTAATTGACAAACGGAAATTTTTGAACTTTTAGTTATTAAATAATTTTTAAGAAGCAATTTGACAATTCAACGAACAAATTAACAATTGCAACAGAATTTAACAAGAAATTTACAATTGCAACAAAATTCAACAAGAAATTAAGAATTAAAATGAATTCAACAAGAAATTAAGAATTAAAATAGATTTAACAAGAAATTAACAATTAAAATAATTCAATAAGAAATTAGCAATTGAAAAATTCAACTAGAAATTAACAATTCGAAACAATTTAAAAAATATAAACAAAGAAAAAGAACTTGATAATTATTGAGTTAAAGGATACAACTACTGGTAGGGATGGAATGCCAAGCCAAACACCAAGAGGCAAAGTGATACTGTCGGCAATTTTCGAAGGCTGAAAAGAATCAGAAAAAAAATTAATCTCACTTCATTTTAGCAAAAACGAATTTGATACTCTTACCAAGTCTTTTGTGGAATTACTCAACGCCAAGGCAGCTAGAGAATTTCCCCGCAGATGCAGCCAAACATTGTATTTATCACAAATTTCCCGAAGTCTACTAATATTATCGCAATGACCAGTGAGGACAGAGCCAGCTTCGGCCAGAACTAATAATGGAGTCACTGAATTCGATTGGGCATCCTCTGCCAGACATCTCTCCAGTGCCGAAACATCCATACAGTGCCGAGAACCAAACATTGTATTTTGTGGAATTGGACGTATACAATGAAACGGTAGTGAAAGCTACAAAGAGAAAAAATCGTATCAAGTTTTTTTGTAATTTCAAGATTACCACAAAAATTAATTTTCCCCCTTGCTTATAAAAATCCTCCATCTTCTAAAAATTTTCCAAAAAAGTAAATAATATACAAAAATTAAATAATAAAATTCGTTTCAGAAAATTAATTTTTTCCTCTAATCAGAGACAACCCAGGTTTTCGTAAATTTCCAGAAATTATATTTTAGAAGACAACGAAAAAGAACTTTTCTTATTGAAATTAACGAGAAAAATTAAAAAAAGAAGAAAAAGAAAAATTCTTTTGCCAAATTTCTTTTCAAATTCCCTGACTTTTCCAGATTTTTGCAGATTAAAAAACGGAATTTTTCCATGTTTTTAAAACTACGTTTATTATTAATAAGAAATTCAATTATTTTCAGAAAAATTGTAATAAAATTCTTATCAGAATTTCAATAGTTTTTAAATATACAAAATTTTTTATCAAATTTTTCGAAAAATGCAATTACTTAAAAAAATTATATTAAAATGTTTTAGAAGAATTCAATTATTATTTACAAATTTGTTGATTCTTGATGAAAATTCAGTTTTACAAAAAGTTCAATTATTGAATAAAATGTTCATTTTTAAAGTGAAATAAAATGAATTCTCGTAGAATTTTCAAATAAATAAATATTTTTGAATATGATATTCAATTACAATGGAAAATTTATACTGAAATTTATTTCTAAATCAATATTTATTAGAAAATTCTACAAGAAATCAATTATTTGACTATAAAAATAAATAATTTATTAAATAATTGAATGTTTTTTAACATTAAATATTTATAATAGTTTTATAACAAATTTTACCAGAATTTAATTATTATGTTTATTATTATTATTATTTATTGTCAAGAGACAAATTAAAATAAAATTTAACAATATTTTCATTCTTCGATAAAATCGATGAAAATTTAAAAAATTTAAAATAATTGAAATTCTGCCAAGAATATTATTAATATATGTGAGGAAATAATTGAATTTCGGAGAAAAATGTTATTATTTATAAAGAAAATTTAAAGTTTAACAAGAATTTTGGTAAATTTTCAAACATAATTGGATTTTTGCGAAAAATTATATTACACGTTTGAAAATAATCGAATTCTTCAGACTAATTTTTTTAAAATTTCGGTTAGAATAATTGAATTGTTTCGTGAAATTTTATTCAAATAGCAAACATTGAAAATAATTGAATTGAAAAAAATTTTTGAAATCAATTATCAATTAAATTTTTACGAAGAGTTTTATTAAAATTATTTTGAAAAAAATTGAATTGTCACAAAAGATTGAAATTAATTTCATTGAAATTTTTAAAAATAATTTAATTATTTGAAGAATAAATAATAAAAGATAAAAAAAATAATTGAATTTCTGAGAAGAAAATCTATTATTTAATTTAATTTTTTTAATTCGACAACCAATTATTTTAATTTTTAATTTATTATTATTTTTCAATAATATAATTTTTACTTTTTCTAAAAATAACTGAATTTCTCCAATAATATCGATTTGCTTCAAAATTCAATTTTGTTTTAGTGTTTTAACTAATATTCATCTCTAAATCAGTTATTTTTAAATAATCAATTCAATATTTATTTAAAAATTTGAATAATTTTAGAAGAATTTTAGTTATTAAGTCTTTTTTAAAAATCCATGTTTTTAAATTTTTAAATGAAATTCTTTAAAATTGAAGTTTTACAAAATTTTAAATAAAAATATTTTCAAGTTCATCTACTTATAAGACTTGTAATTGCAACTCTTTTAAACTTGAATTAATTTTGAAATATTTAAGTAAAATTAGATTCAAAAAATAAATTTCCCAGGATTTCGATCAAAATTCTCTGACTTTTCCAGGTTTTTTCCAATTTTTATAGAATTCCCTGACATTTCCAGATTTACCAGGTTTTCAGGTTGCGTAGAAAGTAAAACAAAAAAAAATTCAACTCATCTATTTCTCACCTGTCGACATAAATGTTGAGCAACACCGAGAGGTGCAGAGACACAACTGTAAATTAAAGGCGGCGACGATGCAAATGTCGAGAATCCATCCTCCATATAACGGGGATATTTTTTGTGTAGAGCGAGTTTTGTCACACGCACCAGACCCTCGAGATGATCATCGTGAAACGATGAGGCACAATCGACGAAACGAAAAATATGACTCAACCATCGAGTCGTGTCGGCAGCCAATCTTCCCGCCAATCTTTGAGCATGATTTCTTGGCAACGCAACTGCATAAGCAGATATTGAATGCGAAATTAGCGTTAATTTTCCCGCGTCAGTCAGTGTTGGCAAATTTGCCACTTGACTTGTCGTCGTCTCAGTTTTTCCATCGTCAATTATATGCGGAACGTCCTCGTGTATCACTAAATCCTGTTTCAAAAGAAAACATCAGTCAACAATTTTCTACCCTTTTCTCCGTTTCGAACAATTTCGTTAATTTTTACTTTTCTTTTCTGCAATTTTCTGTTTCGAACAATTTGGTTATGTTTTACTATTATTCTTTCCGCAATTTTCTGTTTTTCAACTTTGTTGCTTCGAACCCTTCGAACTTGAATTCGAAAATAGAAATTCCTAACCTCAAAAATGTCAATAAGGAAAACTAACGATTAACGAAAATAGAAATAAGTTAAAATGAAATTTTCAATTTTCAAATTGCAAACAATTAACAGTATTTTAATTTAAATGAATCAAAAATAACCACGTGATAAACAATGAATTTGTTTTTTCCCTCGAACCCAAAAGAAAGAACCAATTGCAATGCAATGTTTATAGTTGACGAACCAATCAAAATAGAAAAATGGCATTTTCCCTTTTAATAATAATATTTACCTGAATTAATCCAAGAATTTCTTCCGGACTTTTAGGATGTGTCAAAAATCCCGATGGATTATTCCAACTTAATCCAGCTGTTTCGGTGCCCTTCTCGACAGCTTCCTCGAGGCGCGATATAACTTGTGATGCTTGAAATTCGAGAGCACCCACATCGTTATTCGTCTCTCCGGCATTGACCTGTCAAAAAAATTTTCATTTTCCATTTCTTACAAATTTTCAAAGGACTTATAACGATTTTTCTCCTTTCAACAAAATAAATACACAATTCACACGAGTTTTACACTTGTCAATGGGGAAATTTGCTCAACAAACCTCAATAATATTCGGTACTATATTTTCCATCGTTGTTTTTTCGTTTTCAACCTCTTCAGCCATCGTGGCAAATGGCAATATTCAGTAGTGGCACAATGGAAGTATTCTTGGGGATTTTTTTGAATTTCGATTATTTCGAATAGTTTTCACTTTAAAGTAAAAAATGAAAAGAAAAATGGTAAAAACTGATTGAAAGGGAAATTTTTTTATTTTCAAAATTAAAATTAATTTTGTTTTCTTAAAGTTTGAATAGGGAAAAATTCGAGGGGTACCAGGACTTTTTTGTACGCTCCTTATTTTATCGATAATGCGACAATTATCAAGTGTATTTGCAAAAAAAAATAGAGAATTTACAGTCGCATGTAAAAATTAATTGATTACCGGAAGTCACTTGCATAATTTTTATCTTTTCGGTGTTTCTGTAGGAAAATTATTATTCATTGTTATAGAGTGTATAGAAAAATTTTTAATATTTGTTTCTAGTTTTATTGTACAATTTTTTTTTGTTTCCTTACTAAACACAAGTAGAATAAAATTCGATTTAACAAAACTACTTATAAAATTTCCGTCACACCACCGGCTTTGGCTATTGCTTCTTTCAATTGTTCGGCTTCTTCTTTTGAAATATCACTTTTTACCACAACTGGAACACTTTCAACGAACTTCTTCGCCTGGAATTTATTAAACTCGGTATTAATAAGCAAATACAGATTAATTGCAAATAATTTCGCAATTGCAATGTCTGTCAAAACAAAAACCAATTATTTCGTTTATTATCGACAAAATATTTTTTTTCCCTACCTGAACGAGATTCGTTCCAGGGAGAAGATTCTTAATTTCCTTGATAAGTGCAACTTTTTTACTGTCCTCAAAACTAGTTAGTTTAATAGTAAATGCAGTTTGTACGGATTTTGGAGCTTCCGCTTCATCATCATCTTTCTAAAAGAACCAATCGCGGGAAGAAAATAGATATTAAAATACAATGATTATTTTTAGTAAACAAAAATAATAATTACTACTCAGTTCTACCTGTGCTGTCATTTGAAAACCCCCCATTGGCATAACTGGTGCATCGGGAAGATTTAATCGTTTTTTCAAGACGTCACTCAATTCTGCGACTTCGATTAAATTTAACGCGGAAATATCGTTTGCAATTTTGTCGATTTTAGCACTAACTGGCTTGTCAACTCCTTCGGGTACTGGAATTGTCATTTTTTCCGCGACAGCAGCAGAAGCCTCTGCTTGGCAAAGCGCAATGCTAGCGGAAGGAAAAACGAATTTTTAATTTATAAACAAGTTGATAATTAACAACCAAACAGTCTAAATAGTCCAAACATTTAATTCAAACACAAAAAAACAATGTTTCAAATTTTTCAGCAAACGCAGAAGAATAATAAAATTAATCGAATTCTGAATTAAAGGCCTTGAATTCAGAATTAAAAAGTTCTAATATTCATTATTTGTAAACATTAAAAATTGTCTTATTTATAAATACTTTAATTAAGAATTAGTTTTTATTTTTAATAAGAAATATTCTTGATAGTAAAAAATATGATTTGAGGTTATGTTTCTCTTGATAAAAAGTGACGTAAATTAAGGTGGCAACAATTAAGACAACTTTGTGCTTACCATTTGTGAAATTGTCGCAATTGATGCACATTTTTTTGTAATACTACACGAATGGAATTCATTTTTTATTGTTTAAAATTTGCAATTTATAAATAACAAAGCCAACCACACCGCTTATTTGTTTCGGAAAGGTGGCCGAAGATGGCGCTTATCTTGAAGCCAGTGCGCACGCGCGTCCGCCTGGCGGGAAAATTTGAATCCAACAATAAAACATCCTAATTATTCAAAAACATATATTCATATCTCATGTTGAGTAAAACATTATTATAATAATAAATTTAATAATAAATTATAATTCAATTTACAATAAGAATTTATGATTTTATTACTTCTTTTTAAAACTTTGCGTTTTGAAAATTCGAACTTTCTAGGTTATTTAAACATTCGGGGAATTAAACTTTCGAGACAAATTAAAATTATTGGCAGTCACCCAAAGAATAATCAACAAATATTTAACGAAATGAAAATATTATTTTATTAATAAATTTAAATAATTACACATACTATATGATTTCGATTCGATATTTTAATTCATTATGTAACCATAACAATTATCAAATAAAAATAACAATATACAGGAAAATGTACACTTTTTCATCTCTATACAAATTTTCACGTACAATTATTCTTTTTTTCATTACATATTTCTTTCTTTCTTTCTTTTTTTCTTTTTTTCATATATATATAATATATAGGTATTGCACGCTGGATCTATAAGTTTTATTTACTTTGTTTTTTTTTTCTTAAACTGTTCCGACAGAAGACGATTGACACGACAATTCGATTTAAAATTAAACAAACAGGACATCGTTTTATTTTTTTTTTGCGTTTTGTGAAAATTCTTCACAACAAAATACTGTTCTGGTTACACACACACTTGCCGTTAAAAAGCTCAGGGACGAATGTTGCTGCGCACAATTTTGCAAAAAGCCTGAATTGACGACTATAAATTTTTTGTTTATTAATACAGTCGAACCTCGTTAAAATGGGAAACGATAGAAAAACACAATTTTTGGTAATGTTTAATGTTCACTATTGGTAATATTTTTTTGTGGTTTAAAATTAAATTAGGAATAAATCATGCTCGCTTAACGAGGTTTGACTGTGTTGACCATTTCTAGTAGAAGATTTGTCAGTCTTCGTAAGATTTATTTATTTTACATTTTTATTGAATTAAAAAGAGAATCTGAAATTTTATTATGTACAATAAAACTATTGTACTGCAGTCGTACCTTGAAGTGTGATTAAAAAGATTCTACACTATCTCCCTTAAAATGGGGTTCGACTGTAAAAATGAACTCTTGTGGCAGAAAATTCGATTTTGGCCCACTATAATTATAAATATCTTATATGCAAAATTAAGAATACAGTTACAGTCAAACCTGGTTAAGTGTAAATTATTATTTTCCATTGTTTAACATTTTCCTTTTTATTGGAAAATAAAAATTTACATTCAAAATATTTCTTTAAGCGAAATTTCAAGAAAGGTTCGCTTAACAAGGTTCGACTGTAAGAATAAATGACTCTTGGACGGGTCATTTTTCGAAATCTTTTTTTCCTCTTTTGCTTACATTTTTTGTTTTTTACTGTCCGTCATGTTTTCTCTTTAGTTTTGTCGGAAAAAACAAGAAACTTAGTTTTTAAAAAGGCGCAAACATACCATAAATCTTATCTACAAAAATCTTAAGCAAAATTTACGTTCACTAATTAATAAGGCAATTTCGATGTCTGACAGTTTTTCATTGAAAAGATTTTTCTATTCTCCATGACGGATCGGCTGCTAGGACTAGTTTCAAAAAACAATGTTTTAATTTATCATCATTATTAGATATTGGTGTTATTTACAAATTACAAGTAAACTTCTGTCAAAAGAAACGGTGATTTCGATTATTAATTATAGAACTCGACAATTATCGAGCACTAAGTCTTTTACATATAATCTATATATATATAATATAATATTTCTTTTATACGAAATCGAAAATCTTGAAACAGATTTGCGCTTATTGTCAAAAAAATAGAGTCGCTATTCATACACTTAATACACGTAAAATTAAAAAAAATATATATGTATACGATTATCAAATGTACAAATAGTTTTAAAAAATCATTAATGAACGTTACTATTAAAAAAAGGGCCTGTTTTCAATTATTTTAACTCGTAAAATAATTTCCCTCCTTCTTTTTTTTTTGATTTTATTTTCTAGAATACTACAAATTCAGTGATAGTTGTTTAAAATATTTAAACCACTGAGATATTAGACCCTTTTTTCCAAACAATCGAGAAACGAAATTAATTAATTTTTTTTTAATATAAATATTACAAAGGAAGACACACACACACGTAGATAGATACAAAAAAAATGTCTATTAACGCGATAATTGACCAGAAACGATGGAAGCGACTCTATTTTTTCAAAAAAAAAAATAGATATGAGAAATTTAAAAACAAAAATAGGAACAGCTTTGAATAATATACATGTGAAAGTAGGCGACATTTGATGTGTTTTCTGGTTTATAGACATATAAACCAAATCAATACTTACAGAAAAAAAAAATTTCTAAACTAGTGTCATGCTTTGACCAATCGGGTCATACTTACAAAAACTGTACGGCGAAGTACAGTTGAACCGATTATTATTCTTTTTAAATATATCTATAGATTAACAAATTTAACTAGCCTTATCTACAAGTTTTGTTCAAATAAATACAAGAATAATAAAATCTACACGCGTTTTTTTTTTAAATTTCTTTTTCTTCGTCTTTTTTTCATACGGGCTCTATTTTTTTCTTTTGGCTCAGTTCTTTTTTTCGGAAATTGACTAAATATTAAAAAGAAAAACAAGAAACTATTGGAGAATTGATGGCCAAAATCAATTTTTAAAGATATTTGTGTTTCACTAATTTCTAATTTTATATTTAGATCTTTAAATTCAATACTAGAATATAATCATCATTATTACTGAATTCTAGTTTCTCAAGTAACTTTCACTTTTGAAATGGGAATAATAGAAATTATTCTTCGATTCGATTTATTCACTAATCGGATTAGTCATTTTCCTTTTCTTTTCTTTTCTTTTTTTTTGTTTTCTTTACGATTACGTGAGGCACGAATGTAAATACTAGACTGGTAAAAAGTTCATAAGGAAAATTTTTTCTTTTTCCTTCCAAATGTTGATTCACACAATGAGTACTGTATCATGTTTGTGAAACAAAAACTCCCATCAAATATCGTGGTTGTTCATCAACAATATTGATTTCCTCCCATCGAAATTCAAGCTCCTCTTCTTTGTTTTTTGTTTTCTTGACTACTTTTGGTCAAAGCCTCGAAAAGGATTACGTTGAACCCAAAAGGGGGAACGAGAACAGTCTTTGAATTCATCAAAACCGAAATTTAATTCGATTTTTGTTAACTGTGATCTTTAACTCTTTGAACTCTGAGTCTTTTGGGCCTTCTTCTTTCTCGCGGCCAACATATCGTAGAATGGATTGTGAGATATGCTTTGCCTGGAAAATAAAATGTTTCGTTACTTACTTTTTTTGGAACAGAATTTAATCAAATTAGTAAAATTAGTAAAAAGTAACTTTTAGGTGCGGGAAAAATTTTTTTTTGGTTCAATTTTAAAAAAGAAATCTTACCGAACACATTTGATCCACTCTTCTTTTTCCTCGTCGGTCGCAGCGGACATTCTGTAAACGGTATGTTTCCCTGAAAAGAAAAAAAATATTTTAAAGCCATGACAAGAATGAATACTTTAAGAAAATTCACAATCAAGAAAAGAAAAAATTACATAAACACAAGGCAAGTAAAAAAAAACTTTCTAGAACAATCGTTAGAGAAACAATTAACATCCTTTCAATGCAAATCTGTCACCTTTTCCATCGTCGGAGAAAAGAAAAAAAAAAATTTTCCCTCCGCTCGCGCGAAGAATATTCAATGCTCGCGCGCGATTAGCATCAGATTGTTGAAAACAGTTGGAGTGTGATGTGAATGCATTGGAATGATCTCATTGTTATTATTATCGTAATTATCGTTACCCAGTTATGTGTTTATTATAACAACGTACCTTCAACGACCTTTCCTTCGCTGTCTGTCTTGCACGCCTTGATGAACTCGGAGCCAGCGGCGTAGAGTTCAAAGCAATGAGGCTTGTGTCGATCCTGTACTTCTCTGACCTGAATGTTCTCCAGCGGAATAATACCACGTGGTTCTTTGTCGGTCGTGTACTCGAAATAGTAAAGACAATTGTCGTTGAGAATGAACCAACGTCGTTTCCAACTCTTGTAACGTCCGCCTGAAACAATTAAACGTTTTTCTTTAGAAAGAACAAGAAAAAAAAACGAAGAGGAAAGAAGCAGAAGAACGAAAAAAGACAATTCATGTAACGAGAAACAGCAAAAAGAAAAATAAAAAACACAAGAAAAAGAAAGAAAGATAAAACGTATTTACCTGCTGTCTCCGTTTATAGGGCAGCAGAAGGGGGCAAAAGTGACAAAAATTTCGTTTTTTAATTTCTTCTTTTCAGTTTACGAAAAAAAAAATAATTAGTAAACATTGCTTTTTGACAAATGAAGTTATGATAATGACGCACTCACACCGTTTGTCACACTCGCTCTCTGTTTTTTCCAAGTTTATCAAAATTGACACAAAAAACGAATACAAAAAGTTGCCTCGCAACACTTTTTTTAAAATCTTTTTGTCTCAATTTTGATGGGGAAATTGTTCTCTAAATACAGTGACGTAACAAGTCTCTAAAAAATCGAAATAATTTCTTTAAATTTTAATTTAATTCAATTCAATTTGAGATTTCATTTTGATTTAATTTAGTTTAATTCATTTTAATTTAATTTAGTTTAATTACTTGTTTTATTTGAATTTTTTAGAGAATATTTTTAGATTACTTTTCCAAAACTCATATAGTTTTACATAATATTGTCTGCCGCGAGACACAATGAGTGAAAGGAGTATACATTTAAATTTGCAACTCTCCTAGTCCTCAATGTTCGAAAGATTGCAGAGATTTTTTTTTTCCTCTTCTAATTAATAATTATTAAATACAGATATTATATTGTTAAAATGGAACAATTACGCCACTGTTTTTCCCAGAGTTTTCGTCCTTCCTCTACCGCAAATAACGTTCTCGTCTTGTAATGAACTGACGTGCAAAGTGAAAGACGAAAGCAATAAGCGTATTCGCAAGATGGATAATGACGAAATTACCTTGTTTCCAGAGCCAGCCCTCCTTGTCCGGATTGAAAAACGTGTGCATCAGATCGTTACCGTCGTCCTCCGGTATTTTGAAAGGTTCCGTTTTTATGCTCTCGTATAAACTCTATATTCAACAAAAAAAAAAAGGAAAATTATACGTTTTAATCAAAAGTGTCTATAAATAAATTAATTAAATGGAAATAATACTGCTAAATAATGAAGTAACTAAATTAGTAACTAAATAACTAAATAAAGAACTAAATAAGTAACTAAATAACAAAATAACTAAATAATGAATTAAATAAAGAACTAAATAAGTAACTAAATAACAAAATAATTAAATAAATAACTAAATAAGTAAACAGCTAAGAAAATAAATAAGCAAATAATAAAAATATTTTTAATTGTTTCGTGAAAAATTCTGGGAAAATTTAAAATATTTTTAAAATTTACCAACGCTTAAAAAAAATGGTGTCAAATGCTTTGAATTTTTCACTAACATTTGCCAATTTTCCCTCCCCCCCATAATTACCATATTATTAAAATGTAAATTTTTTAATGAGACTATAAATTTAAATTCTATGCACTGCAGTGCTTACATAAATCTGTCATTAAAACCAGTGACAGAGAGAAAGAGTGACGAAAATTATCTCTTTTAACACCCTACTTTAGATTAATCAGACCTATAAAAAGCTTCGAGAAAATTTACAATGCATCTATTCACTAAAATAATAATTATTCCATAAAATAACGAAAATAGAATGAAAATTATCTCACAAAATTAAACAAATAAATTTTTAAGAAAACAATTTTACTTTAATTATTCATTTTTCTGAAAAATTAATTTTTAGATTGAAATTTTCAGTTGTTTTTGGTTTTGTGGTTTCTTTTTGGATAATTTTTTTTTCTAAAATGCTTTAAATTTAGAATAATTAAATTTTGAAGAAATTCCCCTTAATAAATTAGTTGAAAATAATTTATATCGTTGACAATCTTTAAATAATTTAAATTTTAATTGAAAATTTGGAAAATAATTTTAATTTTAATTGAAACTTTGGAAAATAATTTTTATTTTAATTGAAAATTTGGAAAATAGTTTAAATCGTTGAAAATTTGGAAAATAATTTTAATTTTAATTGAAACTTTGGAAAATAATTTTAATTTTAAATGAAACTTTGGAAAATAATTTTAATTTTAATTGAAAATTTGGAAAATAATTTTAGTTTTAATTGAAAATTTGTAAAACAATTAAAATGCTAGTTCCTAACCGGAAATTCCATTCTATTCACAACAAAAAACTGATTAAATAAATTGATGTTTTATTCTACAAAGTAACATTGAAATAAAAAATTAAAATTCACGTTTTTCTTCATCATTTTTTGCCCCAACTTTAAAATTACACTCATCTCGTTCACTTTTATTAACTTTAAATTACTTAACAAGAAACTAAAAATTATGTAAGTCATCATTTATTTCTTCGAGAGCGACTGTCATTGAAATAGTGAATTAAGGCGAAAATCTCCTTTAAATAATTCATGAAATGGTTTTTTTTTCTCTCTGACAAATAATTAACAATAATTCTCTGAAAAAAAACCACTAGAGAAGATGAATTTATTTGAAAATTTTCAAAACAATGTTCTCTCTATTCTATCGACATAATAATAATCGTGCGCAAAAGAAAATAAAATATATTGTCTGCTGTTATTACAAAACTGAACAAGTTCTTGTGATAAAATGATTTATTTCAATCATAATCACCAGATCACGAACCTTATTGTCCCCTCTTCTTGCATTTCATAATTATTTTAACACGTCATTCTTGTTTCTTTTATAGCAATATAGTTGTACAACGTCGTTGAGCTTTTATACTTCATATTTAAACGTTTGTAAATCACGTGCTCAAGATTTGCAAAATCAATAATTTATAACATACATTTGTGTATTGCATTTTGACTCTCTTATTTTCGATTCAATAAAATCTTTCTTTTCGATTCTAATCGAAAAGTACTTTCTTTATTGTTTGGAAAAATTAAAGAGATTTTTTATTTTCATTAATTTTCATTGTTTCTAAAAATAGTTTTCAAAACGTCATTTCATTATATGTACTTGAAGAATGAAAATGACTTAATTATTTTTTTGTTTGTCTCTTACGTATCACACGTGTATAGAAAATAAGGAACTGATTTTTAATTTGCAATTTGTGACTCACTCGGGTCACAAGGATTAGAATGAGAGACAAAAGAAAATAAATAGAGTCGATCTTTAGACAGAAAAATTCTGAAATTTCAACTTATTTCGTTGTGGAAAAAAAAAATATTGACACAAAATCTAACGAGATGTGTAAAAAAAATATTTACAATTCAAATGCTAAAATTTTCTAGAGCCTAACAAAGATAATGAGTCATTGTTGAAAAACTTTAAGAGGCACACAATATATTATTTTTCGTATTCTAATTTATACATTTTGTTTCTGATTTACTGTTACGCAAAAATAAAATTCCTAATAGTTCCATTTCGTAAAATTTATTGTATTTAAATTTCAAAATTTAACAAAAAATGCAAAAAGAGAAGAGACATTTGCCGCATTGAGTAATGGATAATAAAAAAAAAAGTGTCGTCTAGTGCAAAACAACAAGGAAGTGTGAATGAAAACGACCAACATAAAAATGTAGAAAAATAAATATTGGAAAAGTGCCAAATACTTTTTTAAATATAGCAGCATATGAAAATTCTGACAAATTTTACAAGCTTCAATATTAAACATATTTAAAAGGTCGTATCTCAAATTTAAAATAAAGTATAGTTTTTCTGAATACCGAAAATAATTCTTTTTCGAACTTAAATACTTTTTGGAATTTGTTCGTAAAACCGAAAAGTTTAGATAAAAGGAAAAGAATCTCACCACAAGAAGTTCCCGTGGCAGATCACCACCATTATTAATCCCTCGATTCATCGAAATAAATTGCTCGACACTTGGCTTGTCTTTGACACTTGGATTATGTAACGAGGTATTTAGCATAATTATTGCAAAACTGAGAACATAGCACGTGTCGGTGTTGGTGAAAATATTTGTATTTAACTGACAGTAACGTTGTGCGAAGCACTCCATCATTCTGTCGATTTTTTGCGCCTCGCCCGGCAATCGGAATGACCATAAAAATTGTCTCAACGCTTGAACCAATATTAAATCCGTGAAATCGTGAAGTTCAACGAAAGCTCTCAATACACGTTCATTGAAGTCGTGCCTCTCGCCAAGATAATCGCCAATTGCCGTTTTATTGAGACCCTCGCCCTTATAGAGGAATTGTGCAACATCCTCGGGTGTTGCTGTCAATAGATTATGCTCAATCAGGTACTCGATTCCCTTCTTCGGATCCATATTGAATTTTTTACGTCCGATTGACATTTGCTTTGCTTTATTCGATGGCTTCGACTCGTCCGTCGCCAGTCCACCTCCTTCCATCGCCTCCATCTCGGCCACAACTTCGCCCAACTCATCTTTCAGTTGCTGAAAAACAAAAAAAAACAAATAAGTCGTCTGATATATGAGAGATTTTCAGGCAAAAAAGAATTTTTTTTTCAAAAGGAAATTATTTTTTTTTCAATTCAAGACTCGTATTCATTACTTATTTCTCTTTCTCCAATAATTCTTTATTATTATTTACACTACTGAGGTATTTTATTTCCTTTTTCTATTATTTTTTTTTGCTTCGTATTCAATTTCGCACGTTGTTTACAGTAATGCGTGAATTATATTGATTTACGCAATTAGAAAATCGAGAAAATGGGAAAGGTGTGAATGTAATTAGTTTTATAACCGCTGGAATCGAATTTGTTTTTGTTAAATCGATTAGTGCCGTGAGAATTTAAACAGATCTGTTTCCATTCGTGATCAGTGCAATTAATTTGGTCTTATTAGGAGATTGAGGAAGTTTTCGTGTATATCACTTTAATTAAAGTAAAATGGAACTCTAATTAAAGTTTAGATTATTTCCGCATTTGAGTAATCCACTCACGACGAAATTAAAAGCACAAAACGGCGCCTAATTTCTAAAGAACTTTTATTTACACATTTATAATGAATGTTAATTATATATTAATAAAATTCTAACAGAATTCAATTATTTCAATACAAAAATAATTCAATTCCCATAGAGAATTTTTATGAACAAATTTTTAAATAATGAATTGAGAATAATTTTAATTTTCTAGATAGAAAAATTAATTTTCTAAGAATTTTTTTATCTGTGTTTAGAAATAATTTACTATCAGATCTGGTAAATTATTTTTTTTTATGAGAATTTGGATATTAATATCTATATTTTATTTATTTACACTATGTATTATTATTATTTTGTTAGAAAAAGAGAAGCGGAATTTCTATGGATTCTATCTTTTCTTTTTCTTGTCTTTCGCGCGAGATGTCTTATACACAGGTGATGGAAAATAAAAGAAGCTCCATAATCACGTTCTTCAAGGGCTTCGCGTCTCAGTCGGTTTTATCTTCAAATACATTCATACCATGATAATAAGATTTTATGAAACATTTTATTTATACTTTATGCCTCACCTGAATGTAGCTCAATCAATATTTTTTTTTATCTTTATTTCAATATAATGTCTACGTTTCTATTTATATAGTTGTGTTTGCAGTTTTTCGAAATAAATGCAATTTTTTTTGTTCATCAATATTATAATAAATACGTGGAATTTAGAAGCTTGATTTAATTAAACGAAACGTTATTAAATTCAATTAGAAAACAGGAGGGAGCTTCTCTCTCTCGAAAATAGTATACAAATTGCTTTCTCAAAAATACTTTTTTCACTTTTTTCTCCACTGAAGGAGTGTTGAAAAAAACGAAAAGTCGCGATTGTCATTGATGGGGGAACTATAAATATTCTCCAAACACGTTTTGTAATAACACGTGTTGTGCGAGTCCCGAAGACTTCCGGGGGATCAAAGAATCTCTTCATGTCGATGTCCCATGTTATAACTATATCCGGACGAAAATAAACTATAAACTTCCTCTCAAGAAAAAAAAATTACCCAAAAGGCGTAATTGACAATTGATCTTTTTTTCCTTCAGGTTCAATTTTTTATTGCTCCAAATTACTCGAACTGGGTTCGTAAATTTGCTTGAAGTTCGTAAAAGTCAGTTTTTTTTAAAAAAAAGGTCCGTGAAGTTGGTAATTTTATTGAGAGAAGACGAAAAGTTTGTAAATTGTACGAGTTAATTTGGAAAATTTTAAAAAGAAATTACAAAGATTGCAGAAATTTAATTAATTAACAATTTTTCGAATTTAATTATTCAAGAGAAATTTAATAAAATTCTGCGTAGACATTTAATTATTTACAAAAAATAAAAAAAAATTCACACGAATTCCACAATTAACAAATATTTTTTTTACAAATTTCTTCACAATTATTCAATTAATTTCATAAATAATAAAATTTTAACAGAGATTGAATTATTTTCGTAAATAATAAAATTCTTAATAATCTAAATTATTTTCAATACAATTTTAATCAAATTTCTCAAAAAAAATACTTGGAATTTTGAAAAATTGAATTAATAGCAAATAATTCTAAAATAACAAAATTCTACTATTTCAATAAAATTTCCAAAATAATTCAATTATTAAAATAAAATAATAATAAAATTCTACGTGACAATTAAATTATTTTGATAAAATATTACAAATTTCACAGAAGTTTAATTATTTATGAATTTTTTAAAAATTTCTTCGCAATAATTCAATTATTATTTATAAATAATAAAATTTTTACAGATATTGAATTATTTTCGTAAATAATAAAATTCTTAACAATTAAAATTATTTATAATACAATTTTAATCGAATTTCTCGAAAAAAGTTATTATTCTTCCAAATTGTATTAAAAATCGTAAAAAGAATTCAAGAATTTAAAAATTTTGTCGTAAAAATTCTTTACTAGAATTGAAGTTCGAAAAATGTTTAATTATTTAATAAATTATTTTTGTGTTTAAATAATTGAATTCTCCTAGAATTTTTTAATAAAAATTAATTAAAAATTTTTAATAAATTTCTCAATAATTCAATTATTTTCATAAATAATAAAATTTCTATGCAGATTAAATTATTTTCGTAAATAATACAATTTCTATGCAAATTAAATTATTTTCGTAAATAATAAAATTTTTACGTAAACTAAATTATTTTCGTAAATAATAAAATTTTTACGCAAATTAAATTATTTTCGTAAATAATAAAATTTTTATGTAACTTAAATTACTTTCGTAAATAATAAAATTTTTAAGGTGAATTCAATATTATTTTAGTAAATAGTAAAATTCATTGCAGAATTTAAATTATTTTAAAAACAATTTTAATCCTTTTCCTCGAAGAATGATAAAATTCTTAATGAAAATAAGAATTCCACTTTCCCTGAAGTCTCCGATTTCCCTGACCTGTGGCAACCCTGAAAATCGATTGAAACAATTATAATAAAAGTGAAAAAGCAAAAAAGGGGGAAAAAACGTTAAACGATCGCTATAAAACTTCAAGTCGAGTGTAACATATCTAATTATAATAATTATTGTCACGTTGAAACGTGACCCTGTAGATATACACTAGTAGATAAATAAATAAAAAAAAATACTCTAAGGTCTCTACTATTTTCAGTTAGGGACAATATTCTCGAAACATGCAGACTGCAATTTGCGTTATCGATCGGCGAACCCTTTTTGCAAACCATGACCATCAGGAACGAAAGAGAGAGAGAGAGAGAGAGGTTTTGCACGCAAACATAACATATTTATAATCAAGAGAGATAGTTCGTAGATTTGTGGAATGCAGATATCCATCGCCGTAACTATATAGAGAGTTGGGAAAAAAAAGAGAGCGAGAGAGGGAGGAAGGATAATTTTATGAATATAACACGACGATTGTGTACCAAGAAATAAATATGTGAGCGAGGGTTGAAGAAAAACTCCGAAGGAAACGCACCCTCAAGCCTCATACTCTATAATTATTATTTAACGCAGAAAATGAGGGAGTTGAGGGCTTTATTCTCCAGAGGGGAAACTTTGAAAATTGCCAATACAATGGTTCAAATAATTTTCAAGCGAAATGAAAACATGATCAATAAATATATTATACGAGAAAAAATTAGTTAAAAGAACAATTTTTTCCAAATTAACATTTTACAATATTAAATGTATTAATATTAAATATATAAATATTAAATAAATTAACATTAAATATATTAATATTAAATAAATTAACATTAAATATATTAATATATTGATAATAATTATTACGATAACAATATTATTACGATTATTACAATAATGTGTGTAACTTAGTAAACAATAACAAATTCCCAGCTTTTTGCGACTAAAAGATATTAAAAAATTATGTTACTTCTAAAAATAGTATCGCCAGTGGAGAATAAAGAGAAATTGATTACAAGTGAGAGAAAATAAAATGAATTAAAAGGATATAAATTTTATCATTTTATGAAAGTTGTGCGCCTAGGTGTACGAACCAATTAGATTTAATAGTAATTTCCCAACAGTCATCGTCGATTAATAGGAAGTGTTCAATAAAATTCTCAATATCATGCGTACCGCAACTCATATGATACAATTTTTACGTCTCGTATAATTAGTCTTTTTAAAAATACGCTTTACCGTAATTTATATAATTAATAATAAAATTCCATTTTCGAAACATAAAACGTTCGGATGGTAAAAAAAGTAAAATACACATCTTTTCACTAAAAGCCACTAAATTATTTTATTATTTTCCAATTATTGTAATATGTAACTATTTTACTTTATTTTTATTCTGACTAATTAATATAATAAATATAATTAATATAAATTAATAAATTTAATATAATTAATATAAAAATAAATTTTTAAAAAAGGGGAAAAAAAAATTTTTCGGAAAGAAAAGACAGAGTGTCGCTTGTATTTTCGACTTCCAGCAATACGAGTAGCATTGCACATAAATTAGAACAAAAGTATGTAAAGAATTTAGAACGATATTTATTTTTTTCGGTTAGGATGTTGGGAGAGAGTTTATCTAGCGGAAGTTTCGATAAGTGCGGACACGCTTGATAAAAAAAAAAGTGAACACTCGCTGTCTGTGTGTGAATTTGTTATGGTGTTAAACGACAGAAACTAGACGCCTTGTGCGTTATTAAGTTTAAGGGGTAAGTTCACAGAGGTGTGGCCCTTATAGTGTGCGACACACACGAAGGATCGAAGGGATAGATAATGGTGGAGAAATTACGGCAAAAATTGAGCCTCTTATTCCTTTCATATATACATATATACATATATAGTTTCCAAAGAAAAAGAGAAAACGAAAGGGGAAGAATTGTAATTCAAGAATAAATGTATATTTAAATATATACATGCACACACAGTGGAGAAATATGAATATATAGAATATCATACACAATAAGAATACAATCAGAGGGAATCTCAAATGAGTTGAGGGCGAGTGGCAAATCACATTTTGCATATTTGCACATTCAATATATCAATAGTTCATTATTTCGTGTATAAGTTAATTTTAATATTAGTTTTTATTGTACTTTTTGCTTCAAGGCATTGTTTTTATTAACTAGCAAATTTTATTACTATTTTATGAAAATTCCAAATTTTTTATTTTCAACAAATTTTTAATAAATCCTTCGAAACAATTCAATTACATTTTAAAATAATAAAATCTTTGTAAAAATTCAATAATTATTATCAATAAACTTTCACGAAAGAATTACATTTTTGTTAATCCTTTAAAAAATTTTCCAAAAGTATTTAATTTGTTTCAAAAATTTTAATAAAATTCTTTCTAAAAAATCAATTATCTTCAATAAAATCTCAATTAAATTCCCCCAAAGAATTTAAATATCCATTGAAACAATTGTTTTATTTTTCCAAAAAGTTTAATGAAAATCTTAGGAAGATTTAAATATTTTCAAAATAAAATTTTTCAAAGGATTCGAATTATTTCGAAAATGATAATTATCTTCATCAAAAATTCTTTATCTTCATAAAAATTACGTTATATAAAAAAATAATTATTTTATAATTGTTTATTTTATAATTATTATTTATAATTATTTTAAAAAATTTCAATAAAATTCTTCGCTTTAATTCAATTATATCTTCATAAAAAGAAAAATTCTTTTGAAGATTTCAATTATTCTCTAAAATAACAAAATTCTTCCAAGTATTTCAATAATTTTCCCAAATTTAAATAAAATTCTTCTTACAAATTCAATTATTTTCGTAAAAAATAAAATTCTTTTAAAGATTTCAATTATTTTCTTAAATAATAAAATTCTACCAAGGATTTCAATAATTTTCCAAAATTTAAATAAAATTCTTTTTACAAATTGAATTATTTTCATAAAAAATAAAATTCTTTTGAAGATTTTAATAATTTTCAAAAATGTAAATTAAATTCTTTTTAAAAATTCAATTATCTTCATAAAAAATAAAATTCTTCGGAGGATTTCAATTATTTTCAAAAATCTGAAACCTATTCTTGTCAAGAAAACATTCGAAATAAAATTAATATCATTAACTACATTACTTTATATAAATAATAAAATTCCCGGGAAATTCAATTATTTTCCCTAAAATTGTAATAAAATTCTGAGAAGAATTTAGTTATTATCTGGAAATTCTAATAAAATTCAATAATTAAATAGTTAATTTTAATTATTAACTAAAAATTTTAATAAAGTTCAAAATTAAATATTTAATTTTAATTATAAAAAAACACGACTATATGAAAAACTTGTAAGAAATTGTTCATAAAATTCAATTACTTTTAAAATTTTGAATTAAAATTATTTTTTAAAAACTCCATTATTTAAAAAAATTCAAAGCAAATCTTCAAACAGAATTTAATAAGGATAAAAATTAATCATCAAAATTAATTTAATTTTGCGAACAATTTTATAAAAAAATATTTTAAATAACTGAATTCCTAGGGAAATTTTATATTTTATGAAAATATTTGAATTGTCAAGTTAATACATTTTTTTTAAATAACTCAATTCTCGTGAAAAATTGCATATTTTTAAACTACTTGAATTCCTATGAAAATTTTTGTTAGTTATTATAATTTAAATTTGAATAGAATTTCTTATAGAATTTTATCAAAAATTCTCTTCAAATTTTAGAATTTTATAGAGAAATTTCATTAAAATATTCGATATTGAAAATAATTAAATTTCGGAAAATTAAATTGTTTTAGTGAAGTTTATTAAATTGTTTTGAATTGATTCGAAGGATATTACTGACAATGAGATTAATTATATTTTTTAATTCACTTCTATTATTATTTATTATTTTTCTCGAGAGTAATATTTTGATTAAAAACTATTAGTGAATTTAAAAAAGAAGCTAATTTTGAAGAAACCACTTTTAATTCTTAAAAACTTCTTTTGGTATCACAAATCATTGAAAAAGTATCAAACTAGTATCAAATCGTAAAAAAGTATTATAAACATTATCTTTCCGTATAAGTGACCACAAAGTCTGCAATTCGTAATTTTTTCTCCAGTTCCACTCGATTAAACTCGAATTTCATATCCAAAATCAATATTTCCCTGAGTACAAGGGGTTTATATATTATTTTCTCATCCGTTTCATCGATGCCCGTTCAAAGGGCAGGAAATAACTCCTTAGCTTTCTCTCTCTCGCTCCTCACATCCACCTTCAACTAACATATCCTCTCTCGTTATAACGAATTCACGTGCGATAAAGAGACAGGACAATAACTATTCCACGGAGGCATTGGTGGCGAGTTTCATTGTTCTCGCCAGTGTGTAAAATGTTGAATTCGCGTTCATTTGTTCTTCTCGGTTTCCATCCGGTCGGTTTTAAGGTCGTCTACACGAGCTTTCGAAGGTGCGTGAGAAACTGACGTGATTCATTTCAAGAAATTCGCCTCGCAAGAATGCGAACTTTGCCTCCGACATTTGAAGGCCAGAATATTCTCTCTCTTTCTCTTGAGTGTATCGCGTGACAAAATTTTTGCGGAAGAACTATACAAATCAACGCAAAGAAAAACAGGCGAATTTCCTCCTTTCTTTTTTCGACAAATACAGAAGTCACTTCCTTGAGAGAGATCTGAAATGTGATGTTAATTAGACATTAAAACAACGACAACAAAGGAGCGATTGTCTATAGTTAATAGCTAATTAATAAATAATATTGATCGTAACAATATTTATTTACTAATTATTAATTACTAATTCGTTAATGAAACAATATTTACCATTAATTACTAAATTCGTCATTGAAATTATTATTAACTTGCGATTAGTAATAACAATATTAATTAATTTCACATTTTCCTGCAGAATAATTGTGGCAATTTGAAAATATCAAATTCCCATTTAGAGAAAATTTACATTTTTTCTATTTTTCTTTTTTTTTCTCTCGACCCCAAGAAGATTAATGGTAAGAATGAATCTCGGGAAAGTCTCACCAACACACAAATTCATTTTCTCATTCTAAAAAGTATATATATATTTTTTTTTCACGAATCAAAAGCGAAGCACTCACAATTTTCTCAATACGAGGGAAACAATGGTGGCCAAGAGTTTTTTTTCTAAAAAAGAAATTTCTGCGTCCCTTTTTTCATTCATCTCCAACAGCAAAGGAAGAACTATCTATATAGATAGATTTGTCGAAACAATAGAAGAATTTTTTTTTGTTACCAGACTCTAAAAAAGACAACAATACCCAGAGACTTTTCTGATCAACAAAAAAAAAAAAAAAAAAAAGAAGGAAAAATCGAAATCTCTAATTCCGGGAATATTCTTATTTTTTAAATAGCTCGCGTACTTAATGCTGAAAAGCGGAATTTTATACTTAAAGGGGATGAATTTCTATTATTTTATTTATTTAGGAGAAAAAAAGCAAACTTCGTCGTTTTTTTCAAGACAAAAAGAATTTTTAGAAAAAGTTACCATGTACCATTTTTTACAACTTGAAAGAAATATAACGAAACTTTGTTCTAGTTAATAAAATGTTTATCGTGATTGTTATACAATTATATATGCACAGCTTTAAGTGTCATTACCCGGTTGACACCAATAAAAAAGTGTGACATAAGTTCGCTTCATTGAATTTTTTCTTTTTTTTTCTCTACTGAACTTCATTCTCATTCACCAACGCTCTATTTCCTTGCGATAAAAGAGAGAAAGAAAAAAAAACATGAAAGGATAAGTCAAGAATTCACTTGTGAAATAATTATTTCCAAAGAAATATATATTCGTGTATTGCATTATTATTCAGATATTTAAATTGAAAGGGAAAAAAAATTCTAACGAATCTCTCAATTTTCCTCGTATACACAAAAAATAAAATTACATTTGCATCAAAAGCAAAAAAATATCTCTTGGAAAAGAAATTAATTAGTAAAATTGCAATAATATCGAAGAGTATACTTTAGTTAAGTTTTACTTTGGAAAATAAACCCCAAAATGATTATTCTTTCTAGAAAAAAAAATACGTGAGACAAACGAGAGCAAATTTCGTTGGGATTTATTTTTAAAGACAAGACCTTGGTAGCGAAACAAATTAAGCAATTTTTTTTTCATCGACATATGTAATAAAGTGTTTATAGATTAAAAAAGAAAATTATCGAGCAACAATTAACGAAGTGGATTTAGTGAAGCGTAATGTAACATCAATGAAGAAGAAACGTGATAAGGAAAAGTATAAAAGAAAACATTATTAAGATAAAGAAGATGGAAGTCTACGTATTGCTATTTTCGCCCACTTGCTACTCGACCTGGTGGCATTTTACCAAAATATCTAGAATTGGCACGAATGCGGCAGCCAATTCGTCCTGGCCTAGCTACATTTGTCCACACGCAGCCAAATTTCACTCCACTAAACTTTTCTCTTTTTTATTTTGCAACTATATATCCCACTTCTTGCAACTGCAGTAAAAGTGGACCAAAAGAAATTTATAAGGTCAAAATCGAGAATACATTTCCAAAATAAAAAGATGCCAGAAAAAATTTTATCAACCAAATTAATATGAGTAAAGAGAAAAAGTTGATAGAATAGAAACTAAAAAACCACTGTGGCGCTGAGTTGAAACAAAAAATTCAAAAAAAAAACCTCACAAGGTGTAAAACAATTACACCTTATGTGCTATAACTTTAAACTCAAAGTGCCAATTTCCAATAGAAAATGCAAATTTGATGAAAAACCTGTTTACGTTTTTAAATAATACAAGCTTTTAGAGATAAATTTCCGACCCGATTTAACGGGAATTATTCTTAAATTCAAGGATTGTTTGGAAAAAAAGGAATATTGCACTTTTATGGAACGATTATTAACAATTATTAACGATTGCTGAACGTGAAAATAACTGAAAGAAAAAGAGGGTCATTTGGCAAATCGTTAAAAAGCAGCTGTGGAATGCAGGCGGTTCGACATTTTTGTAGCCAACGATGCGAACCTTGATTTTCTCTATAATGCTCATACGTCATACGATGTGTTCATGAGTTCACAGCTGTACTGGCTTCCGAAGGCAGAATTACAGGTGCGGCATTTTTCCCCCTCTCTCAATTTTATTTATGATGATGTCTCTTAATAAGATCCTCCAGGGATTTCAAGGAAGAATAAAATAGATGTTTTTTTAATTTAACGAGAGTAGAGTAGTGTCATTAGCCAGCAGTTTTATACGACAGTTCCTGAAAACATGAACTGTTACAGGTCATTTCGCATTTATACATGTGAATAGTGTACCGTAATCTGAAAAACATCTGTTTATAGTTTATACACTTTATACCGAGTCGAAAAGTCTTCAAAGATTATATTTTCCCACACTAATTAGGTTAGAGCCTAGACTCAGAAAAAAGCTACCGACCACCGTTACTACATTCGCCTAGAAAATTTTGAGACAGAAAAAAAATTCGAACCAATGGAGATAATTTGCGAATAAAGATTAATGTTCCATTAGGGAAATGAAAGAGAATAAGAGGATTAATAATTTGCTGAAAGGAAAAATTTCCGCATGTAAACAAAGAGGGAGTTGAAAAAGAAAAAAATCTCTAGAATCTTAGTTTGTCAAAAGTGGAAAATACAAAGTATAACCTTCGTTGCGAAGGGTCAAGGAACTTCCGTCAACTAATATAATAATATTGCAGCCTTGGGTAAAAATCGCAAGGAACTTATGGCAACCGATGTTTCAGACCGGTTGTGTGTTGGCGCTAGACGGAAGGGACTTTGAAGAAATCCTTTTTTGTCGTTAGTTCGCATTTCCTTGTCGGATAGTTGCGACGAGAGCCTGTTCGCGACAGTTTTACCTCTTTCGACTCTCTCAAGCGCAAAAACAAAAAAAAATCCATCTCCTAGCTTCTTCCCAGACGCAATTTAATTTTCCAAGAAACAGCAGAGAACCTCAAAACGATTTCGCTTTTATTTGATGATATCATTTTTTTTTCAGAAAAGTTCCCTTTTCTTTCGAAAAAAAAGTTCTTTCTTTCTAAAACAAGTTCTCCTTTCTTTCGAAAAAAAAGTTCTCCTTTCCATCTAAAAAAAAAATAATATCAATTTTTCCGCTTACTTTCGAGGAGTGAATTAGGAAAAATTTACTACAATCAATACTGAACATTGTAAATTTTCTAGTTTGTCCGAAAACCTCTTACTTAATTTCCAGCATCTTTCTCTCGGGTTTTCCCCCCTTTTTTTCAAGAGAATATTTTTAAAAATTAAGTTAATGACCGAGGATCTCCATCAACTTGGAAAGTTGATCTTCCAAGGTCGTTATCTTCATGTAGCAAGACGCAACAGGAAATCTCCAGTATTCCTGGGATAATGAAACTGATACCCAGAAAATATAATCCTTATAAGAAGTATCGATGACGATAATTAGCGAAATTAATTCGACCAATGAATGTAAATCTCAACAATATTGCCAATTTTGAACTGCAAACGATCTAAAATCAAAATTTAGAAAATTAGAACCGATGAAAATAAACCCCGTTGGGGATAATATCTAATTGAATTATCAGGATAAAATAATTAATATACCCATTAATTGGAGAATTCCGGGGAAATTTGATTTTAGAAGATAATTAAATTTAGATTGAATCAAAATAATTAAAAAAAACACATTGACCTTATTATTCACAACTAAAAAAAACCACTTTTTAAATAACTATTTCGAAAGAGTGAGAAAAATTGGAAATTTAAAATTGAAATTAAAATTAAAATTGAATACAATTAGTAAAAAGTAATAATATTAACATAAAAAATACGATTCTGTAATAATATTGGAAAGTTTGGAACTTAAAAAATAATATGAAAACAATATTTGCAATATTCATGACTCAAGTTCGATAGAATCTTGGATTAATGAGTTCGCGCGGTGCAAATAGAAGTTTAATAAAATAATTCAACGTCGTACAGAAAGAGAGAAAGAGAGAGAGAGCTTGTAGAAAAATATAATCGGTCAGAGTTCAAGGATCGTTTGATAATTCTTTTGTCATTGAGATCGACAGGTTAAAAATTGCCTTTAGAGTCATTGAATCATCTCAAAAACATTTCTAAACAAAAACAAACTATTTATCATATAAATATTTTTACAAAATTTAACTTTAAAAATTGCAAAAGTAATAAAAGTAATAGTAAAAACAAATGGCAAATAATCACAACAAGAATAATAATAATAATAATAATAAAAATATTAAGCATAAATATCAAACAAATGGAAAATAATTAAATCATCAGTAATTAAAAAATATACGAACTGTAATAAATACAAATAAATAATTTTAAAAAACTTGAAATACGAATTTAACCATAAATTATATTTAATTGATTAAATTAAAAGTATTTAATTTTTATCTAAAAATTTGATTATCATTACATAATCATCGAAATCGAATTAAAATTAATGTTTACACTTTACAGTGAAAAATGACGACTTCTACAAAAAAAAGATAATAATTATAAACTAAAAAATATTAACTTTTTTGTTTCGGAATAATTACTCTCGACAAGGATTTAAAAAAAAAATCTTACCGGTTGTCGAGAATTTGCACTCTGCCCTTTGACTAAAGGCAAGGCGAACAGCTGACCATTATCATTAATCTACAAATTTATCTCGTGTCATTTTCTCATATTTTTTTCCTTTTTTTTTTTTTTTTAATTTCTTCAAGTTTAAAATTGACGATTTTTGTAATCATAAATTTCGTTTCTTCAAAAAAAAAAATTAATATACATGCGTCACGTGAAAAGGTAGCAGCAGCGAGCGACATTGGAATTACGACATTGAAATTGTTGGAATTTTTACATGATTGACTCAATGATTCAGCAACAGGTAAAGTCTCTTGCATTTTATATCAGAAATGATTAGCAAATTGATACTCACGCGGTCGTTGATTCACTTTAATAAAAAACCTTCTTTTCCACTTATCCTAATTGTCAATTCATCTCATCTTTTTTTTTGTAAATTTTTCGAAAATTAAACTTTTTCCAAAAATTCTTCAACTCACCTGAAACAGAAAGAAATACAAAATTAATTAAAATTGCAAATCAAAAATACGTTTTAGAATAATTAATAAAAATTTTAAATTAAAAATTAGAATAATTATAATTAAAATCGAAAATTTACATAAGTGTTTTAAAATAGCGGAAATAGAAAATAGAATTGACAAAAATAAAACAAATTTATCTGTTATTTTGGTATTTGGGAAAAAAAATTTCTCTTAATCGACATCATAAATTCAAGAGATATTTATTTTGCTTTCTCCAACTTCCTACTTGGTTTTTTCTGTATGTTTTTTTAATAATCAATTTTAATGGATGGTACACGCAAGGCCGATATAATATTTATTTGGACCAAATCCAGATATTTTATTAAAGAATTTCTTTTTCCTTTCTTTTTATAAAACATCCGAAAAACCGAGATTTTATTCTTATAGATTAAATATATTTTCCCAATAACAATAAGGAAAAAATAAATACAAAAAGAAAAATGACAATAGAGGGAAAAATTAGCAAAAAAAAAAGGGAAAAAAGAAAGAAAGAGAAACAAAGGTGTCTGTGGAAATAAAGAACCCACATAGATTTTTCTGCGTCTATTTACATAACGGACGATGACTCTCGACATCTCAAGGCTTACATTTCAAATCTCCGGATATTTATCTTCGCGTTTTCAGAATATCTCAGGATCAAGAAAATTGCAATTAAATTCAAGATATGTAAAGTCTAGACTCTAGACTACTTTTTCCCTCGTGTGTGTAAAAAAAAGAAAAAAACTGATAAAATTCTACAGATAATTTTCCTACATTTTTTTACAAAATCCCATGTTTATAATATTCTCTTTGAAATAATTTTTTCCCATCTCTAAATCCTAATTTTATTCATGAAAAAAGATTCCAGTTAATTTCGGCGACAAAGAAGAATTTTAATTTGTGCGAATTTTTTTTTACAGTGTCATAGAGAATATTTATTTATATCGATTGGAATCGATGAAGAAAAATCAAAGTCAAAAGCTTTAACGGCACGAGGTCACTAAAATATAAAAGGATTGAACGTCATCGAGCGAGAATAGATCCAGTGATCCATGTAAACACAAACCATTTGCAGATCGCATTTGCATTGTCGCCCACTCTTCACGAAAAAAAAATTTCATACATATTTTTATAAACCATAAAAAAAATTGATAAAAATAAATTCTCCAGAGAAAAGTGTATTTTTAAAAATCAATTTGTCAAAAAACTAAGAAGTAAAATATTCCAAAAATTCTCTATAGCGAAGAATGTTTTCCTCCTTTTTTTTTTCTTCAAAAGTTGCCTCATCAATAAAGCGACGAAAGACACATTTTTTCACATACTTGAAAATTTGTTTTTGATACTAAAATATACTCAAAAACTGCTTTTTAATTAAAATTAAAATTAAAATTAAAATTAAAATTCTAATTTTGTTTATAATTTTAATTCTAATTCTAATTCTAATTCTAATTCTAATTATGATTTTAATTCTAATTCTAATTCTAATTTTAATTAAAAATTTACATTTACTAAACGAAGATATTTTTATAAAATACACTGATTTTTGAAATTTTTTTTCAAAAACGCCCAACTGGCAATAGTTCAAAATTCTTTTAGAGCGTTGCGACAAAAATTTAATTTCGGTTTTTTTTCGGCTAATTTTTCCCCTGACCTGTGGCAAACATTCTATTTACAAGAATCGCAAGGCCAAGAGGAGAATAAAAATTTCATCAATAGAAAACGGGTCAACGACTCTGGCAGAACTTAAGTTGTCGACAATTACGAGACACGATTAAAAGCTCCTCTCGACTTTAAAGGCGTCAATCAGCCGAAAGTTATTTGCTCAAGTTTAAAATCATCAACTGTTCTATTTAAATTTCCAACTGGAGTGACGATTGATTCTTCAAAACTGGAAAAAACAATTCAAAATAGTCATTATTCAAAATAAACTTAAACAATTAAAATTAAATAAAATCATTAAAATAAAATAATTGAAATAAAATAAAATAAAATAATTAAAATGAAGTAATTGAAATAAAATTAAATAATTAAAATAAAATATTTAAAATTAAATTTAATAATTAAAATTGGATTAAATTAAAATTCTAGACTAAGGCATTCGGTTATTGGCCCAATTATTCTTATTCCTAGAGTAAAAGTTATTTTTTCTCCCCCCTTGAAAACTGATAATCGAGTGATTAGAGCTAAGACAACAAACTTTGTATTTATATATTTTATATTTAAAAATACTTTTTTTTCAAATATCATTGGGAAATAATTAGATAGAAAATTAAGTGACGTTTGCGTAAATAGGCATTTTGGAACACGAGTCTGTGATGAAAGTTGGCAATAGTTAATAATAGTCAACAATATAATGTTGCCATACTGATATAACAATAAAAGACCGGATGAGAAGTGACGAAAGAAGAAAAAAAAAGTACAAGGAAAGAAATTGCAGGGCGCGATTCGTCCTTGCCGGAGTATATTTATACATAAGCTGTGTATTGTAAAGATCTTGTGATTACTATGAATTGTTATAACCGCCAAAGCCATCAAGTACTCAAAAATACTTCATATTCACACATTGTGTGTGTGTGCGTATACAATAATAATAATAATAATATTCTTGGACTCTGTGCGTATTTATTACTCCGAATAAGTCGTGGCTTTTATTGTAAACTGTCCTCACGGCTGCAAGAAATACACGTGCGCATAAATCTAATTCAACCAATTCAACAATAATATTGAAAACAGAATAATGCTCCAATAATCACGAGTTCAATGCAGTCTTCTCTTTTCTCTTTCTCAAAATATAGACTAAATCGTTAGAGAAAAAAGAATTCGAAAATCGTTTACATCTTTGAAACCGGAAATGATTGAAAAATAACACTATTTTTAAATTTTTAAAATTAAAGTCATAGGACTTGAAGTAATATTCTAAAGGCAGAGCTCGAAACAGTGAAAGTATAATTAATTAAAGAGACGAAAAACTTTACGGCCGGAAAATGAAAAATTACGGACTAATTACCGACAAAAAAAATTAAAAACCAGTCCGAGTCAAATAAAAAAAATTAATTTAATTAACATCAAATAAATTTAACAAATTATTAATTAATTATACATATTCTTTCATTTCAATTCGATTATTATTTTCAAGAATTTTCAACAACAAAATTCGTCATTAAACCAATTTTTTAAAATAGTTTTCGAAAAATTTCTTTGCCAATTTCTATTCGTTTTCAAAAATTCTTTTTTTAATATTAAATTTCACAAAATTTTAATTAATTAAATTTAATTAAATGAATTACGGACTTAATTACTTCAATTAAATACATATTAGAAAATAAAAACAAAATATTATATAAAAAAAATCCATTTACACATTTTTGAAAAAAATTTATTTCAAAATTCAATTATTTATAAAAATTAAAGTTATTATCTTTAATATTCAATTATTAGTTAAAATGTAAACGGAAATTCATGTTTAAATCAATTTTTATTAGAAAATTCTACGAGAATTCAATTATTTAAATACAAAAATAATTTACTGAATTGAAAGTTTTTTGAAATTTAATTCTAATAAAGAATTTTAACAACATTTTTAAATACTTGAATTCTTTCTACGATTTTTAAAACAAGTTTGATGAATAATTACTTCTTTTGAGAAATTCGATTAAAATTGTATTAAAAATATTTTTAATTATGTACAGAATTTTATTATTTTTAATTGAAAAGCGACAAATTTAATGGACATTTAAGAGAAGTTCCAATAATAAAAAAACGAAATAATACGAAAATATTGTATTCTCCTATTAAATTAAAAATTTTGTAAAATCATTTAAAATTAAAAACATTAAAAAATGATATTGCCTCAAAATTGATGAATTCGATTAAAATTGTATTAAAAATATTTTAAATTATGTGAAGAATTTTATTATTTTCAAAAACAATTCAATCTCTGGAGACATTTTATTATTCATAAATAATAATTGAATTATTGCGAAATTTTTTTTGAAAAAGTTACAAATAATTAAACTCCTGTGCAATTTGTACTATTTTATGAAAATAATTAAATTGTTACGTAGAATTTTATTAATTTTTTTTTTTAAATAATTGAATTCTTTTAGAAAATTTTATTAAAATAGTTGTTATTGAAAATCATTGAATCAAGAAATTTTTTTTTGTGTTTTAAACTAAAAATCATTTCACAAATCCAATATTTTTAATAAATTCTGAAAAAGTTTATTGAAAATATTCAAATTCATTTGCTATTAATTCAATTTTACAAAATTGCAATTACTTTTTTTTGAGAAATTCCATTAAAATTGTATTAAAAATAATTTAAATTATTTAGAATTTCATTAGTTACGAAAATAATTAAATGTGTGTTAAAATTTTATTATTTATGAAAATAATTGATTAGTTACGAAGAAATTTATTTAAAAAATTGTAAATTCATGAATTCCTATGAATTTTTATTTTATTTTATGTAAATAATTAAAAATTAATTCATCAATATACAATATATTTAAATACATTTAATTGAAATATTTAAATTTACTAGAAGAATTAAATTATTTCTATAGATAATTAAAACTTTGACTAGAATTTCTCTAAAAACAGAGAAAAAAAATTCATTTACAACAAAAATTGAAATGTTTCATAAGGAAATAATTTTGCTTTTCAATATTCTTAAGCATTGAATGAAATTTCTTAAGAAATTGAAAATAAAAGTTGTAATGTAAAAAGTAGGTAAAAATTCGTCAAAAGTTGAAAAGATAATTAAAAAAAAAGAAAGATTCTACAATTCGAGTGATGCAAAAATAAGTTTGTAGAGATGGTAACAAAAAAAAAATCAATTGAATATAGCGCATTACATTGATAAACACGACGAAGCTTTTTAACCTATTTTTGAGTTAAGAGATTCAGTTAATCTCGAGAAGCTTTAAAATTTATGAAGGAAACTTTGGCTTCGTTTCAATTAAATATGAGCTTCGTGAATCAAACTCTCGAGTGCATTTGTAATAACTATATATATATATATATATACAAACTGAAGGTATACAAGTTAATGGTGAATATTTACATATAGTTAAATGTCTCTTTCGACAGTATCATAATTTATATTAGAAAATGTCTCTCTTTTTTCCTCATCATTTTTTTAAAATATAATTTCAAAGTCGTAGAAAATAAAATGTGTTAAAAATATTCTTAAATATTACAATTTTATTACAATTTTTTTCAACATATTTTTAAATGTTAGAAATATTTTGTAAATATTGTTGTAAATTATTTTTTTTTTTACAAAAGTTAATAAATTTTATTTCAAATATTTTAAACACATTTTTAAATATTAAACACATTTAAAAATACTAAACACATTTTTAAATATTTTGAAATATTAAAAGTATGTATTTTTAAAATATTTATTGAAACAATAAAATATTTTTAAAAATAGAAACTTTCCCTAAAAACACTCGAAAAAAGTCCCTTGTACTTCAAATTCAAAGGTTTCTTTGACTTTAAAAATAAAATCTTAAATTGCGTAGGTCGATAAGGTGCTTATCTTGACAAAAAGGAGTTATTTAAAATAAAAGGTGTACATAAAATGTTAAACTGCAAAACTATTTCAAAAGAATGAGGCTCTAATTTCTGCCAGGGAAAATTTTCTTACGCGTAATGAGGCTGAAATTAAAGACCGCAACACAGTGTACGTAAAATGGTGAAAAATACTTTTTACAAAAGAGAGTAATTACTACTGTTTACATTTACGAGCATTGAACATAAATGGACATTTTAAATATTCTCCATAACGAAAATATACAAAATTTTATTTTTTTTATTCAAAACAAGCCAAACGAGTTTAATTAAAAATTGCCTTTTTCGAGTAAAATAAAAAAAAAATAAAGAAAGGATAAAAAAAATAAAAAAGAACAAAAATTAAAAAAAGGACAAAAAAATAAAACACGAAATTTACAAAATAAGCCAAAATGAAATTCAAATTAATTGAAAAGCAACAAATTTAATTGACATTTATGTTTCAGTAATATAAAAACGAAGTAATACGAAAACATTTTATTCTCCCTTTAAATTAAAAAATTTGTAAAATCATTTAAAATTAAAAGCATTAAAAAATTAGATTACCTCAAAATTGATGAATTTTATCTAAAATGTTAATTTTTCTCACAAAGTACTGTTAATTTATTTCACAAAAAAAACTATTAAACAAATTAAAATGCCTAGTAATATTCAATATACTCAATTCATTTGAATACATAATGTTGATTTCAAGTTTAATTGAAACTTTAATTATAACTAGTTGATGGAGAGAGAGAGAGAGAAAAAGAAACACTTCTCACGTATATGTTATTCTTGATTGCCTAATTTACATTCGTGAATTTACGAAATAAAAATTTTTCTCGAAATATGTATATATATGTACACGCAAATAATTATAAATGCAAAGCGTGTTTCGTGTACGATTTTTGTATTTATTACTCGGAGCCATCAAGATAGTTTTCCTTCTTAATTTTTATATTCAGAAAAAAAAGTCAAAAATTTTTTTTGCTCTTTTACTTTTTAATTAAAAATTTCATCAGATTGAGAAAAATTAATTGATTCAAGTAAGTGATCATTTGACTATTAGCAAATAAATATTTATTTGAATTTGAAACAAATAAATATTTACTTGAATAAATATTTATTCAATATTTATTTAATATTGTAATAAATATTTATTTACTAATATTTATTCAATATTTATTTAATATTTTAATAAATATTTACTTGAATGAATATATATTTGAAGCAAATAAATATTCACTTGACTCAAATAAATGTTTACTCGAATCAAATCATTTTTATTTAAATCAAATAAATTTTTCAACACTGTAATAATATTTTGCAAATTTTCGAAAAACGGAGAAACATTAAAGAAAACATAATTTAATAAAACAAATTAAAATTTTTATACAAATGCACTCGAAAGTAAACTGAATATTAAAATAAATATAACAGAAACAATTTTTTTTAGAGTCGAATTCAATTTTTAAATATGAATAACTTTATGTTGTAGAAAAGCTTTCAATATTTTTCCCTTCGATTTTTAAACGAAGGCGGGGAGATTGAGAGCAAAATTTAAATCCAACAAATCATTTGCTAATTTTCCGCTCAATTCGAGAATTGATTTTCAAGGTGCGTTATTATTCCATGCACGGAAAAAAACCTCCACCTGGAACAGCGACAAATTTCTCTAAAAAAAATGGCAAAACTATTAATTAAAATAAAACAACTAAAAAATTCGCTGAAACAAATAAATAAATAAATATTACATTCGATAATAATATTATAATAATTTTAAATATTAATAAAATAATTCAAAAAAAGCGATTAATCTCTCTAAAATACCAAAAGTTTTAATTCGAACAATTAAAAATTTCGCTAAAATAAATAATTAAGTATTTGTAAAAAAATTCCAAAAAGAGACAAATTTCTCTGAAAAAGCAAAAGTTTTAATTGAATCAACTCCAAATTTCACTAAAATAAATAATAAATTTTGAATTAATATTTTTATATGAATAAAATTAGTAGAATAAATAAAAAAGAAAAATTTATCTAAAATAGCAAAATTATTAATTGAAACTAAAAATTCGGCTAAAATAGTGAACTTTGCAACTGTCTTAGGTGACGATTTTTCCGAGCCAATAATTAATTCTATCAAGTATTCAATAATTAAAAATACTATCAGATTAAATTAAATTAACAAATTTCGATTCCAAAAATGTGAAATTTTCCACAAGATTATTTTTCATTCATGAACTAAACGAGACTAACCGTATTTCTGGCAGTGGTCAAAGTTCGCAGATCCCAAGCGCTCTTTGCTTGTTTCTGATATCCTTTTTTATATTTTTTCCCCGTTCTTCGTAAGCTGGAAAACCAGCCGGATGCAATTGAAATTGCATTGATTTCACGTCGATCGTCTTGAACTGATCGAACGTCATCAAGGGCGTCGACTGACCTCCCAGTAAAAATCATTCCCGAAAGTCTGATTTTTTTATTTCTTTTTTTATCCTTTATTTTCTAAAGAAAGAGATTCTTTTTTTTTCCTTTTCAAAAATCCTCTCAAATCAATAATTCACTTTTAAACTTTTCAACAGAGACAAATGCACTTCTCCACTTCTAAGAACAAAGTTCCCATTCTCAACACTTTGAATACTTTGCTTTCATGCCCAGAAACACCTGCTATTCAGAATATTAACACCTATATCTTAGAAAAATTCTTCAACTCTTTTTTTTTATTGTTGTTGAGAAAAAAAACAAGGTCGTTTGCTCGCTATTGACACGTATTCACTTTAAAACGAAAATCAAAATCAAAAACATGATTTTGAACTAGAAAATTAGCACTCAAATTTATAATTCGAGAAAACTGAAGTAAATATCGAGAGGTGATGACAGTTCGAAAAAAAAACTAATTCTTCTTTTCAAAGGTTAGAAAATTTTTTTTTGAGAAATTGCGTGTTTATTTTGTTTTTGCAAAAACATTTTTGTTTCTGAAGAAAAACACAAAAACACAGACACACAAACACGCGATGAAAACGTCCAAGCGCCTCCACGACCGGCATACGACTACAGAAGACCGCGAATTCAAAATCTCTCGTCGTGTGGAAAAGTGGTAGCGCGCCAAGCGGTTGAACTTCAAAGTTGGCGGGCAATTTTGTGAATTTGTGCTGTATATACAAGCTTGTGGGTCATACAAACGTAATAATTGGTAAACATTAAATACAGTAAATACGTGTTTAATATTATTATTATTACAATTTCTCGGAAAACGATGCAATGTTGCGTTACCACGCTCGGTGGGGCTTATCAATTGTCGAGAAAGAAAGGAGGGGTTTTTCTAGTTTCAATTCGAATTCCAGTAAAATGCTATACGAAAGCGGAAGGACGCAGTTTAAAATTGTTTGCTCTTCAAATTACGTGTGTCACGCAATGATAACATTGTTAATGAGTTCATCTAACAGCAAATATGTGTGTTTGTGCGTAAAATTATATGATTTTGTTTGTTTCCTTTTCGAAATAGTCAAATTTTTTATTTTTCCTCTCCTTCAAATTTCTATCGTGTTTTCCATTCGAAGAAAAATTGATGAATCACTAAAGACTGTATCATAATTGCGTAGTTCATTTATTCGTGGGTATTTTCATTAATTTATTTGTTAAAACGTTGCATAATAATATTTGTTAAAACGTTTGATAATAATATTTGTTAATACGTCTCTTAATAATACTTGTTAACATTAAACGAAGTGATAATTATATCAACATGTAAAAATCAATGTGCTGTTAAATACCCTTAATTACTGCTACCCACACGAACTTAATACAGTTTCAGTTTTATTTTCAATTTTTAAACGAGAATTTAATGCATCAAATGAATTGGAATAATAATTGGAGTAGATTATGTGTCGATAAGTCATCGGAATTGGAAAAGAAAGTTGTAAATGTTAATTTAATAGGTCGTTAAGCATTAAAATTCTGAAAGAATTTTCTTACACTTTTCGATTTGTTTTCGAATTTTCAACAATTAAAAGTTTCATTTGAATAGAAAATTGCAACTTTCATTTCTCGAAATTAAAAAAGAAAATTAAATATTCTGCGTCAAAGGAAATAAACAATGTGATTGTAACATTAAAATTTGACCAAATTTAACAAATATTTTTCATTTACAAAAAAATTTAATTTTCACTCAAAATGCAATTTTTAATTGTATAATAAAATTTTCAAAAATTGAGAATATTCAAATACCATTTAAATGACTCAAAAAACTATTATTCAAAATACTATTTGGTTCGATTAAATATTTAATTGATCGTCCATTAATCGATTATTTTAATCAAATGAATTTTTTTTAGTGTAATGTTACAAATTATTATTAACTTTTTATTATTAATTATTATTACTATTTTCATTAATTAATAATTGTTTATAATTGTTAATAATATGTTAATTATTATTTTATTATTACTCTTTTCATTAATTAATAATTGTTTATAATTGTTAATAATATATTAATAACAACTATTTGTTGTTATTCCCATTATTATTATTATTATTATTATTATTATTATTATTATTATTATTATTATTATTATTATTATTATTGAAAAATACGTTACGATGACGTAACAGTAATAATAAAAAAGGTTAAATAATTTTCTTTCCAGCGTAATAATAAAAAATAATGAATTAAATAATTTCGTTCCCAGTATAAAGGTAAAAAATAATGAATTAAATCATTTTTTCCCCAGTGTAAAAAATCAAAAACAATGAATTAAATAATTTTTCCCCCAGTGTAAAAATAAAAAATAATAAATTAAATCATTTTTTCCCCAGTGTAAAAATAAAAAATAATAAATTAAATAATTTTTTTCCCAGTGTAATAATAAAAAATAATGAATAAAACTAGAAACTAAATATTGTTTTTCAATTTGTGTATATAGAGAATAAAAATAAAAGAGCAAAATGCATTCTTGCGCGTTGAATAGTAAAATAAATAAAAAAAATTG